>JASPKZ010000041.1:472500-850000 GCA_030220185.1 Diploptera punctata
TTCTATCAAAAAATGTTTAACTGAAAAATATATACAAAATGGGAATTAGGGTAGAGAAGAAAGTGTTTTAGGCTAGAACAAGCATAATTATGAATGAAAATGGGGATATGATTGCAGATTCCAGGACTATATTAAATTTATGGAAAAATTAGTTTAATCAGTTATTAAACAGGATATTGAAGAGGATAATTTACAGTCAGCCAGAAATGAAAATCGTAGAACCAAGTGCAGTAGAGGTTCAAATGGCGATAGGAAAATTGAAGATGTATAAAGCATCAGGTTCAGATGAGATCTCAGAAGAACTGATAAAATCAGGGGGAAAAATTGATGGACAAAATACGCCAATTGTTTAATATGATTTGGATAAGGAAGATCTTCCAGATGAATGGAAAGAATCTATTATCATACCAATTTATAAGAAAGAAGATAAAACTGATTACAACAACTACAGAGGCATCTCATTACTTTCAACTTCGTACAAAATTCTAACAAATATATTAGTAAGCAGACTTACTCCTTATATTGATGAGATTCTATGATATCATCAATGCGGATTTATAAGAAACAGGTCTACAACAGATCAGATTTTTAATATAAGATAGATTTTATAAAATAAATGGGAATATAATGGTACCGTACATCAACTATACGTAGACTTGAAAAAGGTATACGATTCAATTAAGAGGGAGAAGTTACATAATATCCTGCTAGTGTTCGGAATTTCTAAAAAGTTAGTTAGACTTATACGAATTTGTCGAAATGGCACAGAGAGTAGGATACGTGTAGTCAAACAGTCTTCGGACAATTTTGTAATCCACAATGGTTTGAAGAAAGGAATTGCACTATCCCCTCTACTTGTACTTGATCATGCTATCAAATCTATTTTTGCTTATATTATTATAACTCAATATATTACTGATTACTTTCTTCTGTGTTATTGGTTATAGTCCATTATACTACATGGTTTATATTATTTTATGTAAAAACTCCATTTAATTAATTATTTTGTTAGAATAAGACTTATTCCCCATACATTATTATTTTTTATTTGTATATGTCATAATTTATGTAGAAATGAAACAGGCCCCTAACTTTAAATGTATATAATCTATTTGTATTATTCATGTAACTGAACTGCACCCGATCACGAGCACTTGCTCATTCGGGTGTCAATACTGTATATAACATTTATTTGTAAATAAAATTTATACGTATTCTTATAAAAACTCAATTCTATTAATAAGCTGTTAGTTTATGCTGATGATATAGTGCCATTGGCCGATAGCGAGGAGATACTAAAGCTCTACACGCACACACTACTGAGTAACACTAAGAATTTGGGACTGGAAGTAAATATCAATAAAACTAAATATATGGTCACACATAAAAATACATTATATAATGGAAATGGACAGCTAATGACAAATGAGGGACATTCTGAAGAAATGGCTGAATCCAAATACCTAGGAACAGTAATCACAAACAGGATATTAAACATAGGCTCAATTCTGGAAATCCGTGTTGTTATGAATTACAGAGACTCATGACTTCCCAACTCCTTTCAAAGAACGTTAAACTGAAAATATATAAAACTATTATTCTACCAGTTATATTATATCAGCGTTATTCAATACGCGGGCCGCATGCGGCTCTTGAAGATATTTATCAATGCTCTTGGAATATCTTTACCTTCATTACATTACATTTAAATTTTAAATTCTAAGTATAAAGTAATATTATCTTTATTGAAATTCTACAAAACTTTGGATATCCCTGTGTCATTCCGAGCAGTACAGTACCACACGTGTTCAACAATGCAATGCAATGCAATGACCTGGCTAGTGTTATTGGTTTTGAATATGTGTACGCTTATTTTTAAAAACCGTTTAAACTTCTACATTGTCGTCCGAATCTTTCACAATTAAATATTATAGAATTAATTTCTATGAACAAGCGACTGGATACTGTGTGTTTACCAAATCAATTGACGTGAAGTGAAGTGAATTTCAGTGTTTAATAATGGCTGGTGTTTGTTTCGAAAGGGAAAAGAGAAAACTCGAAGATGAAGGAAGAGTTCTTCAAGATACTTGGGAGCATGAATTTTTCTTCATACCTGCTAAAAAGGAAGGCAGTGCGATGTGTTTATTATGTCGAGACGTAGTTGAAGGTTATAAACGATTTAATATTAATAGGCATCATAAAACGGTGCATTCAAATTTTGAGTGTAAATGTCCTAAAGATTCTAAATTGAGAGCATGAAGAACTAAAAACATTAAAAATGTCAATAGTGTCTGAACGGAAAATGATGTTGGATACCGTAAGTGAAAATAAATTGATAACAAAAGCATCATATGAAGTAGCAGAAATTTTAGCACGCAAAATGAAACTGTTTGCCGATGCAGAGATTTTTAAGGAGTGTTTTCTAGTCGTTTGTGACACATGATTTTCTAAATTCCCAAATGCAAAACAGATAAAAAGTGACATACAAAAGTTACAACTTTCCGATTCTACTTGTGTTAGGAGAGTTAACGAAATGTCTGTAGACATGCTCCTTTGTACTCTCGATGAAATTCGTGAATGTGACTATTTCAGCATTGCTCTGGATTCGTCCACAGATATTAGTTTCACCTCTCAGTTGCTTTTATTTGTTCAATATCGTAATAAGATAGGGATTACAAAGGAATAATTTTTAACTGTAATACCTATGACAGGTCAGACACGGGGAATAGATTTTTTTGAAGCAGTTAAATCTTTTTTTTTGACAAATACAAAATTGACCTAAACAAACTTTTATCAGTGTGCACTGACGGTTGTCCCTCAATGGTAGGTTGTCATACAGAATTAATTTCTCTGTTAAAAAAACATTTAAATAGAGACCACTTATTAACATACCATTGCATTTTACATCAAGAAAATCTTGCTGCTAAATTTGACGAAACTTTCAGATCTGTGATAAAGAAAGTAATTAACATTGCTAATTTCATTAGATCACGTGAACTAAATCATAGGCAATTCATAGAATTTCTCAAAGAGCTTAATTCACAGTATGATGATGTTATTTATCACTGTGAGGTCAGGTGTCTGAGTAAAGGAAGAGTTTTGGAAAGATTTTTTAATACTTTTAAGTGAACGAGATAAAGAATACCCTGAACTAGACTCTTCTTCATGGTGATTAAAAGTTGGCTTCCTGGCAGACATAACAGGAATGCTGAATGATGTCCAAATTAAAATGCAAGGTACAAACTTATTACTCAGCTCACAAGTGCAATTTTTTCTTTAGAAGAAAACTTAAAAATTTATACAGAAGAAACATAGTAATAATGATTTCACCAGTTTCCCATGATTCCAACATCTTATTGAAGAATATTCAGAGGACGAAATAAACTTGCAACCTTTCATAGAATTGCTCAGTGTATTACACCATCATTTCAGCGCGAGATTTAATGATTTTAGAAAGTTTCGAAACCCATTTCGATTAGTTGAAAATCCCTGGTCAATAACGACAACATATGTAACTGGGTTGTCAATTTTTGGTCCTGAGATTAGAAATCTAAAAAGTGAACTTATTGATCTCCAGCAGGATTCTGAACTGGAAGGTATTTTTCAAGAGAAACGAAAAACGAATTCAATTTTAGAGTTTTGGAATACAGTTTCAGAAAAACAGTTCGAAAACTTGGTGTCGTGTGCATATAAAATTCTGCGTCTTTTTGGATCAACGTATGTTTGTGAAATTACTTTCAGTAAGATAAAGTTCATCAGTAAACATAGATCTCGTCTCACCAATGTGAACTTGGAAACCCTGCTGCGGATATGTGTGGCAAATCAACCTTAAAATTATGTACAGTACCGTAACAATAATAATAATAATAATAATAATAATAATAATAATAAAAAATAAACAGTTAATTATTAACAAAAAATTAAATGACAGTAATCAGTAATTGTGTTTTGTCCATAAATGTAAAAAAAAAGCTGCGTGTTACCAACACTGAGATCTGTGAAATTTGGTGCGGCTCTCGAACAGATATGGTTTCTTATATTTGGCTCTCTTGTAATTTCTAGTGAGTACCACTGTGTTATATGGATGCAAAACATGGACTCTTACTTAAAAGGAGGAAAGGAGATTTCGAGTATTTGAGAATAAAGTTCGTAGGAAAATGTTTGGACCAAAGAGAGATGAGCAGACAGGTGAATGGAGAAGACAGAATAACAGTGAATTACATGGTCTTTATAGGAAGCCAGATATAATGAGTACATTTAAGTCTCATAGACTGCGATGGGCAGGGCATGTGGCACGAATGGTGAATGAAAGACTTGCATGGAAGCTTCTTATAGGAAATCCAGAGGGAAAACGCCCAGTTGGTAGACCAAGTATGAGGTGGGAGAATAATATTAATTATGATTTGAGGGAAGTAGATTATACAGGGAATGATTGGAAAACATTAGCTCAGGATAGGGATATATGGAGAGCTTATGTCCGCGCGGCCATGAACCTAAGGGTTTGATAGTGCCAGTTAGTTAGTTAATTATATACAAAATGTTATTCGGCCAGTTATATTATATGGATGCTAAACATGAACATTAAAGGAGGAGAAAATATTAAGAGTATTTGAGATTAATTTTATTAGGAAAATGTTTGGACCAAAGAGATGTGAACAGACAGGCGAACAGAGAAGACTAAATAACAGTGAGCTACATTACCGTGATACGAAACTATACATAATACGAATAGATGGGCAGGACATGTGGAACGAATGGGGAATGAAAGAGGTGCATGGAAACTTCTAGTAGGAAAACCAGAAGGAAAAGACCCAGTAGAAAGACAAAGATTGAGATAAGAGAAGTACATTAACCATTATTTGAGGGAAGTAGGTTATAGAGACAATGACGTGCTGAGGATAGAGATATATGGAGAGATTATGCCACGAGACCATGAACCTACGGGCTCGATAATATCAATGAGTTAGAAAGTTAATAGTCTTATTTTCACAGAATAAACAGGGGAGATGAAATAGGCTATTTTTCAGTAAGCAATTTTTTATTTCTTGATCGGGTTTAGCAGAAATTAAATTAAAATAGATTCAATGAAACACAAATGTGATTGTTAATGGATTACGTACAGGATAAATAAATATATTATTTTCAGTTACCTATTTTATCGAAAATATTATAAGAAAGAGTTGTTCGATTTCATTTTCTCAACAAATTGCACATAAATTAAGTTAATTCTCGCCATCAATACCAGGAATTGCATCAATAAATACATTTATAAAAATTCCCATCCTTAAAAATGAATATATGTATTATGTAACATTATATAAAAGATTTTAACAAATTATATTTAATCCAAGAATTATCACTTAAAATGTGGCACACTTATATTATTTGGAATGCATGGATGCATACATAAGATCATTGCAATTTTTTATAAAAGAATAGAAAAGATGAAACGTTTTTTTAGAAGAGTCATAAAATATAATACTCTTCCTAATGGAGACTAGCTAGTACGGATACACCTAGAACTTCCGAGACGTCACAGTGCTCCACGAGAGAAAATCGACGCTGCCTTGTGCGTGGATGGTGGCCAGTAGTTCATGTGACCCTTTATAAATATTATAATAATTACACACATACTATAGGAATATTTTAAGTTACCAAAATATTCCTATAGTATGTGTGTAATTATTATAATATTTATAAAGGGTCCGGTTGATTATGAGATACCACAAAAGTTTTCAATATAAAAAGTATGTAATTGACCGATTTAAGTGCGAGGCAGCCTTCATGACCGGGCAACGTGCTCGGTCCAATGTCTAAAGTGCTAATTTAGAATTTTTATTAAATATCGTGTGCTTTGTAGCAATCAGATAGCGTTGTGGTTCAACGCAAAGTGTTTCTGTTAGAGTCAACCCTATCATTGGTGGCAAGTGTGTCCAGTGCATCTAGTACAGTGTGTGAACTAAGTATTGGTTCACACCAAGCATGGCATCTATGCCAGATCCGGACGGGTCAATGGATTTTGAAGAACCCAACCTCTCATTCTTTGGGAGGACGCTGAACAAAAATTTGAGAAGCATATTGCTTCATGTAAATTCAAACCCAATGAAGGTGAGGAACTTAATATCGCTCTTCACCATATTCGGGGTACCTTCATGATCATAGCAAATTACTTTCAAACCTCTCAAGAATTTGTGAGGTCCGAGTCAGCTAGTGAGGTTACCAACCACTGCTTAGATCGACGTAACCATACTATTGATAAATACGAGCCAGGAATCGAGCTCTTTACAAAGTTTCTAAATGAATTGAGAGCATGCGCTTTAGAAATATAAAATACTTGTTTTCTATTCCTGCAACAAACATAATCTAAGTCAATCTCTGTAGCAAGTGATGCACCGATAGGGGAGTCACTAAATAATCTAATCAACAAAGAAAAAGAAAAAAAATAAGTCAAAGGAAACATCAAAATCTAAAGAGCGTAGCGAGGAAATAAAAAAGATATCAAAAATATTAGAGCTAAATTTAGTAACTTTCAATTTGGTTGTATAGACCCAAGTCAATCCAAGCAAACGGTGGAGGCTCCAGTTGAAGTTCTAGCAGTTGCCACAAGTAATATTTCTTTCGGTTCTATCAGAACCTTCTACTTCAACTGCTGGAATATCTTCACCGATAGTGCCATATCCAATGGAGGAAATTACGGTTCCTACAGTGAAAGCACCTTCTAGTGGCCCTGTTCCTGTAGGGTAAAGACCCCGCGAATTACTGTAATTGGTCATGGGGATTTGTTCCGTATGAACAGGGAACGTAGAACCTTACTTAGGTAGTACAAAGTAGTAAATACACTAGAAGGATTGCGGTATTATGCATCAAACGTGGATGATTTTTCAAAGCTTAGGGATTATTTTAATTCCTTGATTCAGCTGATAAAAAGATCTTCCGCTGAGGCTGGTACTCAAAAGGCTTCCTTCAAATACACCTATAAATGGCATACGAAAGGTAATTCTTTAATTAGGATATCCTCTCAAAATTACCAAACAAATTATAAAACTGAAAATGATATTACAATAAAATTACCTATTTGGATTCTTGAACTGGAGAACACCCCTCCAGGCCGTGAAATAAAAACCTTGAAGCGGCTTTTGTTCACCATTGAACCATATAGGCCAAGGTCGTGGCTTAAGCAATGCTTTCGTTGCCTATCTTTCAACCATACCTTACTTAGATACAATCAGACTCCACGTTGTGTTGTCTGTGCTGGGCCACACAATCATAAAGTGTGTACTATTAAAGCTGACGCACAGCGCAACAAATATTTGCTGAAGTGTGCAAATTGCGTAGAGTCTGGTCATCAAGCTTCCTAGAGAGCTTGTCCTGCCTTTCAGGCAGCCCAGAAAAATTACAATAAAGTAACAAAACCTGCGCCTCACCTTATTAAACCTAAAACCCAACCTCGTACCATCGTATCTGTAACGATAAATTCAAATATACCTTTCACCGATGCCTTAAAATCTGGCAACGCTTTACCGAACCAAAGAGTAAACAGGAATGTTAATAAACACAGGGCCTCCTACAGAGTACTTTCACTCTAAGCGATACTGCAGAGGCAATTCTCCGAAACATCGAGCTCTTGTAGGCTGGATCTTCCTCTCCTTTGGGGTGTTTCCTCTTTATGCATCGCATCTTTAATCTATGCCTAGCATGGATTGAAAATCTTATGATGGACTACCAAGATTCACTCGTCTAATATAGTATTGCTGACTCCGCACTGTTTGGCTTTGGGATTCACTGCTTGCCAGCAGTGCGGTTTCTGACGTCCTATTTTGTTGCGACAATGTCCACAATTTACTAAATCTATTGACACGTTCGGCGAACACATCTTGCCGCCATATGGCTAGGGTTAAAGAGAGTTACAACCCAATATCGATAGCCACAAAGTTTTTGCCTGCCATGTAAAGCCTCATAGGCTACAGAGCAGCACACTGGACTGTGTCGGTCATCGTCATCCACAAGCAGCAACAGAGACTTGCTATTAATATTCGTGCTCATATTAAAAGGTGAGTCTCTTAATAAATTAATCAATTCATGTTTGATTTTTAATGAAAAGATTATTCCAGTCCTCTTCAACGTATTCTTATCGACAAAAAATATTATAATTTTTCTTCTTTTAATAGGGTTTATTCACAACTGCAATTTAGTTGTACTCTTTTCACCATTGTTATAATATTATTATGTAATTGTATTTTGTTTTGCTGTTTCTTATCAATTTACTTCCAAATGTTACAGAATTATAACCCATATATTCCGTGAGGTAAAATAGGGTTTTCCATGTATAGGATGTAATTAAAAAATATATAAATATATTCACGTAGACTTTCACGGCCGGAGTTGCTATGATGATCTTGAAGAAGATTTTCGGGTTGTAGGCCGTGGTCGTGAAGCTTGTAGTTCCCCGACGTTTCGCCAGAGACTGCGTCTGGCATCCTCAAGGGTTGTCTTGAGACTGGCAATTCTGTCCGCTGTCTGTCTTAACGTATTTATACGTTCACCTACCAAGAAAATCAAGAAAATTCTCAGACCTATAAAGGATCAACTCCATCCTCATCAGACAGCAGGCATATACAGGATTCCATGCAGCTGTGGAAAAGTGTATATAGGCACCACTACACGCACCATCGCAACCAGACTTAAGGAGCATGAAAGATACAGTCGTCTTAAACAAATGGATAAGTCAGCAGTAGCAGAACACTCTTTACTTGATGGCCACAGGGTGCAATACCAGAATACAGACATATTATCTAACTGCACACACTATTTTACCCGTCTACAACGAGAAGCCATCGAAATATTCAAACATAATAACAGTTTCAACAGAAAAGAAGAATCATTAAAAGTCAACAAAGTACGGATACCGGTTCTAAAAAAACGCAAATTGTAAACCTCTACAAGCACAATCGACTAGACTATCCGCCTAGAGCAAAGATTAAGGTGTGTAGTGGTACCGGCCTTTTAAAGGCCTTGACCCAGCAATTGAGGTGCTTTTACTGAAGGTCTGGCGAAAATTGAGTGCTAGCTGTTTGAAAGTTCTCCTCTCACAGCTGGTTCTTGAGGTGTTCTTGAAGATGAAGATGTTGTTTTCTTCGTGCATAAGCTTCTTGGTCTTAAAAAGGTGCCTTGAAGCAGTTTCCTGGTTTTGTTTAAGGACTTGGAATTAGGTTTGTAAGTAGCATTACAGTGGTTTTTAGGAGTTCTGGATTTAGAAGGATTTTGGATATAAGGGATAGAAGTTGAAGAACTAGGTTTTCTGGATTGGTAGTAGTGGGAGTAGGAGTAGGAGTTGTTGGGGTGTCCACTTTTGGTGCTGGAGTGTTGATTTTTTGTTTTTCTGGCTCTGTTTTGTGATGTGAAACTTCAGTGGTGTGTTGTGAGTTCCTTGGTGCATATTTCAGTCTTGAGTTGTTGTATTCCTTGTAGACAGGGCATTGTCTGTAGCTTGCAGCATGGGTTTCTTTGCAGTTTGAGCATTTCAGTTCATTTTCTTTGCAGTTTTTGAGACTATGATTGCCTGCACATTTAACACATTTCTGTGTCCTTGTACAGCATTCTGCCAGATGTCCGAAGCCTTGACAATTGTAAAATTGGATTCCTCCAGCTGGTGTCTTGTAGGTTTCAAGCTTGATTTTTACGTTGAAGATGTCTGTAAGTTGAACAATTGTTGGCATGAAGTCTGGTTTTTGTAGGAAAGTTAGAATCCATACAGGAATGGCAGTCTTGATTCTGGATCCGTTTTGGAAGCTGGTTTTGTATAGTTGTCTGACGTTGTGGATTGGATAACCTTTGTCGGTTAGATCTTGATAGATTTCGTCTGATGTTATTTTCGTTGGGAGTCCTTTGAGTGTTATTTTCTGAGTCATCTGTGATCTTCTTTTGAATATGTGGGTGTGAAACTGTGTTTCATGGTCGTTTAGTACTTTTTGAACCTGTTTGAATGCAGCTTTGTTTTTAGTAAAGATTTTTAGTTGATCTTTGGTGTATTTCATTGTGATGTCTTTTCTTTTCCTACAGCAACAGCAGCAATGTGTGTAAGTTTGTAGGCATTTATGTCGCTGGCGTCTACCACGATAGGCGGAGGTGTGTCTGGAGGTTTCTGTAGAGATATAAATCTGTTGTTGATCTCAATCTCGAAAGTTTTGTCTTTGGTGACGTTTTTGGCCGTGTGTTTTGTCTTAGGATGAGTATAGTTGTCGTCCTTTTGTGCGACTTTGTTGTTCGGTGTCTTCATTTCTTCACCGGCGTGTCCTTTCTGGTCAGCTGGTTTCTGCCGCAGTTTACACTGTTGGTATTCAGCGTTTTCGTCTTCAGCTCCTTTCTGGTCTTGTCTTGAGTTCATTTTGAGTACAGTGTCCATTCTAGAAGCGATGAATTTAATAAGAATGACTAGACTATCAAACAGCAATCTCAGTGGAACAATGGATGTCCCTACCGCTGACCAATCAGAAGACAGATATAACGTACAGTCGACTAGACCATCAAACAGCAATCTCATTGGAGCAATGGAAGTCCCTAACGCTGCCCAATCAGAAGGCAGATACAACTTACGAACAACTCGTGGTGAACGTATAAATAAGACAGACAGCGGACAGAATTGCCAGTCTCAAGACAACCCTTGAGGATGCCAGACGCAGTCTCTGGCGAAACGTCGGGGAACTACAAGCCTCACGACCACGGCCTACAACCCGAAAATCTTATTCAAGTTCAATATATAAATAAGTTATAATTATATCTTCGTTGTATAATTTATTACAATATTAATGTAATCTAAATAGTATGTTTTTAAATAGTTTTATATCGTGGCGACTTTGGTTCAATTCCATTACATATTTATTATAGGTAATATAAATGGAGTTTGATAGCCTCTTATAAAACATTAAAGTATATATTTTATTGAAGAAATATGTTATCGGTATAAAATAAATGTAGGAACATTTTACCACATCTTTTATGCGTCACTTCTTAGTGTTCTCCTCTTGTTCTCTTCAGAAAATCGAGTAAACTTTTAACGGCGAAATGCCTTTCGAATATAGCTCTTAGAATTTATGAGAAAAACAGTAAAATAGTAAAAATCATTATATGGTACCTGCTAATTGTAAGAGAGAGGAAAATGAATTCAAATCATATACTTACCGTTTTGTTGCCGAGGTTTTTCACACGACAGTTAAGATACGCTGTTTTTCCAAGAAGCGCTGTCACATTCTTCGAAGCCACTTTATCAAAATAAGGGCCGCTCCTCGCTGCTGCATCTAAGGCATTGCCGCTTCCGGTAGTCGCGTCTTTTTGTGCAGCCAGTACTGTAAAATACAAAGAGATTGTAATAACAAATTTTATGAAATATAGTTTACAAAATGCAATCCTATTCGGTTTGCCTAAATACTTTTGAATGATATAACAAACAAATAAAACGACGATTACCTTCGTAACATCTTGAATCACGATGACAAAATTGATGATGATGATGATGATGATGAAATATGTCATAAGAGAGAACGTTATAGCATGCAAACCCAGAATATATTCAGATAGAAATCAATATAATTGTGGATATTTTCTTGTGGTAAATTTACAACTATCAAAAGTGTTTATACTATTTGGATTGCAAATGTAGGATATTCCATAAAAGTAGGGATGTTTATTTGTGAATAAGATAATAATGACGATAGTTACAAATTACATTGAAAACGTCATCTTTTAATATTTTTAATCCCATTATATGTTTTAACACAAATTTAAGTAGAAAGCGACGAATCGGATTAAATATTTTATTGACATTACATAACAAAAACTGGTAACACTGTAGAAGCTAGTAAGTATTATACCGAAAAATTCCAAATGAAAATTTATTATAATCTTTACTCACATTTACTGTAAGTAAATCAGACGAATAATCACCTTATCATAAAGTAATTTACAAATAAACTTGTATAGTATCTTTCTTAGAAAAGTACTAAACGGGCTTAATATTGTTTTTTATACCTGAGGCAATTCAAATATTTAAAATATCTGCGCACTTACGGCATATACTATTTTTTCTTTGCATTTTTATGTTCATTGCGGTGAAACAGCTTGGATTTTACAATCAACGTTAAAAAACATGAGAGCGAGGATAACTTGAAACACACTCTGAAAGAATATTGACGTTGGAACTGTGAATCTGTAATTGATGTAGCTGTGACTACCTCAGGTACGTACTTTAGTTTGCTCCGTTACTATGGTAACAGCCCGGCTATAGCTTATTTCCTCCACATATCATGTTTACATGATTTTACATAAAATGTATAATCACAATCCATATTTCTTCTCTCTATTGAACATATTAGATTTATAGAACGTACAGTACTTAATTGATCAGCCTCTTTGTATTTAAAGGTATATCATATAATAGGTCTATACTACTCGTGACTGACGTATTGTCTGGTCAACGGATGAGATTACCTCCTAATTGAATGTCTCTGATATACAAGATTACCGGCTGAGAGATTCTGTCAAAACATCATACTTCTAGATGAAATGGAAGTAAGTAGTAGTAGGACTTTATTAGACTAAAAGTAAGATATTTACAATATTATTTACATATATGGATCACACGGGCAGTAAGACGTACGTGCTGTTGACAGTCCGTTACAATAATGTAATAGTATAATGAAAAAGCAAAAAGAAAACAATATTATTACAATTACATAAGAGAAAACACAATAATATTACAATTACATAATAATACAATATCATTAAATATACATTATTTAAGTTATGTATAATTATTGAGAATTAATGGTATTGCATTTTGATAACATGTATTTATTCATGAATAAGTGTTGTTCTTATTTTCCGAGTTTTGTCCAGACATTTACCCAAGTCCATCCAATTTTCTGGATTTACCATTAACTCGTAGCATGTCAATCATTCACTGTTTGAATTTAGAAATTTTCCGGTAATAACTGACGTCTCCAATATTCTAAATCGTTACATTTTCCTAATATATGTACCTCGTCTTCAAAGCTCCCGCACATTGGACATATTCGCATATCGTGATCGTCCCTAATTTGTAGAAATTTCCATGCCCCTAGCCTAAATCAAGCAAGCCCTAATCTCTCTTTAGTATATAAAGATTATTTTCCCAAAACGTGTTTTAGGTCTCGTTATAGATACAGTGAGCGTTTTCCCGCACATTCGGCCAAAATATCTTCTTGTTTTATATCTAAGTACCTCCTTATTTTTCTCCACACATTCTTGCGATTTTCAGTCACTTTTTGCCATACCACCAACCCATCCCAATCTTTTGGAGTTCTCTCATAACCTCGTCTGCCCAAAATTTCACATCTATGTTACTAATTTGGTGCTCGTAATAAATAGCTCTAAGCATTGTTTCTTCACCTTGAATTACCGCAACCAGTATTTTAGTACACGAATTTTGCAGTTTATGTCATCCTGGAATGACCCAAATTCATATAAAATTCCACAGGTAGAAACGGCATTACTAAGTCCTATAACATATTTTTAGAAAATGCCTATATACCTTATTTAGTATTTCCTTTCTTTGGAAACCCCAAATCTCACTACCATAGTGAACTACTGGTCTGACTATCACTCCATACATTTTTTCTAACGTACTAACCAGAATATCGGGCACTCGACCCAGAATACAGAGTACACTGTTAAGTTGTCCCCTCCCTTTAAATAATGCTATATCAGTATGTTTTTTCCACTTGCCGTTCATTTTCAACGTCGTAACAAGATATTCAACATGTTTCACGTTTTGAAGTATTTGATCTCTTTATTTCCATTTCTCTGTTCTACCTTAAACCGTCTCATTTTTTAAATGCATTGCTTTTGTCTTACTAACATTATAGTCAATTCCCAACTCCTACAGTATATTTCCAGTCGGCCAAGACCTCCTTGCAATCCCTTGATTGACTTGGAACAGATAAATAAATCATCTGTATACAACAGGACTAGGACTGTAACATTTCTTATCTCCGGAGCCTCAATGTCTCCTTCTAGCATTATGGCTGCTATATCATCAACGAATAGATTAAATAGCATTGGTGAATAAATGCAACTTTGTCTCACTAGCCGATTAGCTTCGTTGCTCTCTGTGATTTGCCCTTGGTCTACCTTTATATAAAATTTAACATATTTATAAATTGACATTAAAGCATGTATCATGAGACAATTCTTTCCGATTTAATTTTTCCCAAAGAGCGCTTCGGTCCACAGTGTCAAATGCCATCTTGAAATCAATGAATGTACAAAATAATTTACCCATCTTGTTTTTCAGATTATCATCAATTAATGTTCTCAGAACAAATACGTTGTCCACTGTGGAGTACCCTTCTCTAAAACCTGCAAGATATTTTGAGATCCTATTGTTCTCTTTAGCCCATTTCCCCATTCGTTCGTAAAGTACTTTACAATATATTTTTCCAAACACTGACAAGAGACAAATTCCCCCCATAACGTTCTGGTACCTGTGTCCCACCTTTTCCAATGTATAACGATTGGATTACACCTGTCTCCAAGGCATCCGGATAATCCTCTCCATTTCAAAGTTTGTTGAACGCAGTTTTTAACACTTCTAATAATTTATTGGATGATATCATAATTTTCAAGAATTCCCCTGGTAATCCATCAATCCCAGGTGCTTTACGATTATTTAAAAATTTAATGGAAGAAACCACTTCATTTTTCGAACTATTCTGATCCAGTAACTTAATATACATTGGGTCAGGGATCTCAACTATATTTCCTTGATTATATCTTAACCCCTCATTTCCCAACACCCTATCAAAGTAGCTTTTCCATTCGCCGGACGAATTTATTTTGAGTTCTCTTATCGCTTTCCATATGTACGTAATGTTCCCACTTTCAGTCGCAATTTTCATTACTTCCGATTTCTTATTTTTCCATTCTAGTTGTGTTCCCAGTAATACTTTATATTCTATTCTCTCTTGCGCATAATTTCTTTCTGTTCTCATCTGTGCTTTGTTTTCTAAATTTTAAAAGACTACTTTCGACAAACTTCTTTTTCTTTCTACGTACATTATTGTACCACCCTTTGTCCTTCTGATTCATTGTGCATTTAACCTTGAATTTTCCCCTGCTTTTTGAAAATATTCTGTCAAAGTTTCCAATAATTTCCTCCCCGCTAAGGTAATTTAATTTCAAATCCTGTATTAGAGTTTCCAAACTCCTGATAAATTCTCCTCTCCGATCCTCGATCCACCTGAAACGTGTAATTGGCCGTAATATTGTTGCCACCTCATCATTAACTGTATGACTAAAACACTTCATATTTAAAATATGTTTATTTGGGAAATGGTGAGATAAGATCCTGGAAACTATACAGAAATGTCTTGTGTGCATATTGAGTAATCGATTACGCTCCCTCCATTTTTATTAATAAATGTAATTTCTCCATTTATATCTTCCCCATATTTACCATTCAAAATTTCAAGTTCAAATGTATCGCAAATAGCTAACAATTGGTTTCCTTCTGAATGTATAATTTTATCTTTACTTCTCCACCCCTCACCTCGTGTTTCATTATCATCTGATTTTATAGTGATATTGTCCTCCCCAATCATAGATGATGTATGTGATGAAAAATGGTGGAATAAAGTTATTGGCAGGGAAAAAACGGGAAAACTCTAATTCGTCTACCAGGCACTCCACTGGAGTAAGAGAGATGCAAACGAGGGACCCAGGCGGCGACGAACTAGGGACCCTAATATAGAGCGCGAATATCTAACAACTTACATAGAGCCGCCTAAAATATAATACTTATTGCATCATCTCTGATTAATTCCTTCACGAAATATAATTTTATATAACATATTAACTCTTCATATATAAAAGTTATAAAGATATTGTGACATTGATGGCCGGATTTGCGTTCACGTATCTTCGAAATCCACAAGAATTTCGTTTAAATTCTCACCACCACTTTATTTTCTTCTACAAACTAACTGTAGAAGACCACTCAGAATATGAGCTTACAATTAATCTTGATTCAATATTTATCTCACTCACAATAATTTCGCTGTCGCATATGAGTTCACTTGCTAGTATATGTCTTAACTTCACTTTATCGCCGCTGATTTACAACTAAATTGGCCTTCTGCCTTCTCCTCAAATATCTAGGCGGTTAAGAACTTTGTGTAAGCTTTAGGGCTGAAAACACTACGAACAGTAGACGCCTCTGCCGACGGATCTTTCCCTAAAGGGGGGGGGGAGATATCGGTAGGATTTTCTGAACTTAGGGCCCAGATAATTCGTTGTTTTCGCGGGCCTTTTGACTCGCGATTGGCGACTCGAAAATATATTCTGACCGATGCGAGACCATCATTCTCGCCTTGCCTGTGTAACACTGCTGTCTCCTTAGAGCTGAGCTTCCTTTGGTATGCAGCGAGACGAACTAAGTGAACGACTACCGTCCTTCTTCTAGTCTGGCGCTGAATCTTGGTAGACCACACCGTTTATTATTGTCCATGACCATACCACCTTGTATGGTGCATTTCAGGAACACTGGAGATCCGGCGATCTTGCCCTGTTCCTCGCTCTTGGCTGGCAACGCACGAGAGTAACGAGGCAGACGACGACGGTAGCGAGGACGTGGGGGTTGTTATCCCTTAGGTCCCTCTCCTTTTCCTTGCGGATTTCTCCCTCACTCACATTTTACCCATCCTGGCTGTGTGGTCGCCGGGAAGGACCACGCCCATCTCTGAAGTTACGATGGAGGAAGCGACGAGGACCTCCATGATTCCACCTCCTTCATAACTTTCACTGTCTCCATAACCCCTTTCTTTCAACTCGCCCACCTCCCTTTGCATGGATCTTGTTTGAGGAGCGGACGGCGGTGCTGCGATTGTTACAGTTATCAGGCTCAAAGCGACGACATCAGTAGTGACAAATTCTGGCCTCCATCGTGATCTTAATTGCCCTCCTCAGCTTTTCGTTCGCCGCTCTCATCATGGGGCAGGACCTCATTACGTCCAAAGTCGTTTGATATTCAATGTAGCGTGGTACATTCACAGGGCATCCAGGCCTAAGATGACGTTCTCGGTAACTCAGGCAACAATTGGCCATACAGCTCGCACAGTCCAAGGAACAACTCCATGAGAACCGCCTTCTCCAAAGGCATGCTTGTCTTTCGATGCGATGCGCAGCTGAAACTACCGTAGCGGCGTCCTCTAACGCTACCCGTCTGCTACGTTGGGACGCACGAAGGTCAGCGATGATCCGGCATCGATGAACACTCGACAAGGGCCATCCGTGGATCCATCAGTCGGCTATCAGTCACTTGTCGACCATGTTGTTCACAGCGTTCAGTACGAAGAAAGAGGATGATAATGATAACGACGATGCCGGCGCAGGTGGCTCCCTCCTCACACCGGCCCATCGTTGATTTGCGGGCCTTCGTTTGCAATCCCGCATCAGATGTGCGACTCGTACACAATTCCAGCAGGTCTGTCTTTCTTGAACACAACGCTATAATTGTGGTGAGAGTCGCCCTTTGGCGTCGTGTGCCGCCAGATATGTCATTCGCTACGACGTCGCCAGATCAACGTAGCGTGTGGTCTCCTTTTCCGCCTCGAGGTGCAGTACTGCATTCAGGGCTTCGTTGATGGCGTGATATTCTTTACGCAGCAGGTGCTGTTTAATCTCACGGTCCCTTAGACCGCAGACGAAGTTAGACGCCGCCTCTCCGTCGATGAACGTCGCTGGGAGTCCGCTGAGAGTATTTTGTGGGCTAGCTGTTCTATGGCCATTGCGTATTCTTGGAGCGAATCCCCGACGCGCAGGACGCTCTATAAGTGACCCTGAGGTGTTGATGGCCCTAACAATTGTCTAGGGCCTCCAATATGTCCTCGGCTTGACAATCCTTTGGAATATCACGTAATATCTCTGCAGATGGCCCTTTTAAGTAGGCGATTAACTGTGTCGTACTTTCCTTAGGCGTCCAACCATTGTGAGTTGAGATGGTGTTGAATTGCCGTTTAAATATCTCCCACGATGTAGAACCGTCGAAACTAGGACTTTTGATTCCATATCGCCTTTTTGCGCGAGTCGATTGTCGAACTGCAGACTCGTGATAAAATGTGTGATAAATAATCGGACACAACTGCAACCATTTATGTATTTTTACATTATTTTATATTTTTTTGTGTTTCCACCGCTCTGGTCTCGAGGTAGCATGCTACCTTGTTATGCAGCAGGCCCGGATGCTTTTTGTTTTGGGTTTTTCCTCACCTATGAGATAAATGTCAGGAAACTTTAAGGACGAAAATCATCCGGCCATGATTATTTTCATTAACATATTCACTAAGTTTAGGATTAAGGTCTCTCCTGGCGCATTATTACCATCATCATCACCTATCATATCCCATCGTGGTAGCGTAACTCCGCCTTCCAGGCGCCTCAACCTCAGAAATGGGATACAATAACACCATGTCAAGAGAGAATACCAGAATATCGAAATGATAAGTGGAGGTATTGAATAAAAAATATTTTAGTTGTGTAAATGATGAACAAAATTGAAAAGTATTTCAAATCACTATATAGATCACGAATCACTGGTCAACCCGGAATAAGAATAGGGTCTCTCACCCGAATTAAAACAAATAACAGCTGTCTGTTGCCACAATTATATCATTTTCTGTTGTCAGTTTCCTATTATCAAGCTCACTTGGATCCTTTTTAAATGATTAAGATGCAATAACATTTCTTTATAATTTGTCTTTAATGTAAAAATCCCTGGTTTCTTGTGATAGGTAGACATCAATAATGAATAATCCTGTATACTTTTAAAATTGTTTAGTTGAAACAAATAAATATATTATTTCGTCTTTAAAAAAATCATTATACTATGTAGACTTTAAAATGTTTGATTATTAACGGAATTAAATGAGAAACTAGACTATTAATAATTTGAATACTTAATAAGTGCATTTTATGAACATATTACTTGATTTCAACCATTTTAATTGTGTAAATACTGTAAAAAAAAGTACATTTCATTGCCTACTTTATCTAAGGTTATTTGTGAGTAATCAATAAATTCTGAACCGGTCATCATGCCTACTAAACTAATTTATTCACTAGCACTATCGTATCCGGAGGTTCACGTCTGCGCGGACATAAGCTCTCCATAGATATCTAACCTGATCTAACGTATCCAGTCACTCTCTGTATAATTTTCCACCCTCAGATCATAGTTGATATTATTCTCCCACATCATCATTGACCTATCTACTAGGCCGCTTTCCCTCTGGTTTTCCTTCAAGAAGTTTCCATATAACTATTTCATATCCCATTCGATTCACACCTCCTGCACATAGCGCTCTACAATACTTAATTACACGTATTACATCCGAATACCTATAAACATAATGCAGTTCACTGTTATACAGTTTTTTTTAATCCACCTGTCTATTCAATTCTCTCTTGTCGTAAAATGTTCCAAAAACTTCATTCTCAATAGTTGTAATATTTTCCTCGTCTCTTAAAATAGGAGACTACGAGTTACTGTAATACTTAATAATATGCTTTTCCAGAGATTCGTATATTTCCAATTTGTTTCCCCGCCTAATTTCTGTGTATAATTATTGTTTCTAGTATTTGAATTCCGCCACATCTTTAAAAGTTTCTTCATTTGTTGTTAACACTCCATTCCCATTTAATAAAGTATATTGTCGGGCACGTAGCATTGTTTAGGTATGTATCGGTGGTTTCTTGAAATTAACTTCACAAATTTTTATACAAGAATTAAAATATGTCTTAATTTATTTTCCAATATTTCTCTGTATTCAAATAAATAATTTTCTGATCTCTTCTTCGCCGTTTATTTTACATTCGGTTCTTTATACTCGCCGACGCCTCCACTTATCACATATATTTGGCTTCGTAATTAAATCACTTCTACTCGTCCACAAATGGACACAACTGACATGCTAGAACCTCACACTTCCTTATATATATTTTTTTTTCGAGGGTAGGAATAATCTGGAATCTCAGTCTGGACTCCTTCGAATAGAAGGTCCAATAAGGCGACTCATCCAGGTATCGAATCAGAGAGGCATCCGGAAGTTCCCAGCGTTTCCCATCGACTCGTGTCCCGGCTCACGAATCCTCTTCTACCATATAAGGCGAGTCCTGATTCACACCATATCGCGTCGCCCACTAATTTAAATGCAGTAATTTGAGCAACGGATAAACAATTCGTTACTATATATGCGTTTGTCATATATATTATTTTTATTTACTTCCTTTACAACTCTATTAGTGTTATTTAACATAATGTGTGTGTTGGCTTTTATTTGGTCTCACTATCGCATAATACATTATCAGCATATACCAATAGCTGAGTAATCTCTCCCCACATGGTGAAACGCAAAACCAGATCATGTATTAGTGGGATAAACACTAGCACACGAGCACGTTGGTTAATTAGGGAGATTCGACTCATCATATGATGAAGGTGAAAATCAGAGAACGCTCACCACGTATGAGAGGTATCAGTGCTAAGTAAATCAATAAATAATAGTTTAAAAAAACTAAAACAACACGCTTTATTAGAAAATCTACTAAAAATTAAAAAATAATTTTAATTTCCAACACGCGTGGGATAAAATTAACGTGGTCAACAAAAAAATCACCTCCAATACATATAAATTAAAACTAGAGTTATCAACAAAAAGAAAATCATTTTACGATCAAATGCGTGGGGTGCTCTATAGCAATTAATGTATTTGATAATAAACAGATATTGGTAAAAGTAAAGTCTCTAAGAAAAAATGTAAGAACCATAAAAAGCACCCCAAGCGTTTGATGGTAAAATTATTATTTTTTTATAGATAACTAGTTTTATTATAGATGTGTTGGAGATAATTGTTTCGTTGACCATTTTAATTTTATCCCAAGCGTGTTGGAAATTAAAATCATTTCATTTTTTAGTTCGGTTTTCTAATAAAGCGTGTAGTTTTAGTTTTTTTAAACTATTATTTATTTTATATTTTTTAGTTTTAATATTTTACAGAATAAGATAAAAATGTAAATATCTTTAAATTCGATACTATTGTAGTATGAGCTAAAAGTAATACTCTACTAAAAAATCCTTTGGGCCGGATTTGAATCAGCGACCTATGGATTACTGAAATTACATAGCACAACAACAGTTCACCACACTACTAACTGAGCTCTTACAACGATTGAGTAAAAAGTTGGTAGGTCCGCAACCTTTTTACACCGGTTTTTATTATTTTGATTTTCTGCTGATTCTGGCTAGGATTTTAGAAACATTTATGAAATTATTGGTCCATTACAAGTATACAAAGTTTCAAGATGGTACAATGATTTTAAGTGGGTGAAAATAGAGTTGAAAAATTGTTACATAATTACATCACTTTTTTTCATTTTCTGATGATTCTGGCCAGGATATTGGAAAACAATTATGAAATTATTGTATTGCCATTCCTCGTTTACAAGTATGCAAATGTTCAAGTTGATTCAATTATCTTAAGGGGGTGAAAATCGTGTTGAAAGATTTCGTTACATAATTACACAGACACTTTTTTTATTTTCTGATGATTGTGGCCATGATTTTAGAAAAACAAAGTATGAAATTATTGTATTGCCATTGGTCCTTTACAAGTATACAAAGTTTCAAGTCGATCCAATGATTTTAAGTGGTTCAAAATCGCGTTGAAAATTCCGTTACATAGATAGATACAGGCCAAGCTAATATAAAGCGTGTAAAAATGACTGTATTATAACATTTGAGATATAATGAACTATTTCGAAACTGCGAATATGTTTGAAATATTGGAATTATCAGATTAAAATTTGATAGACGAATAAAAGCAGATGTAAATATAGAATGGAAGACTATCAAAGATAGGCCTACTATTAAAATGTCAGTATCGATAACGTAGGTTAATTGAAAATGGAGATAATTTAAGTAATTAAACAAGTACTCTTGAACATAATGACACTCTAGTTAACATTTTAGATATATTTCTTCATGACTAATTAAAATATAAAAAATGAAATCCAACTTCTTAAAAGTATTGTCTTGGTAAATTTTTCTCAAAAACTACCTATTCAATTGTTTCCAAAATTTAGTATGTTATTGTGCATAGTTCATTTGACAATGATAAATATTGCTTGTGTTCAAATATGGATTGTGATGTATTTAAAAAATTCAATGAACAATTTCTTTGTAGATATGTTGCACATATTGCTTTTTTTTACTTCAAACACTATCAATAACACAAAGATACATTTACCTTATTATAGAGCGATTCCATGACAATGTCATACCGAGGTGAAAATTTTGAAACTGATGCAGGAATAATTTTGTTGATGTAATATATATCTGTAAATATAAATTTTATAATTCTATAAGAAAATGTTTCAAATGTGCATTATTTTAATCTAATAATAGCGGTAGAACTTGTCATATTCCAAACCTGAAAAAATACGCAAACTTTTACCAATTTCTTGTTTAATGATTTGGTCGTATGAATTCGTTTTATTTCACAAAATCTTTTTTTAAACCATGCTTTGGTCCTCCTTGGTCGTAAATGAAACCATATTAATTGCATTATAATATTCTATATACCATAAATGTGTCCTATAGTTGTTAACTGTAAGTTATGGTCAGTCAGTCACAGAAAACGGATAAAAATTACCGTACACAACATAATAATTGATGGATTAAAATTTCCTCTTGGATTGTAAGTTATCGGTACACAACTAACAAAAAAGTATTGATGACATTTTCATTTAAAGTCATTATTTTTCCCGCTGGAGTCCCGTGACTGACTATTTGTCCCCTCACTTATATTGCTAATACGCATGACGCAGTCAGTTTTTGCTGGACTCCGCTGTGTATTAACATAAACATGGTTTAGGAAATCTGGTAGATTGTTCGGCTCAGCTGTTTCATAAAATAATTATTGACCCTCTTTATGTGATAATTTGAGCTAAAAGGCAGTCAGCGGAAGGATTTAAATGTAGAGCAATTCCATGAAAATGTCATACCAATGAGAAAATTTTGAAATTGGCGCAGGAGTCATTTTTTCGATGAGATATGCTTTTTCAGAGATGAAATTTTCTGATTCTTGGAGTTAATGTTTGATATACGGATTATTTTTATTCTAAAATTAATAGTAGAACAAAACATATTCCGAAACCTGAAAACACGTTCAAAATTAAACGAAATTTTGTTTTACGATTTCGCTGTATAAATTTGTTTCGTTTCACTGACTCTTTTGTTATACCATATTTCGGTCCTTCCTGATCGTAAATGTAATACTAATAATTGTATTATAATATTCTAGATAATTAAAATGCGCCCTATAATTATTAAGGGCAAGCTACAGTCAGTCACATAAAACATACAAAAATTATTTTATACAATACGATAATCGATAGATTCAAATTTCCTCTGGGATTCTACATTATCGGTGCATAACTAACAAAAAATTATTAACGACATTGTCTTGTAAAGTAATTACGTTTCCCGCTAGAATCCCGTGACTGACTTTTTTTTATTTATATTGCTACTACGCACGATGCACTCAGTTGCTTGCTACACAGATTTTTAGAAAAGCGATTTCTGTATCTTGCAGCTATTCCGGCAACTCATGGACTTCACCATGTGAAAGTGTTGAAGCCGTATGTTATAGATTATGCACAAATTTCAAATGAACAATCAGTGCGAAAAATTCACAAGTTTCGTGTGTGAAAGAAAATTATATTTTTATGAATGGTATTTAAATAATTCCTCGTTATGCGATTCTTCAATATGTATGTTATTGTGCTGTACCGCAATTGAAAAATTCACAAGTATGGTGTGTGAAAGAAAATTATATTTTTATTAGTAGCATTTAAATAATTTCTCGTTATGCGATTTTTCAATATGTCACTAGAGTATTGTGTACTGGAATTAAAAACAAGTGTGCAGATCTTACGTGTTAAATGTGCGTGTGGGAGTCCTTGAACTTCAAAGGTTCTCGCATTAGTTTGACCTTTGACATGCCATATGAGTCGTATAATCGGGGATCCACAGTGCGATGTTGCCACAGTTCCATTATTGTGCTTAGCATTCACTTTGTGAAACAGAATCATGTATGTTGGTTGCAAGAACAGTTTTAAATCATATGAAGTTACTTGTATAAAAATACAATTGGCATGGCGTATATGTGATTAAGTATGTATAACCGGTAGTGTAAAAGAAAATTATTATTGGGTGTAGCGTTATTGGAACCCTCCATGGTATATTTACCTTGTCGTGGTGGAGTGGCTTGCGTGCTTAAATGATCCTCAGAGCTATGCCGGCGGGAGCATTGCTGTCGATAGGGTTACCCATGCCGGACTGGTCGAAGGTGATAAGCCAGACGAAAGAAGTACCTTGGTCGAAAGAGTGACGATCTTTCACTGTAAAAATAGAAGGTGATAATCCAGAAGAAAAAAGTACATTGGTTGAAAGGGTGACGATCTTTCATCGTAAAAATAGAACCGTGAAGAAATGCGGACATGGGTTCAACTGGGGTAACATTTCCGGAGGTCAAATACTCCCCCATTCGGTTCTCCGGGCGGGCACAACTTCAGGGAACCCATACCAAAGGCTCAAACACAGGGACATGTTTCTAGGGACATGAAATGTTAGAACTTTCTACAATAGTCGGGCACTGGAGATATTAACGCGGGAACTAGATAAATCGCCCTTGGATATAGTCGCTTTACAGGAAGTTAGGTGGCCAGGAGAAGTTAGTCTGGAATCAGGAAGCTTTGCAGAAAGACCTGCTATCCGCTATCCGCTATCCGAGATATTAAGTTTATTAGCGATAGGGTATAATACAAATAATTCTAAAGGGTAAACGACATGATTTTATAATTGTAAATTTACATGCCCCCACAGAAGATAAAGATGATAAGATCAAGGATGAGTTCTGTGAAGAATTACTATGCTTATTTGTTACCCTTTCACGATATCATATGAAAATAATCTTAGGAGATTTCAAAGCAAAGTGGGGCGGGAAGATATATTCAAACCAACAATAGGCAAATTCAGCCTTCATGAAGATACATCGAAGAATCTCATTGTTAAGAGCACAACATTTCAGCATAAGGATATTCATAAATACACCTGGATGTCCCCAGATGGAGAAACTCGGAACCAGATAGATCATGTATTAGTGGATAAACGCTGGCACAGTACCATCATCGATGTTAGATCAGTTAGAGGGACAGACTGCAATTCGGATCATCATCTGGTCAGAGTGAAAATCAGACAACTACTATCGCTTATGAGAGGAACAAACCCTAAAGATGATTCTGTAAAATTCGAATTAAAAAACTTGAAAATCATGAAATGCGGCAAGAATACCAAATCAAAATTCCTAATAGGTTTGAAGTACTGGAACCTTCAGATGACAATGTGGCAAACGGAGAAGAAACTGATATAAATAAAGAATGGGAGGCTGTAAGAGATAATATTAAATTGTGAGCATCAGATATCAGTGGTTGTTTAAAAAAGAGGCAAAACAAGAAATGGTTTAATGAGGAATGCGCCGACAATGTAAAGAAAAGAATGCTACCAAAAATGAAAAGGTTACACGAGCCAAATTAGGTAAATATAGAGCAATTTGGTAGTATTAGACGGGAAATCACCCAGCTACTAAAGAGTAAAAAGATGGAATATTTGAGAGAGAAGATTAATGATCTTGAAATGAATGCAAAAAAATAGGAACATTACAGAATTATATCTGGGAATTAGTATAGAGGAGAAAGGTTTTCAGGCTAGAACAAACATAATTCGGAATGAAAATGGGGATATGATTGCAGATTCCAGGAGTATATTAAATAGATGGAAAAATTACTTTAATCAGGTATTAAGTGTACATACAGAACAGGACATTGAGGAGAATAATTTACAGACAGCGGAAATGCTAGTAGCAGAGCCAAGTGCATTAGAGGTTGAAATGGCGATTGAAAAATTGAAGATGTATAAAGCATCATGTTCAGGTGATGTCCCAGCAGAACTGATAAAATCAGGGGGAGAAAAATTCAGGGACAAGTTACGCTGGTTGCTTCGTATGATTTAGAAAAAGAAGCTCTTCCAGATGAATGGAAAGAATCAATTATCGTACCAATTTATAAGAAAGGAGACAAAGCTGATTGCAACAACTACAGGCGCATCTCATTACTTTCAACTTCGTACAAAATTCTTACAAATATATTAGTAAGCAGACTTACTCCCTACATTGATGACATTCCAGGACATCATCAATGTGCATTTTGGAGAAACAGGTCTACAACAGATCAGATTTTTAGAATAAGACAGATTTTAGAAAATAAATGGTAATATAATGGTACTGTACATCAACTATACGTAGACTTCAAAAAAGCATATGATTCAATTAAGAGGGAGAAGTTATATAGTATCCTGCTGGAGTTCGGAATTCCTAAAACGTTAGTTAGACTTATACGAATGTGTCTAAATGGCACAAAGAGTAGGGGGCGTGTAGGCAAACAGATTTCGGACACTTTTGAAATTCAGAATGGGTTGAAACAAGGAGATGCACCATCTCTTTTACTATTTAATTTTGTACTAGAGAATGCCATTAAATCTTTAGAGAATGAGGAAGGCTTACAAATCAATGGTATTAGTAAGCTGTTAGTTTATGCTGATGATGTAGTACTACTGACCAATAGTGAGAGATACTAAAGGCCAACAAGTACACAGTGTTGAGTAACACCAACAAATTAGGAGTGGAAGTAAATATCAAAAAAATAAATATATGGTCACACGTAGAAATTCATCAAATAATGGAAATGGTCAGCTAATGACAAATGAGGGAAATTTTGAGGAAGTGGCTGAATTCAAATGCCTGGGAACAATAATCACAAATAAGAATGAGCTGCACAAAGAAATTAAACATAGGCTCAATTCTAGAAATGCATGCTATTATGCATTGCAGAGATTCCTGATATCCCAACTCCCTTCAAAAAACGTTAAACTGAAAATATATAAAACTGTTATTCTACCAGTTATATTATATGGGTGCGAAACATGGACTCTTACTTTAAGGGAGGAAAGGAGATTACAAGTATTTGAGAATAAAGTACTTAGGAAGATTTTCGGACCCTAGAGAGATGAACAAACAGGTGAATGGAGAAGACTACATAACAATGAACTACATGGTCTTTATAGGAAGCCAGATATAATAAGAACAGTTAAGTCTCGTAGAGACTGCGATGGGCAGGACATGCTGTCCGTGTGGGGAATGAAGGACTTGCATGGAAGCTTCTTGTTGGAAATCCAGAGGGAAAACGCCCAGTTGTTAGACCAAGAATGAGTTGTGAGAATAAAATTTACTATGATTTGAGGGAATTATATTATACAGTGAATGATTGGAAAGCATTAGCTCAGGATAGGGGTGTATGGAGAGCTTATGTCCGTGCGGCCATGAACCTACTGGTTCAATAGTGCCATTGAGTAAGTAAGTAAGAAAGTAAGCGTTATTGGAAACCAACAGAGTGAAAATACATATGACAACGCTGCACTATGTGCGCCAGCTGGGAACAGTCAGTCATAAAGTTCGATTTCGCGCATTGTAAGAGATTTCTTTCAATTGTTTAGTTTAAAAATAGAAGTCATGTCAGCAATATAGTTTGTAATCAGTTGCTTTGAAAGAATGATAATAGAATTTTCCGCATTTAAATAAAAATTTTAATAATTTCTATACTGTACTTTTTCGTTAATTTTTTCTTTAAAGGTGAGACGCGTAAAAGTTAATTTTAGTGTTCTGGAACGAACACTGAAAATCCCATATCGGCACTTTTATTTATTTCAATGGTTGAATCTATTAACAGCATCAGATAAATTTTAATGTTAATATGGACGTAATGAAATTATACTCATATTAGGAATATTTAACTATAGAGAAGGCCCTATGTTGTTAAGAAGTTAATATTTTCTTTATTTTGTGAAATTTAATATGATACATGGTAACCAGGTTAAATAAATTACACTATTTATTTAATCTTTTTACAGCATATCAAAATATGTACATTTCCTATACATGGTAAAATGTGTGAAGTTCTTTATTCATCTCCATATTATCGCTTTTATCTATTAGCCATTCATAGTAATTCTGCCCGAGGGCAGGTCTTTCACTGCAATCATAGCATTTTCATGCTATGCTTGCAGCTTTACTAGGAAACTGTAGATGTGGTAGCTTCTCGTTGCTTTCCACACCGGTGAAGGATGATGATGATGATGATAAGGATGATGATGACCTTATGGTTTTGGGGACCGTTTGGGCCTTAACGTGTTCCTGACATTTGTCTTACAGGTGTGGAAAAACCCCGATAAAAACATCACCTAAAAAAACTGTCCCGACCAGATATCGAACCCAGGCCCGCTGCGTGACAAACAGCACGCTACCTCGAGATCACAGCGGTGGACTTTTCTATTATAAGTTCATGTTATTTTGTAATATTTTTATAATATTTACAGCTCCACAGTATTAAAGTCTTAATAAAATTCAGGTATATCAGTCAGTCACACATCACATATTAGGTTATAACTCTGGTCTTAATTGTGATTTTTGTTTCGTTTTTTATTGAGAATGTAACTTGAAATGTGTCCTCCAAACGGTATTTTGGAAAATTGAATTACGAATCACACTTCAGAGAATGATACAGATGAACACGTTAAGCTGCATAATGAGTTGACAGTCACACATACTTTGATATATAATAAATAGCACTGTTTTCCTTCAAAAGTTGTATATTTAAGTACAATCTTAACCACACACTATTCCTCTATCATATCACGTAGATAACACCCCTAATTTCAATCAATTTTAATATTAATGCAACCATTTTGCTACAAAAGTGTATTGTAAATGTCAGTCAGTCACATATGGAATTGCTCTATAATAGAGTTCTTAAAACTGCATATCCATACCAAAAATTATTCTCCTATATTTCAAGGTTTCAGAGAAAAGTGTACCAAAATATGAAAAATACAAGTTAAAGAAAAATTCAACTTACATTAAAAGTGTACATTAGCAGAACACAAAGACGCCATTTTAAAAATATATTGTAATGGGATTAAATGTCCAAAATCGACAAAATAATATTACACATCGATAAAAGAGACATTCCTGTCTTCTTTGAAGCGAAAAGAAAAAAATCGATTTTTTAACCCAAATAAGTTCTGGGTGCCCTTGAAGAATAAGAGGGACTATCTGAGAGTGAGAGAAAAAGTAATGTCCACGAGATGAACTTAAAAATAATCATCTTATAATTGTATTATAATTGGCAGTGAAGTATTTCTGGATAGAGCAAATATAATGAAAGTTCAAAATAAGGTTATGATTACAGATTCCAAGAACATATTAAATAGATGAAACAATTACTTTAATCAGATATGAAAAGTACATGCTGAACAGGATATTAATGGAGACGATTTAGAGACAACATATATATTAGTCTTACAGCTGAGAGGTGATAGATAAATGTAAGGTATATGATGCATCATCTTCAGACGGAATCCCAGCAGTATACATAAAATCAGGGACACTCGTAAAATTGATAGTTGAAGATACCTCGGTTGCATAGCATGGATTGGTAAAAATACTCTTTTAAATTAATGGAAATTACGATTATCTTATAAATATTACTTTAATAAGATATTAAAAGTACATGCTGAACAGGATATTAATGGAGACGATTTAGAGACAACATATATATTAGTCTTACAGCTGAGAGGTGATAGATAAATGTAAGGTATATGATGCATCATCTTCAGACGGAATCCCAGCAGTATACATAAAATCAGGGACACTCGTAAATTGATAGTTGAAGATACCTCGGTTGCATAGCATGGATTGGTAAAAAATACTCTTTTAAATTAATGGAAATTACGGTTATCTTATAAATATTACTTTAATAAGATATTAAAAGTACATGCTGAACAGGATATTAATGGAGACGATTTAGAGACAACATATATATTAGTCTTACAGCTGAGAGGTGATAGAGAAATGTAAGGTATATGATTCATCATCTTCAGACGGAATCCCAGCAGTATACATAAAATCAGGGACACTCGTAAAATTGATAGTTGAAGATACCTCGGTTGCATAGCATGGATTGGTAAAAAATACTCTTTTAAATTAATGGAAATTACGGTTATCTTGTAAATATTACTTTAATAAGATATTAAAAGTACATGCTGAACAGGATATTAATGGAGACGATTTAGAGACAACATATATATTAGTCTTACAGCTGAGAGGTGATAGATAAATGTAAGGTATATGATGCATCATCTTCAGACGGAATCCCAGCAGTATACATAAAATCAGGGACACTCGTAAAATTGATAGTTGAAGATACCTCGGTTGCATAGCATGGATTGGTAAAAAATACTCTTTTAAATGAATGGAAATTACGATTATCTTATAAATCTACAAGAAGTGAAATAAAAATGATTGCAACAACTGTCGACGCATTTCATTACTTTCGACTTAGAACAAAATTCTAACATATGATTAGTACCCAAGGGTTACTCTTTACACCGGCGCAATAATAAGTGACACTGAAAGATAATATAAAATAAAATATATTAAAATGTACCTTCTGTGGCAAGTCATTCACTCAGCCTCTTATTTCAGATAAATAAGTACTTTCATCTAAGGGCGAATAATTTATGAACATGTAATTATTATCAGAAGTAGGGCATATTTATATTCGAATGAATTGGAATTAAAACAGGAATTCATTGATAACAAGATTAAAATGATATAACCTACCACAAAATAATTTCATAAGCATTAAATAAAACACTAGTATCAAGCAATTAGCGCCAGTCATAGACCTGGACCCCTGCTATTGTAGCGAACGAAACTAGTAAACATCATACAATGGAACCGTAAGCCCTTATATAATGGGGAAAAAGTCTGCAGTTTCCTTTGTTAAGAGTACTTACAAGCCTGCACTATTATTAACTTGTTATAACAATGCTAAGCCCAAAAACATCATACAAAAGGCTGGGAAATCGCAAAAAAAGCAATTGGATTTTCCTAGGTAACTTGTGGAAACAGTTATCTCCAAACCAATTTTAACTAGTACATGTCGCTAACAGCGGGTGACTTCTTTGGCGGGATAAGGTAGATGACTACAAAGAAAGCCGCCCTATATTAAAGACCACTCCATTTGGTCAACCCTGTAAATATTATATTATGAGGCAACTAATTTAAAGGGGGGGACGAGGCCACAAACGTCTAAGTTTAACACCCCCGATAACGCCATTAAGATATAATTTACCAATCAAAATTAGTGTAACATATAAACTGTTTGTGAGACGCTAAGACTTTTGGTGGAAGGGACTAATGCCGACCCACTCAGAAATAATAAATATTTTTACTTGGTTAGGCAGTTCAGTAGCGTGGAGTAGGCAGCCAGTAGTCGGTTGCGAGCAGAGTCGCGACTGGCGAATGTGCCGGTAGAGACGGCACATCGCTTTTGTATAAGTTTCAGTGCTTTATTGAGTGATATAGATATTGTTAGTTCTGACCCACCAACAGCCTTCGCGTCAAGCTCGTCGTCTAATACGACAAATGTAAACAACGAGTGACAATAAAAGTGCATCGACCAATTACAAGACAGCACACTGGGCCTACTGTTTTTTCCCCAAGTGAACATCCTTTCTTACGGATTCCCGAGAGTTAAGTCCATTGTTCTACCGAAACCTGAACCCAGCTATTCCGGAGCTCAATCGTTCACGAACCTATAATCCTGGACACCTAACTAAACATACCCCGACCACTAGTCTCCTTTACTTCATAGGTCACAGCTGTCGTCCTCAACTTATAAGAACATCCAGTAATGTAGTGAAAAATGCCTACTGAAGATTAAATGGAGATTCTGAAAGGCCTTCAGACAAAAAAACATACATATCTTATAAGTTGAGAATGACGGCTCTGACCTAAGAAGGTACATTTTTAACATATTTTATTTTATGACTATCCGCCTCAACTGTTTTAACAATGAATTTTGTTAGTATTGATAAAAGATGATATATAAGAAATAGGTACAAAATAAATAAAATACATATTATAAGGCAGATTCTATAAAAAATGGCAACATGATGGCACTGTGCATCAACATGTAGACGCCCATTTAGAGGAATCTGTCCCATAATCGATAATCCAAGTTGAACCTTATTTAAATTTATGGTTTGTATACCGCCGGTATACAATTCAATTTAAGTTGAAGAAATTATAAGTATATAGATTTCGGAATTCCTAAAAGGTTTTACTTATTCGAATGTTTCTATATATCACAAGGAATAGGGCAACTGGTTTATATCTGTATCCTCTGCTATTCAGTTTTCACTAGAGCATGCAGTCTAATTTATAGAGGATAAAGGGGGTGTACATTTGTGAATTTCTTTATGCTGGAATATTGAGCCTAACATCGAGATTCATTGATATGACTATTTAACTGATGCCCTAAATGACAGTCAATGACCAATCCCATTTCAATGATTTATTTTCACAGTTATTTTCACATCCATCTTATCAGTTTAATTATATTACTGTAAAATCAAGCTCATCCTTTTTTACATTCTGAATAGGTCATATCATTATTTTGCAGTGACTCCATGTGGCTACCAGATTGTATATATAGTGCATGAATTTTAACACAAAGTGCTTACGGGAGATAATATAAAGACATTTGTAACAATTGATTATACCATAAAAAAATAAAGGAACCACTAAAATTCATCGGAGAACATATTGTTTAAACAACTCACCTCATAGGATTCATGCTTCCATGAGATCGCGATTTCAAACATAATCATGTTCATCGTCAGCTGACAGCTGAGTTATGGCTGACGATGAACATGATTATGTTTGAAATCGCGATCTCATGGAAGCATGAATCCTATGAGGTGAGTTGTTTAAACAATATGTTCTCCGATGAATTTTAATGATTATACCTCAGAATGTTTACTTCCCAACATTAATTAAATATAAAGGAACCACTGTTTGCACTTTCTTAAACGTATTTTTTCCCAGGTAATAACGTTCTAGAAATATATAGGGCCTAATTGTCATATTTACATCACAGGACATCAGAAATTAATTAATATACAGTTTGATGTGATTCACTTTTTTCTCCACTATAGTGCATTCTTACAATATTACGATCCTTTGACATTAAATAATATGATCTTAGTTACGTGCGTAGATTTTCTTCTGGTTTAATTGTTTATTCATTATTTTACAGAATACGGTAATGGAATGTCGGCACAGTACACGAGTTACAAAACTATCTATGTACGTATTGTACAGACAATTGGTTGAAATGTTGTAATAATAACAATACGCATACTGTAGAGTGCTATAGGTTTCGCAAATAAAATGTGTAATTGTACTTACTCTACTATGTACTTAGAAAAATGATACTGCAATTATTAATAACATGAAGAGGTATAGTGTATGTATGACATACACATATCATATATAATGTTATTAGGAAATAAAAGTAATGCATTTGAGTAAACAAGGAAACGATGTAAAGCACCTGCAGATTCAGTAAAGAAATTGTTCAAATTGGCGACCTCTACTCTTACAACACAGACGACATCGGCGACGAAAGGATTCTCGTACCCCGTTTAAGTTACCAGGTGTCTCACGGAACACATCACATGCTGGGATTATGCATGCAACTAACAGTTCATCTGTATCAACAGGGGTCGCATACGCCCCCACAAAAATTAATCAAGTGTACTGAGATCTGAAGAGCGAGGTGACCACATTACAGTTGGACTACCTCTTCCTATCCAACGGCCACGATACACTCCATCCAAATCATTTCGCACATTCCGGCATAAATGGGGAGGAGCTCCATCGTGCTGAAACCACATGTTAATCCTGATGTGGAGAGGAACTTCGTCTAGTAATTTAGTTAGGACGTTCTATAAAAATTTCTTATAAATGTCACAATTTAATCTCTGGGGAAGAAAGTAGGGGCCAATGATGTGTCAGAAAATTTGCCTACCCATACGTTCACCGAAAATCTCTGCTGGTGACTCCTCTGGAAGATGGCATGAGGATTTTCATAATCCCAAACATGACTGTTCTTCGAGTTCAGAACCAGCCCATCCCTATCAATTACTGCCACATCAGTGAATGATACCGAGGAAAAAAAGTGCGGCAGCTGCAGCAAAGCCCAATTACAAAATTGGGCCCGTTGAGCTAAGTCCAATGGCTGTAAGACTTTTACTTTTTGCAGATGACAGGGATAGAGCTAGTCATCATGCAGGACTTCCCATATACTTCGATGGTTCGTACCCATTACACGTCCGATAGCACGAGTACCAGTAGAAGTTTCCTCTTTTATCCTATGAAGAACATTTTCTTGAAAATCTGCAGTGCGGTACGTACGTCTTGCACCGGCGTGTACTCTGTTTACTCGAAGGTTGTTCGCTGAGGATGGCGTCTATCCGGATACCGCTCCGCGTACATGTCAGCAGCTCTTATACCATTACCTTGTGCTGCATTACAAATCAGATACATATCAGCAAGTTCAGCATAACTGTAAATATGTTCTATGATGTTTTCATGTAATGCAACTGAACTGATATAGAAGTAACTCTAATCAGATATTAATGCAATCACCAATAGAAGAATAGGAATTTTGCGTATGCCCATATTAAATAAATTTCAGTGTCAACGCACTGACCAATAGGAGAACAGGAATTTTGCGCATGCCCATACTAAACAAATTTCAGTTTCAACATATCACAGTGAAGAAAGAACGAAAGGAAGAGGGGGGGAGTCGCCTGCCGTGATTTGAATCATGAGTGTTCGAATCTTAATTCCATCACTTTGACCATTAAGCCACAAGTTAACTACACATATTCTGCCTGTTTCACTCTGTACTAAGGCACATATTGTACCGTTTCTACTGTAACCAGTACAGTGCCGTGCAATCACCTGCTCAGATCGAAATTTTAAGGAATTTGATAACCCAATATTTCATAAACATTGTTGATGAATTATTAGCAATTAGGATCTTGGATTAATACTAAGATATTAAGTTATTCTAGTATAATTTTCTCTCCTAGTATGCTCTCCTGTTGATTTATCTGTATCAAATATCGTTTAGATTGATGCCCTATAACTCGCCCCTTTTCTCTCGTAGACCATTAGTTCATTATCTCAATATGCTTATGTAATACCCTCTATATGTAGTTGAATATATGCGGTATAATTCATATGCACCCTATATATATATATATATATATATATATATATATATATAACATATAAATGGATTTGCCGGTGGTGTAATAGATTACACTTTGAAGTACCAACCCAGAGGTCCGGGTTCAAATCCTGTCCAGGTATTTATTTTCTTATCATGTCATATATATATCTTAATATATAAAAATTACGTGTCACGTTGTTTGTCCGCGATGGAATCCTAAACTACTCAACCGATTTTAATAAAATTTTGCACACTGTGTGCTGTTTGATCCAACTTGAGACCTACGGTTGTTTATAACTACATTTATAGTCGCATTATTTTTATTGGAAATTATTTGTTTATTATTTAACAAAGAGTTATCATTATCTGTGAGTTCCATACGATTCTAACATATGGCCGTGTAAGGTAATTGGTTTATTATTTAACCAGGTGGCTGTTCTTTTTGTTGCAACCGCGAATTTCAATTGAATTACAAATATTGATTATTTCATAATTTAAGTGTGTTCAGTGTTTATTTTATTTTCAATATATTGATAATAATATTAATTTCGTGTGCAAGTATTAGTTTTAAGTAATCTGGTTGAAAGACAGCAACTTAATTTAAATTTAACTGGACCGAGAAGGCACATTGAACAATATGGCGAATCAGTTCTAGAAACCATGAATGATAAGATATCAAGTGAATTTCCGCAAATTGGTATAGGCCTATGTGACATAAATCTTACATTTAAGAAGAATGTCAATTTAAAAAACATATGACGGTCCTAAGGAACGGAATAACAGAACTGTAAGTAAGTCTGTTAGTTACAATAATACGCCTAATATTACACAAACAATCTCCATGCCTCAATTAAATGATAAACAAGATGACTATAAGATATCACAAGATGATATTACTATACAGAGACTTCTTGATGATGATGTGAATCCAAACTGCCAACAAGTTCGTAGAAAAAAACGAGAAGTATAATGAAATCAGCAAGCCTCCTCAAAATATTCCATCAATAAATGTATATAATCCTTATGATACACTTATGGATGATACTGAGAATGCAGACAACATAAATTCATCTCAATCAACAAAACCACTTCCACATAAACCACCACCCATATTTATACCGGGTATAGTTAACGTACCAGAACTAAAAAAAATGTGTGAAACAAAAACTTTCTGATTTAGATTTCTCACTTAGTTTACTACAACATAATTTAACGTATACCTTAGCCACAGCAACGCTTGGCCGGGACTTATATATATATAGGCTATATATATATATATATATATATATATATATTGCCGAACGCAAACAGCATACCCCACCTCTAAGTGGTAAACGACCGGCGGACACAAGAACTCCAACAAGAAAAAAAAAAAAATATATATATATATATATATATATATATATAAAACAAAGTCGGATTAGTTACACTATTTATAACTCAAGAACGGCTGGACCGATTTTTATGATGTTTGATTTGTTGGATTTGTTTCCGCCCCTAATAGCTGATAACTATTAAAACATCAGACAAATTAACGTAAAAATATTTAAAGGCGATACGACGTTCGTCGGGCCAGCTAATATATATATATATATATATATATATATATATATATATAGTTTAGAGACTCGGGTTTAAATCCCGACTCAAGCATTCATTTTTCTTTTCATATATATATATATATCTATCTCCACCGCTGTGGTCTCGAGGTAGCGTGCTACCTTGTCACGCAGCGGGCCCGGGTTCGATTCCCGGTCAGGACAGGCTCCTGTGTGAGGTTTTTTGGGGTTTTCCTCACCTGTAAGAGACAAATGTCAGGAGGTTTAGGACCCAACGTTCCCCGAAAATTATCCGGCCGTCATCATCCTTATCATTATCATCGGGCAGAATTTCTATATATAACAACAGTTTTTATTTCTTTCATGACGTTTAACTACGGATAAAGTATAAATAGTAGAGAATATGCTAGCATACTTTACATCAGTAATAATAATCTTCCATGAATACAGAGTGAAATTAATGCAATTGTGCATATATAACATCTCATGGTTTGAGTCGAATACAACATTACTTTCAACATAACTTTTGTTCCTGGTGAATATTTTCTTAAAATATATTCTCCATAAACTTCAAATTCCGCAGAACTCGTTAATTATTTGTCGCACAGTTATAATATACTATCCGACACAGCGGAACATTTAACTGTTTCGTTTGTGGATGATTTGCGAACTAATGACGTCAATCTGTGTACCCTAAGCAAGCTGGGTGCTTCATTCCTTTTTTTTTTTTGCCCTGACTATGCATGATTAGTATTTATGCCCGTGCGATGCAGTGCTGCTATGACTGGAGGTAAACATTCCGCTGTGTCGTAGGCCTTTAATATAATAAATCCTTGGTTGTTTCCAAATTTGCAATAAAATTGATGCAATATTAATTAAGTTTTGATCGGCCAGCAATGGTTATACAAATTATATTGTTTTGGGTTATATTATTACAATATACAACAATGTGAGTTTGCTATTATGAATCGTACAACTATTTTATCACAATCATCATGATACGTGGACTAAAGTCCAAGATGGGCCTTGACCCTTCTCAACATGTCTCTATTCTTCTCCGCCAGTAGCTTTCTCTTTCCAATTCCTCAACTCGCACAGTTGTTGACTATCCTCTATTACAGCATCCAAGCATATTTTCTTAGGTTTTCCAATAGTCGCTTACCAAACATTTGTCCTTCCAAGACCATCATGGGAATGCTTTGTCCGTCCTTTCTCTGTACATGTCTAGCCCATTATAACCTTTTAATTTTAATTTTGTTAATACCTCTAGTTTTCTACACAAGTCATATAATTCAACATTATATCTTATTCTGCAGTTTTCTCTCTCATTGTTAAGTTGAAATACACGTCTTTCATATATTCCTTCCAAATATACTCAACATATCTTCCGTTTTCTTTTTTACAACCTTGGTTTAATTTACATATACTAGTATCGAACTCATTGTGGTTATCTATAATTTAATTTTTTGTCTATGAATGTCGATAATAATGCATAGTATATCTCATTAGCTTTGTATATTCTGTTTGATTACAATTATTGTTGACCATTGTTTTGAAATAGGTACAATGTTGAATTATGTCAATTTTATTTCCACCTACGTTAAATTGTCCTACTTGCCCCTAACAGAGCCCAACTAATTTAATATTTTCGTTTTTTGTATAATTTATTTGCACTTTGTTCTTTGCATTTTGTCCAATGTGTATTGTCGTTAGTAGGCCATGGACCATCATCTTCATGTCGTTTTGGCGTTAATAATCTACACTGTTTATCATGTAATACTTGAGAATATCTGTATATAATTCTACAAACTATCAGTAACAGTTCACTCAAAATGTGCAGTAATAATCTTATTTTTTTACACAATTATTTTATAGTCCAGTCGCTGCGGTTTCTTTTCCTTCGCTGCTCACTATGTCGTTGTCACTTCACAACTAGCACTAGCCACAGACTACACCAGGACGGGGAGGGAACTTTCTAGGCTTAAGATCGAGATCCCTCCAGTAGGGAAATGTCTGACCATCGATCTTTCACGAAAGGGAAGTAGAGTTTTATACAATTCTCCGAAAGTGGAGCCTATACATCTCGGTGATTTGCATGTGACTTTCGACTCGCGAGTCGGTGATTCACGAATCTATTTCTACTGTTTCGCCCAGGAAATTCTAACGTCGTTGCAGTATAAAATTTCTTTTTAAATTATGTTGTGTTCTTGACATGACGTTCACGTTATCAGCATATACTGAAAGTGAAACATAAAATTCTATTAGTGTTGGTATATAGTTGTCATATAACATATATTGTTGTACTCTGTCAAATAGTAGTGGAACCAGCCCATCTCACTGTTTCGGACCTCGAGTAGCTGTTATTGGTTCTATTGATTCTGTTTGGAGTTTAATTTGAAAATTTGATTATGCCATAATTCCCATTGTTAATTTTATTAAGTTTAAAGGAATTTCAAAATATTCCAATTTTGTTTATAATTTTACACTAGGTATTGATGTTATCGCATGCCTGCAGAAAATTGATAAAAATTGCAGGATTTTCCACATTTAACTCCCAAACTTTTTCTTAATACTTTTCACTGAAGAGTTCATATCTTGTAGATTTTCCAACCCTGAGACCTGCTTGATATGATCCATTTATATGTTATCTACATTGGTTCTAATTTATTCAGCGAATTGTTGTGAATATTTTATAACCAGTACTTAGAAGAGAACTAAGATTCCTCTGTGATTGTTACCTTTATTATAAAGTGGGCATAACACGCTATTCTTTCAATCCAGGGATTTATTCTGTTGTCCAGATTGTTAATGCTAAATCATATACTTATTCATCATTCCCTTACTGTCTGTTTTAAACAGTTTAGCAGACATTCGATCTTTACTTTTTAACTGCATTATTGGTTTTTATACCGTTGAGGTTATAACAATGTAATAACATTCAAAATTTATTAGGTGATTTATTATTCTTCTGTTTTTGAATAGCTATGTGTAAATCTATTTCATCAGCTCACCTTCATCAGGTCTATTTTGTGAATCTGTTACAGAATCTTCTCATAACATCCTCTATATATTACTGTATTACTCAAAGTATTACTATTTTATAGTGTAATGTTTATATAAGGCTTATCAATAATCCTGCTATCACTTATATAATGTAGGTTCATTCGTGTGAAGGCGATGGTGAAAAATAGGTAATTCTGTTGTAGCCTGTTTATTAGTCTTTTGGATGTTGTGTTTTCATTCCACTTTTAAAGGCCGTAGCTCCAGAAAATGACAAAAAATTACATACGATTTTGGAGACGTATTTAATTTAATCTCTCTATTATATGGGTTTATAATTTACTATAGGCCTATAGTTGGTGGCTACTTAGTAACCACAGTGAATTGGTCATAGGGCAAACGATTCAATTATGAAGTACTTAAGTCAGAGAATTGCTGAACAACAGACCGGTGCTGGAAACTGATAAGAAATGATGCAAATTACGAACTGACTGTCTACAAATATATTTGCAAATCTTTTGTTGAGTCAGGTATATTTTACATTAAAAAGCTTTATTTTACTTCAATTTTCTACGTTGATTATTCCTAGGTATGTTCTCTCGCGAGCCCACGTTGGTTCTCATTCATAAATTGCATCACATGCCTTAACCTCCCCACTTTGCATTCCTCGAGGGAGAGGATTGCACCCTCAGAATTTGAGAAATTTCACCCTCGGTGAAGATGTATCGGGGCGGAATTGGGATTCAATTAAACCAAACTGAGGGTGGGAACCCTCAGGGTTGCGTTCTGCAAACCCTCAAATTTCATATAATTCCAATATAACCAAACTCTGCACAAGGTAGATATACACGATTCTATTGCATACAGTTTCCAATGCAGTTGAAGTAGTTATTCATAGTGGGGTAAGGATAGCGCATCTCCTCTGGATCCGAAGTTCACACTCCGGCAAAGATCAATGGAAATTTTCAGGTGAGAAAATTCAGGGGAGCGACTTATTTTGTAAGGGAGGTTAAAACGATCAGTCCTAAGACGCAAATATTTATGACATGTTAAAAACAATCGGATATCTTAGAAAATGTGTCAAAAACTACTCGTATGATTTCGTGATAGACTCAGTTACGCTTCTATAAAATGAAATAACAGCGACATTGGAAAATTAATTTGCTGAAAGAAACATTAACCGCATTGTGGTCATAGGCCTAAGAAGAAAAATATTTCTGAAAACAAGGAGTTTTTATAGAATCACTTAAAGAACTAGTCTACTAATTTCTAGGACTGTTTATAGATACAATAATATTATATGCGATAAATAGTAGACACTATTCTTATTGGAACCAGTTATATTATATGGATGCGAAACATGGACTCTTACTTTAAGGGAGGAAAGAAGATTACAAGTATTTGAGAATAAAGTACTTACGAATTTTTTTGGACCAAAGAGAGATGAACAGACGGGTGAATGGAGAAGACTATATAACAATGAACTACATGGTCTTTATAGGAAGCCAGATATAATAAGAACAGTTAAGTCTCGTAGACTACGATGGGCAGGACATGTAGCACGTATGGGGAATGAAAGACTTGCATGGAAGCTTCCTGTAGGATAGCCAGAGGGAAAACGCCCAGTTGGTAGACCAAGAATGAGGTGGCAGAATAACTCTGATTTGAGGGAAGTGGATTATACAGGGAATGATTGGAAAGCTAGCTCAGGATAGGGATGTATGGAGAGCTTATGTCCGCGCGGCCATGAACCTACAGGTTCGATAGTGCCAGTGAGTAAGTAAGTAAGTAAGTATTCTTATTGGATAGGCGTGGTATGTAATATCTACAGGGCTTATAAATGACACGTTTTTAAATACACAAATATTTAAGATTACTACGATAATTTTAAAGATAATTATATCTGCATATTTCAAACGATATTCTTCTCTGAACCCACATTTACTATGGACTACAGTGCGTTCGGATGAGTTTTAAACTAACTTTGAAGTGTCAAATATAGTGTTGAGTAGAATAACTTCATGTATGACCCATATTCGACAAAGCCTTAGTAAAAATCTATATGGGCATACCCATTAAAATCAGTTTTATCCATTATCTTTAATCTATTAGCTTCTAGTCGTTAGGAAGATGGGCTGCGAGGAGAAGGTAATAATTAATTTCTCCTTATTTATAATTCAAGTGCGGGTAAATGTTTTGACATAACAACTTAAAGGTACGGGAAAAGTACAAGGAAGTCACTTTTCCTTGAAACATAGAAAACGTTTTTTAATATACAACATCCACATCTTATTACCTGTATGCCAAACTTAGGGTAAATAAACCAATTACTAAAGAGTACCTTTTACTTTTTCAAACTATTAATGATAGTACATTTCAAGGATAATGTAACGACATCCTGAAACTCAATTTCGTCATAAAAGTGACTTACCTGGTTCATTCCCTGCACCCTGCAAATGTACTATAAAATTACGAAATTATTATAATATTACATATTTAAAAAAACAATATGTCTGATGTTTAAAGGAGGTAATAATCATGGTGCACACTCAGCTCAATCCATACAATTTTTTTTTCATTGACTGATAAAACGATCAAGAGTGTGTAGCTTAGTACTACAACGTCGCCGGATGTGGATTCACAACCAAACGTTGCTTCACTGCTCAAATTTTGTCATAAATTCGTCCGGGCATTCTGTATACTTTGATGCATACTTCGAATAAACTAGCTTTGATCTAAAACAAGGATTCGATCACGATTAGGCAAAGAGCAGTTAATTCTGTTCATCTTTAATTAGCGCAGGTAAATTTATATTATGACTTCTCATTGGCACGAGTGCTACACCCCTTTCAAATCTGGTCTTGGTCACTACATGTAAGGTTCGTGATGGACGAATCCTAGCCAGGGTAGTTTGTCCTCGGCTTTTCTCCGATTTTCCCCTAACAAGACCTTCATTCACCACTCATGTCATCTATTTCACTTCATTTTATATAATGTGCTCCTGAGATGGTGTGAAAAGCCTGTCATCCGGTATCCGTATAAATTACACACGTTCAATTATCGAGGTTTCGCTCATCCCTCAACCTAGAATTACGACGGACACCCATAGATAATTTACTAATACATTTATATCATAAATAATTTTAATATATTTTTATAATATTTTCATGCAAATTATAATAGGAAAATGTGCATTAATATGAATGACCTTCTATGTTGTTGCATTGACTGATGTAGATGTTAAAAGTGTTCTCATAATTATTAATTTTAAGATATTATTAAACTTTTCGGCGACTCTTTAAAGTATTTTATACTTTTTTTAACTCATGCCATGAGCGCCTCTCACATTGCTGATGAAAATATTGTTTACGACAATTATTCCTTCATAACTCTTATTATCATAATATTTTATTCTATTCGATATCGCAGTCTGTTAAATATTGGATTTTCATAGTTGTAGGCCTACACAAAATTACGATACAGTCAAGCACAAGCGACTATTGGTTGTGTAATAACAATTCAGCTTTAGATTTGCATTTAGGTGGTGGGTTACACATTTTCAAGTTATGACTACTTTCCAGAAGACTGATTCAGTTTCACACTTCATATTCTAGTCTTAGACGTTCTAAGAAAATCTTGCAGTTCCACTCAGAGGCTGTTACACAAAACCCTATGCCTCTATTCTTAGTAAGGGAATATCAAATACAGTTATATAAGTGTACCGATTTTAAGTTTGATTATTATTTGAGAGATATCGTTAAAATGAATTACAAACTTTGGTTTCATAATTATATTTTATCCGAATATTATTTTAAAATGATAATACTCTGTGTAAATAAAATAATATAATAGTTTCAAGTATTAATATTATCACTCAGATGAGGCGTAGATAGTCGTGTGAAGACTGAAATGAAACAGAAAAAATATGGTTTAGTTGTGTGAGTGAGCGAATAGTTTTCTTTTGTTTTGTTTCTATGACAACAATAATAACAAAGATGGTAACTCCTCAACAGAAATCTTTTGTGTTTTGTAATTTGAGAGTTAGAGTTGCTAATCAGTTGTGACAATTCAACGTGTGTTTCGTAGGCACTTTAATCGTAATCTCTCCAATGCCAACAACATCCGTCGATGAATAATCAGTTCGCAACGACCGGTTGTCTGTGTAAAGGCAAAAGTGTGGGACGACCAAGAATGTCTGAGGTGAAAGATGCTGCTGCAACATTTCAAGCGCAAAGTCAGCTTATTTAGTAGAGTTTAAAGCCTGCAACAATTGTATAAGCACATATGTAAGCGTTTCCATAAAACTTTCCACACTGTCATTATTCGATTGGTCGTCATGGTCCAGATGACTGTGCGTTTCTCCAGTGGCCTCCTAGATCACCGGATCTCAACCCATGCGAATTTTCCTTCGGGGTTTTGACTAAAGGACAGAGTCTACGTACTTCCATTGCCTGCTAACCTGCCCGAGTTGAGAAACAGGATTCGAGAAGCTGTTGCTGCGATCAATCCAGCCATGCTTATTAATGTATGGGAAGAACTAGCCTACATCGTGGATGTGTGTCGTGAGACAAAGGGGTTCACATTGATCACCTATGAACTTATAATGTAAACTGGAGATGTTACTCTTTCATTTAACATGATTATTGTTTTACCATAGTTAATTGAAGTATAATGCAACACATTTAAAATCACTATATTATTTTATGTACACCCGAAATGGGACAAATTTTTCAGTTGATTTTTTTGTTGTTAAAACACATCGAATCGCAGCTGTAATATTAACATTTATTATCATTTCCTGTCATGGATAATATATGTTCATTTAATTTTGTCCCTTTAAGTTTACGTTAATTGGCTAAACCGACTATGGGATTGAAAAATGTCAAAGGACAATGTTGCTACATTTACATCTGCTATACAATCAGGGGGAGGAAAATGATCCCTAAAAAGTACGTGTGGCCCGGGAACAGATAAAATCCCAAACCTAGCTGTTCAGCACCTATCCCAAAAAGCCCTTATCCTCCTCCTGACAATATTTAAGTTTTGCTTTAAACTTAATTATTTCCCATCAGCATGGAAAGTGGCAAACGTCATAGTGCTCCCAAAAACTGGCAAAGACCCTACAAACCCTGACAATCGTCGACCAATTAGTTTTCTACCAGTTTCTGGGAAAACTCATAGAACGGTTGATTTTGGCAGAACTAAAAATTGAAGTTCTGAAAAGGAATTTGCTACCACATTACCAATTTGGCTTTCGAAACGCACACAGTACCCCGTTACTACTTGCAAGACTTATTGATTGGATTGTCACCGGGTAATGCCAAAAGGAGGACAATAGTCATATTCCTAGACATTGAGAAGGCTTTTGATACGACCGGGATCAATGAACTAATATACAAACTAATAAAATTCAATCTGAATCCAAATTTATTCAAAATTATCTCCACTTTCCTCACAAAGAAGAAATTTTGTGTTTCGGTGAGTGGACACAAATCTAACTATAGACCTCTACTAGCGGGTGTACCTCAAGGAGCAGTCCTCTCTCCACTGCTCTATAACCTGTATGTCTCTGTCTTACCTAACCCTCCCTCTGTAAGAGCAGCATCATTCGCGGATAATACTTGCTTTTACTTCCAAATCATCTCAGATCCATCCGTCACCGCATCCTATCGTTTCAGAGATCGTTATCAGTGATTTAGGATTGGTACTGTCTCTAGAATACCAAACTCAATATTACAAAATTCACTAATCCTTTTTACCAAATTTTCCCAACCGCCACCAATCCAACTTACGATTGGTGCACAAATTCTCCGAAATGAGTTAAGTATCTTGGACTACACCTGGGCTCCAAATTAACTTTCAAACATCATGTTAATGATGTACAACAGAAATCAAACGCAGCAATAGCTATATTATATCCATTCTTCAGGTCAACAACACTATCGCAATCGAATAAAATTACATTATATGTAACTGTAATCCGGAGCATGCTACTGTACGGCTGCGAGGCTTTGAGCATTATTACATAAACATGAAAGAAAATTCAAATAATTGAGAATCGTTGCCTCAAAATTATATTTTCGGCTCCTATGTATACAAGGATAGCAGAGCTACACGATGCAGCTAAATTGCCCTATCTTGATGCTATAGTGAAAGATCAAGTTGCCAAAATGCGTCAAAACATTTTGGAACATGATAACCCAATAGTACGCACGATAGGACAATTACCGCAATGGCGTACAGTCCACAGAAACATATTCACCATAGACCATCCTCCAAAAGGACAAAAGTGATAAACATAAGAACGTGGCACTGAAACACCATCACAGCGCATGTCCACATTCCGTAACCATATCCAGCATAAAATTCCTAACAAATAGTTGTTTAGGCCAAGGTTACACAAAGAAAGCCAGTTACTCATAGCCATTCGTTATTTAGCTGTCCAGGGATGAAAAACTTTCCCAGTAAACAGCACACTGGACGGAAAAAAAATGCTGTCAAAAAAACGGACGGACGGATGGACAAGATACGTCGGTTGCTTAGAATGATTTGGGAAAAATAAGCTCTTCCAAATGAATGGAAAAAAACAAACGTATCGTTACAATCTATAACAGGGGAGACAAAAATGATTGCACAACTACAGGGGTATCTCATTACTTTAAACTTCCTACAAAATCCTAACAAATATATTAGTAGCACATTTCTCCCTACATTGATGACATTACAGAAGAAACAGGTCTACAATATATCAGATTTTGAAGTATAAGACAGATTTTAGAAAAGAAATGCGAGTATAACGGCATTGTGCATCATATATATATATATATATATATATATATATATATATATATATATATATAGACAAATGCATACGATTCAATTAAAAGGGAGAAGTTATATTGTATTCATCTGGAGTTCGGAATTCCTAAAAAGTTAGTTAGACCTATATAAATGTGTCTAAATGGCACAAAGAGTAGGGTGCGAGTAGGCAAGCAGTTTTCGGATACCTTTGAATTTCACAATCGATTAAAGCAAGGATATGCATTATCTCCTCTACCCTTCAATTTGTACTAGAGCATGACAGCAAATCTTTATAGGATGAAGAAAGCTGACAACTCAATTGTATTAATAAACTATTATATGTAGTAATATTGAATGATAACAATTTGATATCAAGGGACAACACTCACACTCTATTAAATAACACTAAAGAAGTAAACATCAATAAAACTAAAATATGTTCACACATAGAAATTTATTATATAATGGAAATGGACAGCTAATGACAAATAATGGAAATTATGAAGAAAGTGCTGAATTCAAATACATAGGAACAATAATCACATATAGGAATGAGATGCACAAAGGAATTAAACGTAGACTGAGTACGGGAAATGTGTGCTATTATGCATTACAAGGACTCTTGTCATCCTAACTCCTTTTAAAAAAACTTTATACCGAAACTATATAAAACTTTTATTCTCCCAGTTATATTGTATGTATGTGAAACACGGACTCTTACTTTATGGTAAGTAAGAAGATTAAGAGCATTTGAGAATAAAGTTCTTAGGACAAATTTTGGACCAAAGAGAGATGATCACACAGGTGAATGGAGAAAAATACATAACATATTCTGTATAAGAAGACATATAATAAGAACTGTTAGGTGTCATAGATACAATGGGCAGGATATGTGGCACGAATAGGGAATGAGAGAGGTGCGTGAAAGCTTCTTGTAGGAAAATCAGAGGGAAGACGGCCAGTTGGTAGACCCCAAGAATGAGGTGGAAGAATATCATTAACCATAGTTTGAGGGAAGTAGATTATATAGGGGATTATTGGAAAATATTAACTCAGGATAGGGATGTATGGAGAGCTCATGCCACCGCGGACATGAACCTACGGGTTCGATAGAAGTTACTTAATTGGTTATGAAAATCAACCCGTAATTATTAACATATAATTACATAGTAATGCACAATATAATTTCTTTTTTATAATTACAAAACCTAAAGTGCATCACATACTTCATCCATCTACTCCAAGACTGAGATAACGTGTAGCAGATTTGCTGCACATATGCTAAATGAGTTTTAAGATAAAATAAATGACCGATGACAAAAATTAACAAGAAGAATTCATACTTAAATCTCAGTAATCACGTCAATTACATTCTACATAGTGTTATATAATTCGGCATTGTGATAATTATCACAAAAGACTAATCATTTCTTACGATGCAATCAAATTTACTTTTAGTCGTCTGTATGTTATTTTCAAACGAAATTTTGAAAGTTGTGACAATATAGATTTTTATTGTTTAAGAATATTAGTTTAGTAGCCAGCCGCATGGACTAGTGGCAGCGTTCCTGACTACAGTTCATGAGGTTCGATTCCTGGAATTTTTCTTTAAAGGGAATTCTTCTTTTCTTGTGGTTGTCCAGGTTAAGTGTTTAGGTTAATGACTCTCCTGGCCCTTCATTATCATTTATCATGCATCATATCGTCGGAGTAACCAACTCCGCCTTCCAGGTGCCCCAGTCTAAGAAATGGATTACAATTCCGTTAATGACAGGGAAGGAATCCAGAAATGTCACAAAAGACAATATGGTGACATTAGAAAAATAAGTTTAGTAGTCTAAGTAAAATTGACATTTAAATATCCTAAATGTTTCCATAAATTCAAAATACAATCATTAGTTTTCAATTTATTAATTTGAACACAACATTTTTGCTACCAATATTAAATAATATGGTAAATTTAATTATTTTTGTAACATTAATAACCTATTAAACTTCAGTTTGCTAATCAAGTCTATAATTTATTTCAAATAACTTATATTTAACAACAATTAGGTTTATCGAGATGATACACAAAATGCTAAAGGCCTAAATTTTGGTATTTTAGTATAACTAATTCATGTTTGTTGAATTGTGGACATAATTATATCCAGTATAATTATTATACTGTACATATTTAAACTTACGTTTGAGTTGATATTCTGTGAAATAGTGTGTTAAAACAAAGCAGATGGCACAATTGTTTACTACAAATTTTATAATGTTACAATCCAGTGTCCAAGTTTGAATGAAGGTGACCGTAGCATATTGGGTAGAATGACAGTATTGAATTGCTATATACGCTTAAATACTCAATTAGGAGTTAATGGTAAATTTCATGGGTTAAGAAGGTGTGTTTATTTTTTTATTGCAGAAGCGCTTGGACGATAATTTTGAATCGTTTGTTCACATTGAGTCATGTATATTGCTAACAATTATATTGTTAATTTATTTCTAATTTAGGTAAGTTTTAAGTTTATTATTTTTTATTTAGGACAACTTACTTGTTTTATTTTAATTTAAGTTCTTTGTTTAGCTAAATTATTTTAATTTTATTAGAGTTATTACAGTACATAGTTTATTTTTACTTTCTGCTATTGGCAACATTGAGCTGACAAATGAAGACATGTTTGCAACCTCTGACTCACTCACCTTCTCCAATCACCCTCTTATTGTGCAGACAACTTTTAACGCAGGTAGCAACATTCCTCAATCCCAACCATCCCCTCCAACAACAAATACTACTAGTCTACTTAAGAATGCATTTTCTATTGATAAATCATCACTTAAAATCGCTCACGTAAATTCACAAAGCATTCTGTCCCACTTTGATGAGTTTGAAACCATATTTCATCTCTTGGACTGAGCGCCATTTTAATTTCGGAAACCTGGCTGACCCCTTCCATACCTTCGTCCCTTGTTCACCTAGACGGATATACAATGCTCAGAAATGACAGAATAGATAAAAGAGGTGGAGGAGTTTGTGCCTTTATATCAAATGAGCTTAATCCAAGAATTGTCCACAAGTCCCCTTCTGTATATTCCGCTCGCCCCGAGTTCTTATTCGTAGAAATTCAAGCCAGTCTAAAAAAATGTCTCTTATGCATTGTATACAAACCTCCAAAAATAAGGCACCTTTCGGATCTAGAAAACGCTCTGAACGATTCATTACCTCATTATGAACACGTTATTGTCGCAGGCGATTTTAATACAAATCTTCTTCAGACTGACTCACCAGCCATACAACTTAAAAATATGTTCCAAAGCTTAAATATGACAATTGTTCCTTTCTCTGCCACACATCATACTGCTAATACCGACACTCTACTGGACTTAATAGTGACTACACATCCACAGAAAGTACTGTCATATGGACAAATTCCTGCTCCCGGCATATCTGCTCATGACATTGTATTCGTAGAATACTCACTCCAATGTCCTAAAAGACGCTCTAAATTGATTACGTACAGAAATTTACAAAACATAGACGATACTAAACTAAAATCAGACGCTTTAGAACTACCTTGGTACACAATATGGAATCTTAGATCAGTTGATGAAAAAGTAGACACATTTAATACACTGATATTACAACTATATGATAGACATGCACCAGTAAAAACCCGACGATTTTCCCGCCCCCCTGCACCCTGGATGAATGACTCAATACGTGAACTTATGTCAAAACGAGACAAAGCATACCGAACATACAGACGACATAAAAATGACGAGAACTGGCAACTGTACAAACAACTTAGAAACACAACTACACAAACTATACGCAATGCCAAACTACGACACGCCCACAGTATAATCGGACCTGAAATAAGTGCACGGGACACTTGGCGAAATCTCCGTGCAATGGGACTTAGACAGTTGAATCCCTCAACTGACTCTATAGACATTTCTGTAGATGACTTAAATGAACATTTTACCTCAATACCCATGACACCTCCAGACAACAAGACTAAAACAGACATTCTTAAAGACTTATCCCCATCCCCCCATATAGGAAGAGATAAATTTCACTTTAACGACATTTCGCCTATAGACGTTAAAAAGCACTCAAGCGGATTAAATCCAATGCACAAGGAACAGATAACATCAGCATTTTAATGCTAAATAAAATCATTGACATTATACTACCCACAGTGACTCATATTTTTAATGCTTCCCTTATAACTTCTATCTTCCCTACTGTATGGAAACAGTCTAGAGTTCGGCCTATACCAAAAATAAGTACACCTGCTAACTGTAATGACTACCGACCGCTTAGCATCCTTCCGACATTATCTAAAGCCCTGGAACATATTGTACATAAGCAAATGACTGAATATCTCCAAGAAAATCACCTCCTTGATCCTTATCAATCCGGCTTTAGATATGGTCATAGCACAACCACAGCTTTGCTAAAAATTACTGAAGATATTCGTGAAGCCGTGGACAGACGTCAATTGACTCCTTTAACCTTACTTGACTTCAGCAAAGCTTTTGACACAGTAGACCACCACTTACTTATGATAAAGCTCAAGCACCTACACTTGTCTGACAGCGCTGTATCCTGGTTCGACTCATACCTGCACGGTCGTCAACAATACGTTTCATTAAACTCTAGATCTTCGTCTTGGCGCAACGTGCCGGCTGGAGTCCCCCAGGGCAGTGTTCTCGGACCTCTTCTTTTCTCAATCTACATAAATGACTTGCCAACTGTACTAAAGCACTGCCGTTATCATCTCTACGCTGATGATCTCCAAATTTACCTACATTCACCTCCTCATTCTCTCTATAACAGCTTGACAAAAATGAATGACGATCTCATATCCATCTTTAACTGGTATTCAAGTATCGGTCTAAATCTAAATCCTAACAAGTCACAAGTAATTCTAATGGGACAACAAAGACTGCTTAAAACCTTTGACATGTCTACACTACCAAACATTACTATAAATAATATAATCATCCCTTATTCTTCTTCAGTAATAGATCTTGGACTACATCTAGACGCAAATTTAACCTGGCAAACACAAGTGAAACACATATGTAAAAAGACTTTCTCCATCTTACATTATCTTAGACGTTTAAAGAATTTTCTCCCAGTTTCGTTAAAACAAATCCTTGTGCAGAATCTTGTGTTACCACACTTCGATTATTGTGACATTATATATAATGATCTAAACTATGACTTGTCGCAGAGACTGCAGCGTGTTCATAATGCTTGCGTTCGATTCATTTTCAATATCCGCCGTTATGACCATATTTCCGAACACTTTAATAACCTCTCTTGGCTCCGTCTTACTGACAGACGTAAATTGCACTCTCTTTCACTACTTTTCAAGCTTCTGAATTCCTACATCCCTACTTACCTGGCGTCTAGATTTGAGAAGTTATCCTCTTACCACAATATTGACACTAGATCACAAGATAGCAGTCTGCTAACAATTCCTCTTCATAGCACTTCCTCCTATTCTACTTCCTTCACAGTAGCCTCTGCCCGCTCCTGGAATCTCCTTCCTCAAGATATCAGGGGTTGCCGCACACTTGGTACCTTTAAGTCACGCTTATACAGTTACCTGTTGTCTAATAATTAATTTTTCTCTATTTATTTAATTTTATACTACGTCATTAATCTTTTCCTGTTTTTTATATATATTGTACATATTATATATTTAATTCGTTAAATTTAGAGTAAATCAAAATACATTATAAATATTAATTGTATTGTATTCATAACTTGTAATCGTTTATATATATATTGTAATTTAGATTTAAGACTATTTTTTGTTTGTATTTTTTTTAAACCTGGTTGAGTGGTAGACAAGGCCTTAAGGCCTTAACTCTGCCAGGTAAAATAAAGCTATTATTATTATTATTATTATTATTATTATTATATGTTTTTTTTCCTATCGTATGAACTTAATAAAACAACTTAAAGTAAAAACAAAGAGATACCTGATTTTATATATAGCGTAGGCATTTTTTTTTCTCGCCTCAACTAAACATATGTTGCTGGAGTTGCGTTATAGACCACTTGACGGGATTCACTCCCTCACACACACACACACACACACACACATATATATATATATATATATATATATAGATAGATCATATTGATCCTGATTGAGTTCGCTTCGTATTCTATGTATTCCCATTTATTTATCTCCCGTTTCACCCTCATTTAATTGCAGAACAAGTTTGAATGCACCAGTATCAGAAAAGAAAGAGAATAAATGTTTTATAAAAAACAGAACTTGTGCTGCTCGCTGATACAGTAGTTTGTAACAGGGTTTGACAGTTTTATTTTATTGGGAAAGTTAATGATATATATCTTAAATTCTATAGATATATATATAGAGAGAACGAGAGAGAGAGAGAGAGAGATAGAGGAGAGGTGGGAGTTTCGCAGTAACGTAGTTGTTAAGGCACTGCGCCACAAGCCGGAAGGTCGAGGGTTCGAGTCCCGACTCAGCCTCTAACGGATATGAATACTATACGCTTGTTCTGGAGGTAAAGGCGACCGTCACTCGGGGCTGACAAACTGGCTGACATGAAGTCCCGATTGTCCAGAAAAGCGGGAGCCTTAACCTCCTATTACGCCAAGGGCCTCCTAAGGCCTGTAATGAGATTATATATATATATATATATATATATATATATATATATATAGAGAGAGAGAGAGAGAGAGAGAGAGAGAGAGAGAGAGAGAGAGAGAGAGAGAGAGAGGAGAGAGAGAGAGAGAGAGAGAGAGAGAGAGAGAGAGAGAGAGTAGAGCGATATATATATACATACATATAAATAATTTGCAAGTTTGGGTATTCGCTCCACATGTATCCGCTACTGAATAACGATCAGGTCGACCTTTTAACCTTGATATTAATTCTATATTTTCTGCAGACATACAATAATATTGGTCCATATTTGCACTGGAAGTAATATTATATCACAAGTTTACGTTACCTCGCAAACAAATTATTTACGACCTGTTCCTAATGAGGAAACTAAAATAGTGTTTAGGTATTTTTTTTTTACGATATCACCTGAATAAATATTTGTTAGTTGAAAATATATTAAATACCCGTGTTCATAGCAATTCGATAGTAAATAATAATAATAATAATAATAATAATAATAATAATAATAATAATAATAATAATAATAGGCTCTTTTTATGGTTTTTTTTTATTTTGGCAGAGGTAAGACCATAATATATTCCTTTCACTCACAGATATTCACACCAAACATTATAATCATACATAAAATATTATTTTAATTACTAGCTGATTACCCTGCGTTGCCCGGATATTTATTTATTCCTATCTCCATGACACCAACAAGCTTAGCGTTCCCATAAACTATGGACATTTCTTTTGTCACTCCTTCTTACCTATGCCGATGAGTTCTGAACTTGAACTTACACGGCATATGCATCTCAGAGGTCTCGAAAACTACGAATTCTACATAATATCCATCGTTTTCGATTGCTTTCATGTCACCCCGTCTTACCAACACTAGGATTTCTAAGGATCAAATTGACTTTAAACTGCATCGAGATTATCATCATTCAGTTTAGCGACACCAATAACTATGGATTCAATCATCTTAAAAACTTATTTCATCCTTTCTTATCCAAATTAACGATACTACGGGTCAAAATTTGATTTAAAGTCATCGGGAATATCACCAATCAACTTACTCATCGCGAAACCTTTGGCGTAGAACCCAATCATTTTAATAATTTTATTTTTCATCTAATCTCACCCCCAAGCCGTTGAAGTGAACGTGGATTTAAATTGCATCGATAATATCATAACTAATCTCAGATATTCTGAAAACTAATATTTTGACACTAATATACGTATTTTCGATTATTCTTATATGCCCCCCTTTTTTGTCCCCCTACGGCTTGCGTTTAATTGATTTCGGAATTGTATTTTATTAGCTTAGCGACATATATTGGCTGTTTTGAATTATTTTTATGTCATTCCTACTCACCTCCCAAGGGTGCTAGATGTCTCTTACGTCTAACACCATTTTTTCCATATTGTAATTCATATCTGTATCAAGTTTGATTGAAACTGCTCCAGGCATCCCACAGTTATGTTGACACATATATACCTAGGGTTTCATACATACATACACATATACATACATTTTATCATTGATAAATATATATATATATATATATATATATATATATGATATGAAAAGAAAAAATGAATGCTTGAGTCGGGATTTGAACCCAGTCTCTAAACTCTGTACGTTTAGCGCTCTAACCAACTGAGCTACTCAAGAATTCCAACACAAACATACATTTTTCTTATATATGTAGTATTCTCAATTCACACAAGAGGTAGTGGGAATTCGTTCCAACACCATCTAGTGGCCAACATAACAGTTAAGCAATTTTTTAAAGAGAATATTTCTTTATAGCAGTAACGCGTGTATATTTAGATGTTATAACTATATTTTTGACATTTGGCAATGAAGGCAAATATGATATGAAAAGAAACATGAATGCTTGAGTCGGGATTTGGTAAGAGCGCTAAACGTACAGAGTTTAGAGACTCGGGTTCAAATCCCGACTCCAGCATTCATTTTTCTTTTCATATCATATTTGCCTTCATTGCCAAATGTCAAAAATACAGTTATAACATCTAAATATACAAGCGTTACTGCTATAAAGTAAATATTCTCTTTAAAAATTGCTTAACTGTTATGTTAGCCACTAGATGGTGTTGGAACGAATTCCCACTACCTCTTGTGTGAACTGAGAATACTACATATATAAAAAATGTATGTTTGTGTTGGAATTCTTGAGTAGCTCAGTTGGTTAGTGCGCTAAACGTACAGAGTTTAGAGACTCGGGTTCAAATCCCGACTCAAGCATTCATTTTTCTTTCATATCATATTTGCCTTCATTGCCAAATGTCAAAAATATAGTTATAACATCTATATATATATATATATATATATATATATACATAGGCCTACATACATTAATTATGGTTTTCTATGGGGGTAAACATTGGTCAGTTACATCAAAGAAGAAAACAATTTAAAAGTATTAACAAATATTGCAGCTCGAATGCGTGATAATAAAAATACTTTCAAAATGATGGGAGACCTTGGGTAAAATCGTTAGAATGATCCAAGCACAGGGAGTAGCATACTATTCAGATGAATCTTAATGAACGTCAGATATATTAAAATCAATCAGTTTGCTGAGGATAAGAGCAATTGAGGGTCTGGTAAGTACGACATTGAACCTTCGGGTTCCATGAACCATAGTTAGTTATTGTGCGATTCCATGAAAATGTCTTACCGAGGTGAACATTTTTAAATAGACGCAGGAATAATTTTGTTGACGTAATATATATCTTTAAGGATCAATTTTTCTGATTCTATAAGATAATGTTTCAAATGTGTATTGTTTTAATCTAATATTAGTGGTAGAACTTGTTATATTCAAACCTGTAAAATCACGCAAAGTTTTACCGAATTCTTGTTTAATGATTTGGACGTATTCATTCGCTTTATTTCACAAATCTTTTGTTAAACTATACATTGGTTATCCCTAGTCGTAAATGTAATAATATTAATTGCAAAGTAATGTTCTATATAGGCCTACCTTAAATGTGTCCTATAATTATTAACTGCAAGCTGTGGTCAGTCAGTTACGAAAACGAATGAACATTACTGTACACAACATAATAATTGATGGGTTTAAAATTTCCTCTTGGTTTCTACGTTATCGATACAAAATTATCAAAAACGTATTGATGACATGTTTGTTGTACAGTCATTATTTTTCGCGATAGAGTCCCGTGACTGACTGGTTTTTTGTCCTATCATTTACAATGTTAATATGCATGGCGCACTCAGTTGCTTGTTGCACTCTGCTGAGGATTTAACATAAACATGGTTTAGGAAATCTGGTTGACTATTCGGTTCAGCTGCTCCATAAAACAATTACTGAACCTTTTTCTGTGTCAATGTAAGCTAAAAGGCAGTCAGCGGAAGCATTTAAATTTATTCAGGAGAACGTGCAGTAAACGAAGCGGCCATATTTGTTGATTTCTCAGAAAATTATACCTACAAAGAACAAAATGAGATCCTGGCAGTTCATTGGAAAAATTATCATATCTCAATATTATTGCTTTTTCCTAGTTTAGATGGAAGGTGACAGAGAAGTTGAGAAGAAGTACTTTTGCTCTAGTGTCAGGATATGTGACACATAGCAAGTTGCTATAGAAAAGTGTTTTCTGAGCTTATAGGGATTTCTTCCAAACTTGAGGTGATACAAATTTTCAGTTGGAGTAGCAAGTAATAGAAATAGGGCTAATAAATTTAGCAATGTGACACTGCTTACCTCGATATTTGATTTTTGACATAAAATTGAACTTATTTGAATCGTACCATGGAAAGTGGGCTACAGATGCGATTGGCGGTCAAGTAAAAAAGGATGGCACGGATTTAAAGACAATCCGGGAGAGAAGATACAAAATTGTCCAGAATTCTGTAATGTGAACTGTAAAACCAACAAATAACTGTTCAGGAGGAGTCACAAAATGATACAGAAGAAGGAAATAAATGTTTAGAAAAAACACTTTGAAGTATCTTGCGGCTATCGCGGACTCATTGAGTACACAACGTGAAAGCGTTGGACCACTTGTATGGTTAGAGGAAACATGCACAACTGTCAAACAAACAATCAGCGCATCAAAATTCCCATAATTTCGTGTTTTTTAAAAAAAATAAAAACTGAATGGCGCGACAGGCCTAAACAGCCCTTGGCTGCTGATCTAACATCCAAATATATCAGGTCACAGAGATGGGTCAATCATCTAACCAATATATAGGGTGAAATGTGGTCAGCATGTCCGATACTCCAGCAGTTATGGGTTTCTTCTCGACCGTAACCGCTAAATATTGTATTTGCCCCAATTCTTCGTTTTTCTGGGCGGCAACCATTCCCATTTGAGCTGAAATTCCATGAGAAAATTTATTCTCTCATGGGGACTCGAACATGTGTTCTCTATCGAGACATCGTGACTCAAACCATTCATTACAACAGCGGGAGACTTCATGTGCGAACAGGAAACATTATTTTTATTAATATCGACTGCAGCTCCAGTCAAACAAAGCGGAAAATACTGAGAGTAAAATAAAATAAGCTGCATAAGTAAATCTTGTAAATCGATGTTATGAAGTGAATCACCAGTTTCGGCTAATTAGAGATTTATTTTTATCTGTGTTTAAAAATAGAATTCGCTACGTGAACAATTGGACAGCTTGTAATTTATAATAATATATTTTGAAAGTACATGCACACTGATAAATAACTAACATATTAAGAATGTGTATCTATAAATCCAAAATATTATATCCTACATCACGTAAATTGTAATCAGTTACTATATATATATATATATATATATGTATGTGTGTGTGTGTGTGTGTACCTACAATTATAGTAGGTATATTTAACAATAGAGAAGGCACTTTGTTATAAATATTTAATATTTTTATTATTTTATGTAATTTAAAATGGTATATGGTAAGCGAGTTAATTGAATTGTAGTATTGAATTTAAATTAATATTTATTTTACTGAAAAATTAAATTTAACAATTTTCGTGGAATTGATAAAGTGTTTGCAGTTCTTTATTAATGTCTGGTTATCGAAACTGTTTATCTAGTTTCATAGTATTTTTGTTACATTTGTGTAATATTTGCAGTTTGAAATTCTAAATAAAATTCAGATATATCAGTCTGTCACAGAAATATGTCAGTCAGTCACACATCACATATTAGGTCATAACTTCGGTATTAATTGTCATTTAAATTTCGTTTTTATTTAAAATGTAACTTGAAATGTGCCCTCCAAACGGTATTTCAGAAAATTGAATTAGGAACCATATTTCAGATAATGACTTAGATGAACATGTTAAGCTGCATGATGAGTTGACATTTATGTCAGTCAGTCACACATACTTTGATAGATAATAAATAACATTGTTTTTCTTCAGAAGTTTGTAATTTATGTAAAATCATAATCAGATACTCTTCCTCTATCATATAACGTAGATAAAACCCCCAATTGCAAATAATTGTAATATTAATGCAAGCATTTTACTTCAGTCATACATGGAATTGCAGTTTTAATCACAAGGAATTAAAATTTAAAAAAGAAAGTAATCCCCAATACAGGCCTTAGGAGGCACTTGGAGTAGTAGGAGTTAAGGCTCCCACCTTTCTAGACAGTCGACACGAGATGTCACCCGGGTTGTTAGCCCTGTGTGTATGGTCGCCTTTACATCTAGTACAAGCATGTGAAACTCATTTATTTTAGAGGGTAAGTGAACCCTAATGTTTTGGTGTCACCCAGAAGGTTTAGCCCAATTTAAAATCCTGAACCCACAGAGACTAGAACTCGCGACCTGCCGACAGTCTAACATTCCATGTAGCCATTATATTAATCATTAACCCGTTTAATTTTACCAGTCGTCTTGTCAATATACCAGTTCGGCTAAATTAACACGGTTTCTCAACAATATAATCTGTTTTATAAGGATGTCAGCCTTGCGATCCAACTTGCAGGATGAGGATCCTCACTCTTGACCTCCGGTAAGGGAGACTCCACCATTACTAAGATACCGAACGGCATAGCATAAAATATCACAGGATCACGCAAACCGAACCACGGTAACAAGGCGGAGACAACTTTGGGAGTCAAATTATAATTACTACACATCTTATAGCTAACGTAAATACATCAACGGATTTACGAAATAATAATAAAAATAAAAATAACTAACTGTATGATTTAGGGGAAAAAGTTTTACTTGTCAGACAGGTGACAATAATTCTAATAAAACAAATTTTCGAATCCGATGAAGCAAGAAAATTACAACTTATATAATTGTTAACCCTCGTTATATTTTATGATACTTTACTCGAGTTTTACTTCGTTTCTATTGAAATTTTACTTTCGCAAAAGGTTAATTTGTTCAAATCACTATATCCCCATTACACAAACAATGATCCACCTTCAAATCTGTGAAGCTACGCAGTCGTACTCGTATATATAGCAGCAAAGGAGCGAGGGAGATAAGAGAGTGGGAGAGAGAGAGAGAGAGAGAGAGAGAGAGAGAGAGAGAGAGATTTTGAAATTAATTAAGGAAAATAAAATATGTACACTTGTAGGCCTATATCTGTGAAGGGTGAATACCTACGATTCTATTTCTTTTTTCAATCGTAGGTATTCACACTTATATTTTTTTAGAAAAATTGAATACATATCAAAAAATATAAAAAATGACTTAACAAGTAGAATTGCAATTTGCGTTGTTTTCCACTCCAACAAGTCAAACAAGTCAAATCATCACCAGCACTGTCAGCACTGATAGCATCACTATCATTAAGTAAGCGAATTACGGTGTTTTCGATATTGTCGATATTGTTATCTCTTAGCCATTCTTTATGAAAGTCCTGTTTCTGCAATCTTTCAGCATGATGATTGCATTTCTTCCAATCCTCCTCCGACAAATTTTTTATACTATCTTTCTATAATTTTTTCACATCTCTAATTTTCCTAGTACTCGTACAATTTGCTTTCGGCCTCTTCAACACTTTATTTGTGCCCATATGAGTTGTACTGGGTAATGGTAGGAGTGGAGACGCACCTCATGTCCCATTTCCAAGGCCAGTTCATCAAGTTTATATATTCTGTAATTATGCTGTGTTGTTTTACTATACCAAGCAACTCAGCATTAATGTATGAAGGATTATGCGGAATATTTAATTTGAATCCATGACACAATATCAGCTTTTTAGTTCTGCTACTGGGGATGTTCTCTTTAGGAATGGAGTGGTAATTCGCATAAACCATCGCGATTAGTGAACCTCCCTTACCATTCTCTAAACAGTTCGTTATCCATCTCTTGGTGATAATTATTATAATTTTTGGACTGGAACACCAAATCTGCCCCTTCTGTAAAACCGTGACGAGCTGATTGCATGACACACTATTAAAAGAGATCCTTCGCCCAAAGGCATTTTGAGGCTACATTTTTTTTTTTTAGCCCTGCCAGATAAATTTTCTAGTATGGTTTTAATTTGCCCAAGTCTCATCAAAGTTTTTGATAGGACGGTAATTATTTCAATTGCTAATACCATGCATTCCTTAAACAATGTTATTCGTGCAGTTATGATATATTTCCTTTCCATTTAGAAACGTCTTCTTATATTACATTTTCTATATCTAAAATCGAGTATTTTAAGTATCTTACGTAAAGACGTCTCTCCATGGTATCTTTACCTTGTCGTGGTGGAGTGGCTTGCGTACTTAAATGATCCTGAGAGCTATGCCGGCGGTAGCATTACTGCCGATAGGGTTACCCATGCCGGACTGGTCGAAGGTGATAAGCCAGACGATAAAAGTACCTTGGGCGAAAGAGTGACGATCTTTCACCGTAAAAATACAACCGTCAAGAAATGCGGACATGGGTTCATCTGGGGTAAAAATTTCCGGAGGTCAAATAGTCCCCCATTCGGTTCTCCGGGCGGGGACTACTTCAGGGAACACATGCCAAAGGCTCAAACACAGGGACATGTTCCTAGGAACATGGAATGTTAGAACTTTATACAATAGCCGGGCACTAGAGATATTAACGCGGGAATTAGATAAATCACCCTTGGATATAGTCGCTTTACAGGAAGTTAGGTGGCCAGGAGAAGGTAGTCAGGAATCAGGAAGCTTTGCATTATACTATGGGGGTGCAGTAAGACCTGCATTTGGAACGGGTTTTTTAGTCAGAAGGAGGATCCTATCCGCTATCCGAGATATTACATTTGTATGTGATAGGATATCATACATAATTCTAAAGGGTAAACGACATGATTTCATAATTGTAATGTACATGCCCCCACAGAAGATAAAGACGACAAGATCAAGGAGGAGTTCTATGAAGAATTAGAATGCTTATTTGATAGCCTTTCACGATATCATATGAAAGTTGTCTTAGGAGATTTTAATGCAAAAGTGGGGCGGGAAATTATATTCAAACCAACAATAGACAAATTCAGTCTTCATGAAGATAGTAACGACAACAGAGTTAGGTTAGTCACATTTGCCACATCAAAGAATCTCATTGTTTATAGCACAACATTTCAGCATAAGGATATTCATAAATACACCTGGACGTCCCCAGATGGAGAAACTCGGAACCAGATTGATAATGTATTAGTGGATATAAACGCTGGCACAGTAGCATCATTGATGTTAGATCAGTTAGAGGGACAGACTGCAATTCGGATCATCATCTGGTCAGAGTGAAAATCAGACAACGGCTATCGCTTATGAGAGGAACGAACGCTAAGATGATTGTGTAAAATATGAATTAAAAAACTTGAAAAATGATGAAATGCGGCAAGAATACCGAATCAAAATTGCTAATAGATTTGAAGTACTGGAATCTACTGATGACAATGTGGCAAAACGAAGAAGAAACTGATATAAATAAAGAATGGGAGGCTATAAGAGATACTATTAAATTGTCAGCATCAGAAAGCATTGGTTGTCTAAAAAAGAGGCAAAACAAGAAATGGTTTGATGAGGAATGTGCCGACATTGTAAAGAAAAGAAAGCTAGCAAAAATGAAATGGTTACACGAGCCAAATGAGATAAATTTAGAGAAATTGGGTAGTGTTAGACGTGAAACCACCAAGTTACTAAAGGGTAAAAAGGGGGAATATTTGAGAGAGAAGATTAATGATCTTGAAATGAATGTAAAAAATAGGAACATTAGAGAATTATATCAGGGAATTAGTATAGAAAAGAAGGGGTTTCAGGCTAGAACAAACATAATTCGGAATGAAAATGGGGATATGATTGCAGATTCTAGGAGTATATTAAATAGATGGAAAGGTTATTTTAAACAGCTATTAAATGTACATACAGAACAGGACATTGAGGAGGATAAGTTACAGACAGCAGAAATGCTAGTCGCAGAGCTAAGTGCATTAGAGGTTGAAATGGTGATTGAAAAATTGAAGATGTATAAAGCATTAGGTTCAGATGAATCCGAGCAGAACTGATAAAATCAGGGGGAGAAAAATTGATGGACAAGATACGCTGGTTGCTTAGTATGACTTGGGAAAAAGAAGTTCTTCCAGATCAATGGAAGGAATGAATTATCGTACCAATTTATAAGAAAGGAGATAAAACTGATTGCAACAACTACAGGGGCATCTCATTACTTTCAACTTCGTACAAAATTCTAACAAATATATTAGTAAGCAGACTTACTCTCTATATTGATGACATTCTAGGAGATCATCAATGTGCATTTAGAAGAAACAGGTCTACAACAGATCAGATTTTCAGTATAAGACAGATTTTAGAAAACGAAATGGGAATATGATGGTACTGTACATCAACTATATATAGACTTAAACATATGATTCAATTACGAGGGAGAAGTTATATAGTATCCTGCTGGAGTTTGAAATTCCTAAAATGTTAGTTAGACTTATACGAATGTGTCTAAATGGCACAAAGAGTAGGGTGCGTGTAGACAAACAGTTTTCGGACACTTTTTAAATCCAAAATGGGTTTGAACAAAGGAGATACACTCACTCCTCTACTGTTTAATTTTTTACTAGAGCATGCCATTGCATGGTATCTTTACCTTGTCGTGGTGGAGTGGCTTGTGTGCTTAAATGATCCTGAGAGCTATGCCGGCGGTAGCATTGCTGCCGATAGGGTTACCCATGCCGGACTGGTCGAAGGTTGATGAGCCAGACGAAATAAGTACCTTGGTCGAAAGAGTGACGATCTTTCACCGTAAAAATACAACCGTCAAGAAATGCGGACATGGGTTCTACTGGGGTAAAATTTTCCGGAGGTCAAATAGTCCCCCATTCGGTTCTCCGGGCGGGGACTACTTCAGGGAACCCATGCCAAAGGCTCAAACACAAGGGACATGTTCCTAGGAACATGGAATGTTAGGACTTTATACAATAGCGGGGCACTAGAGATATTAAACGCGGGAATTGGATAAATCGCCCTTGGATATAGTCGCTTTACAGGAAGTTAGGTGGCCAGGAGAAGGTAGTCAGGAATCAGGAAGCTTTTCATTATACTATGGGGGTGCAGAAAGAACCTGCATTTGGAACGGGTTTTTTAGTCAGGAGGAGGATCCTATCCGCTATCCGAGATATTAAGTTTGTTAGTGATAGGATATCATACATAATTCTAAAGGGTAAACGACATGATTTTATAATTGTAAATGTACATGCCCCCACAGAAGATAAAGATGACAAGATCAAGGATGAATTCTATGAAGAATTAGAATGCTTATTTGATAGCCTTTCACGATATCATATGAAAATTGTCTTAGGAGATTTTAATGCAAAAGTGGGGCCGGGAAGATATATTCAAACCAACAATAGGCAAATTCAGTCTTCATGAAGATAGTAACGACAACGGGGTTAGATTAGTCACATTTGCCACATCAAAGAATCTCGTTGTTAAGAGCACAACATTTCAGCATAAGGATATTCATAAATACACCTGGACGTCCCAGATGGAGAAACTCGGAACCAGATAGATCATGTATTAGTGGATATAAACGCTGGCACAGTAGCATCATTATGATGTTAGATCAGTTAGAGGGACAGACTGCAATTCAGATCATCATCTGGTCAGGGTGAAAATCAGACAACGGCTATCGCTTATGAGAGGAACAAACGCTAAAGATGATTCTGTAAAATATGAATTAAAAAAACTTGAAAAATGATGAAATGCGGCAAGAATACCAAATCAAAATTGCTAATAGATTTGAAGTACTGGAATCTTCAGATGACAATGTGGCAAACGAAGAAGAAACTGATATAAATAAAGAATGGGAGGCTATAAGAGATACTATTAATTGTCAGCATCAGAAAGCATTGGTTTGTTTAAAAAAAGAGGCAAAACAAGAAATGGTTTGATGAGGAATGTGCCGACATTGTAAAGAAAAAAAAGCTAGCAAAAATTAAATGGTTACACGAGCCAAATGAGGTAAATTTAGAGCAATTGGGTAGTGTTAGACGGGAAACCACCAAGTTACTAAAGAGTAAAAAGAGGGAATATTTGAGAGAGAAGATTAATGATCTTGAAATGAATGCAAAAAATAGGAACATTAGAGATTATATCAGGGAATTAGTATAGAGAAGAAAGGGTTTCAGGCTAGAACAAACATAATTCGGAATGAAAATGGGGATATGATTGCAGATTCCAAGAGTATATTAAATAGATGGAAAAATTATTTTAATCAGCTATTAAATGTACATACAGAACAGGACATTGAGGAGAATAACTTACAGACAGCAGAAATGCTAGTCGCAGAGCCAAGTGCATTAGAGGGTTGAAATGGCAATTGAAAAATTGAAGATGTATAAACGCATCAGGGTTCAGATGAGATCCCAGCAGAACTGCTAAAATCAGGGGGAGAAAAATTGATGGACAAGATACGCTGTTTGCTTAGTATGATTTGGAAAAAGAAGAAGCTCTTCCAGATGAATGGAAGGAATCAAATTATCGTTCCAATTTATAAGAAAGGAGATAAAACTGATTGCAACAACTATAGGGGCATCGCATTACTTCAACTTCGTACAAAATTCTAACAAATATATTAGTAAGCAGACTTACTCCCTATATTGATGACATTCTAGGAGATCATCAATGTGCATTTAGAAGAACAGGTCTAACAACAGATCAGATTTTAGTATAAGACAGATTTTAGAAAAGAAATGGGAATATAATGGTACTGTACATCAACTATATGTAGACTTCAAAAAAGCATATGATTCAATTAAGAGGGAGAAGTTATATAGTATCCTGCTGGAGTTTGGAATTCCTAAAAAGTTAGTTAGACTTATACGAATGTGTCCTAAATGGCTCACGAGTAGGGTGCGTTGTAGGCAAACAGTTTTCAGACACTTTTGAAATCCAGAAGGGTTAAAGCAAGGAGATGCACTATCTCCTCTACTATTTAATTTTGTACTAGAGCATGCCATTAAATCTTTGGAGAATGAGAAGGCTTACAACTCAATGGTATTAATAAGCTGTTTAGTTTATGCTGATGATGTAGTACTACTGGCCGATAGCGAGGAGATACTAAAGGCCAACACGCGCACACTATTGAGTAACACTAAGAAATTAGGACTGGAAGTAAATATCATTAAAACTAATATATGGTCACACGTAGAAATACATTATATAATGGAAATGGACAGCTAATGACAAATGAGGGAAATTTTGAGGAAGTGGCTGAATTCAAATACCTAGGAACAATAATCACAAATAGGAATGAGATGCACAAAGAAATTAAACATAGGCTCAATTCTGGAAATGCATGCTATTATGCATTGCAGAGACTTTTGATGTCCCAACTCCTTTCAAAAACGTTAAGCTGAAAATATATAAAACTATTGTTCTACCAGTTATATTATATGGGTGCGAAACATGGACTCTTACTTTAAGGGAGGAAAGGAGATTACGAGTATTTGAGAATAAAGTTCTTAGGAAAATTTTTGGACCAAAGAGAGATGAACAGACAGGTGAATGGAGAAGACTACGTAACAATGAACTACATGGTCTTTATAGGAAGCCAGATATAATAAGAACAGTTAGTCCCGTAGACTGCGATGGGCAGGACATGTTGCGCGTATGGGGAATGAAAGACGTGCATGGAAACTTCTTGTAGGAAAGCCAGAAGGAAAACGCCAGTTGGTAGACCAAAAATGAGGTGGGAGAACAACATTAACTATGATTTGAGGGAAGTAGATTATACAGGGAATGATTGGAAAGCATTAGCTCAGGATAGGGATGTATGGAGAGCTTATGTCCGTGCGGCCATGAACCTACGGGTTCGATAGTGCCAGTGAGTAAGTAAGTAAGTATGCCATTGCATGTTTAGAGAATGAGGAAGTTTACAATTCAATGGTATTAATAAGCTGTTAGTTTATGCCGATGATGTAGTATTGTTGGCCGATAGCGAGGAGATACTAAAGGACAACACGCACACACTATTGAGTAACATTAAGAAATTAGGACTGGAAGTAAATATCAATAAATCAAAATATATGATCACACGTAGAAATTCATTATATAATGGAAATGGACAGCTAATCACAAATGAAGGAATTTTTTAAGAAGTGGCTGAATTGAAATACATAGGAACAATAATCACAAATAGGAATGAGATGGACAAATAAATTAAACATAGGCTCAATTCTGGAAATGCATGCTATTATGCAGTGCAGAGACATTTGATGACCCAGCTCCTTTCAAAAAACGTTAAGCTGAAAATATATAAAACTATTATTCTACCAGTTATATTATATGGGTGCGAAAAATGGACTCTTCCTTTAAGGGAGGAAAGGAGATTACGAGTATTTGAGAATAAAGTTCTTAGGAAAATTTTTGGACCAAAGAGAGATGAACAGACAGGTGAAAGGAGAAGACTACGAAACAATGAATTACATGGTCTTTATAGGAAGCCAGATATAATAAGAACAGTTAAGTCTCGTAGACTGCGATGGGCTCGTATGGGGAATGAAAGACGTGCATGGAAGCTTCTTGTAGGAAAGCCAGAGGGAAAACGCCCAGTTGGTAGATCAAGAATGAGATGGGAGAACAACATTAACTATGATTTGAGGGAAGTAGATTATACAGGGAATGATTGGAAAGCATTAGCTCAGGATAGGGGTGTATGGAGAGCTTATGTCCGCTCGGCCATGAACCTTCGGGTTCGATAGTGCCAGTGAGTAAGTAAGTAAGTAAGTACGTAAAGACGTAATACCTCCCTTGTAACCTATCTCTTCTTTCAATATACCCCTTTTTTGTAATGTGGGAAATTCTCCACGATCATAAAATTCTTGTACTGAACAGCGAAAAACATCTTTCTCAGTATTATCTAATTCTGTGGCCGGCATTCCATGAATTATATTCTTCCTCGGGGATGAAACCGACGGGCATGTGACCGGGGCTTGAACCTCCATATTAGCAACCATAGGTAAAGGCACCTAATATGAGACCCGTTTTTTTAAATGGTAGGAACTGGGCAAATAAAGGTCACAAATGTTCCAAAACACAAAGGTAACATTCGATTGTTATTGAATTTAAAGTACACAAATAAAGTTGTATTAATGCTCTTTGCTTTGAAGAGAAAATTGAAAATTACAAAAAATGGTCATTTTTGTTAGTCAAAAAAGTCTCCTAATATGAGAGACCCCCCATTTACTTTTGTTTTTGACACATGTTGGACACACGAACATTCGGTCAGTTTGCTCCACAATGTTCATGAGCCCAGCGATAGCATCCTGTGCACTGAACCCATTCTTCTCCATGAGTATTTGAGGAATACAGGCAGCCACAAAAGAGGCACTCAGCGTCTTCTTCAATGCTTCGTCATCAGAGCTGTTAGATGAGACTTTCTAAATCCGAATGTTCACTGCTAGATTCTTTTAGAGGTCGTTTTCTTTGGGATTTCTTACATGGACCCTGCTTTATTTACCTGCATGATTTTTCACGTAAGTGACATCTGCTAGCTTCATTTTTTTCTCATTTATTCTGTCTAAGCTTTGCTCAAGGCTCCTTTTATAGGGAGATGATGAAATGACACATGTTTTCCAGTTCGGTTTGAAGACACCGTTGTAATTGTTGGAAGATCCCTGATGTTGAATGGAGAAACTAGTGTACGAGAAGGTCCTGCAGTTGGTTTCTGCACCAGGGGAAGCAGGGAGTTCTTCTGAAGAGTTTCTATTTCCACCATGGATAGAAAAATCATAGTCACGAAATATTTGATCATTTAAAGGAAACAACCCAGTTTTACGGAATGCATTTACTGATATTTCCATGGTTGCTGCTCTGTTGTACGCGGCAGCAAACAATTTAGCAATCACGAAGGGCGTTACAACACGCGTTGGATGGTTCTTCAGCCAGTTTTCAATTTCTGTTGAGTAGTAGGTTTTTAAGGGCTTCATAAATCCAACATCCAGTGGCTGCATCTTGTGTTAACTGGAGGTGGTAAACAGATTATCTTCAAATTGTTGTCTCTGGCTTTGCTGATTATGGCGATATTCCTTGTATGGGAATAATGTCCGTCTAATACCAGCAGTACCGGATCATGAACAGAGGGTTTTTTAAATTGAATAAAGTGGTCAAACCAAACTGAGAATAAATCAGCTTGAATCCAGCCTAACGGATGACACCCCCAATTGCACACCAGCTGGAGCCCCATCCATAAGCTCCAATTTCATGTTTTTTCTAGGCCAAATTATCATAGGGGGAACATAGGTACCAACAGCGTTCATACATGTTACAATGGTCACTAGGCTGCCTCTTTCAGCTGATGTTAGGGCTGCGACTTCTTTCTTACCCTTAATGGAAATAACTTTTTCAGCTTTGTGTTGGACGACGGATATGCCTGTTTCGTCAACATTGTATAGCCTATTTGGTCTTCCATTAATCGCTTGAAATTCGGGTTCATATAATTCAAAAAATGTGTTCACATGTTCTGGTTTGAATCCTTTGACCCTTGCATGAGAGATATTTTGTGGAGTCCTGAAAGTGAGCTGTGGGTGTCGTTTGAGAAATGATGCCAACCACTTTTTACCAGCTGTTTTATTTTGTACAGAAAATGGGTGTTGGATACCATTACGTATAGCGAGTTGAAAAGCCACACTCTTAATATCTCGCCTTCTCAACCCATAGAACCGTGAATCCATTTGCATGGAGTATTGAACCAGTTGTTCTTCCAGGCCTTCACCCAAAACAGTCTTCCGCCCAAGTGGTACTGCTACCAACTCGTCAGCTGACATCTCTCGCTTTTTTACATACCTCTCTATTGTCCCTTTCGGGACACCAAATTGTTTGGCTACTAATTTGTATCCCATGTTCCCAGCTCGGACGGCATTAACAGCTAGAATCATTTGTTGTTTGTCCCAAGTCTTCCGTTTATTGCCTGGACTATCACTCATCTGTAAAAGTAATATATTTTTGTCCTTAACCCATGAAATATTGAAGCTCCTAATATGAGACCCTGTCTCATATTATGCAACCCATAGGGTCTCATATTATGGAACCTCAATGAGGGTAAAAGAAAATTTACCGAGGCTCTAAAAAAGAAAGACAACCAATTGCAAATTTACAAATAGCTAATCCATCTAAATACAAATCACATTAGAGTAATAAATTATGAATATTAACTCACCTTAGAAGTATTTTGATGTCTTGTCAACAGCGCCTTAAAAAACTACAAATGATGAAATCGCAAGAACATTCGAATTTGAAGCAATAATCGCTCGGTCATTGTAGCCAACTTTAAATAAACGCTTAGATGGTCAACCGCTACTGATTCCAGCCATTGTTGACAAAATCCAGCTCTTATTTTCCGAGAAAGATAGGGGTCTCATATTAGTGGAGGGTCTCATATTTGGTGCCTTTACCTTACTCTTCTCAGCTTCGTTACAAACGCATTACACTATACGTACTGACACGCCACACGATTTTGCAATCTTTTTTTGCGTATGTTTAAAAATACATTTACATTTTCTTCACAGTTTTCAAGTGACTTAAAGAAATTGAACACTTCAAACATCATGTTTTTAGAGTGTCGTCTCATACCACCAATAAATTAACTCATATCACTACAAGGTAATCACTTCTATACAAAACACGAAAAAAACAAGAGAAGCGATAACCTATCAAGTCAGATATCAAAGCAACTCTCTAAGAGGAACCCCTTAATCGCCTTATCGTCAGAATGTCACGTGAGGTCGTCGGAGGTGAGTAAAATCCTTTTTGCGAAAGAGAAACTACTATAGTTATTCAATTCATTTTACTATCTTATGTATTCCTAAGTTACATGAATTTTATTTAGAATATTAATCAACGATATTCTTTAACATCTCATGACATTAGCGGATGCAATTAAAATGTGTTCGTAAATGGGTAGATGCATTTTGCACAGATTACTCAAATTTCAGGCTTAAAGGTTAATTTACACGTTGCAAATTTACGACACTGAACCGACTTCCGTTGCAAAGTAAGTCTTCCTGCAGTCGACATGCACAGTAAGGAAGAGGGTAGCATACACCGGAGTCACAGTGTGCTGATCTCAATAATACAACATAAGAGTAATATGAAAGTATTCGCCACATACTCTTCACATACATTCCTTCACGTCAGTAACCACGGTCACTGTCATCCCAAGGGCCTACCACTACTCTTCATAACTTACTTACTTACTCACTGGCACTATCGAACCCGTAGGTTCATGGCCGCGCTGACATAAGATCTCCATACATCCCTATCCCGAGATAATGCTATGCAATCATTCCCTGTATAATCTACTTCCCACAAATCACAGTTAATGTTATTATCCCACCTCATTCGTGGTCTACCAACTGGGCGTTATCCTCTGGCTTTCCTACAAGAAGCTTCCATGCAAGTCTTTCATTCCCCATGCGTGCAACATGTCCTGCCCATCGCAGTCTACGATACTTAACTGTTCTTATTAAATCTGGCTTCCTATAAAGACCCTGTAGTTCACTGTTATGTAGTCTTCTCTATTCACCTGTCCGTTCATCACTCTTTGTTCCAAAAAAATTCCCTAAGTACTTTATTCTCAAATACTCGTAATCTCCTTTCCTCCCTTAAAGGAAGAGTCCATTTTTCGCACCCATATAATATAACAGGTAGAATAATATATATATATATATATATATATATATATATATATATTCACTTTAACGTTTTTTGAAAAGAGTTGGGACATCTAGAGTCTCTGCAATGCATAAGAGCACGCATTTGCAGAATTGAGCCTATGTTTAATTTCTTTGTGCATCCCATTCCTATTTTAGGTTATTGTTCCTAGGTATTTGAATTCAGCCACTTCCTCAAAATTTCCCTCATTTGTCATTAGCTGTTCATTTCCATTATATAATGAATTTCTTCTACGTGTGACCATATATTTAGTGTTATTGATATTTACTTCCAGTCGTAATTTCTTAGTGTTAGTCAGTAGTGTGTGCGTGTTGTCCTTTAGTATCTCCTCGCTATCGGCCAATAATACTACATCATTAGCATAAACTAACAGCTTATTAATACCATTCAGTTGTAAGCCTTCCTCATTCTCTAAAGATTTAATGGCATGCTCTAGTACAAAATTAAATAGTAGAGGATATAGTGCATCTCCTTGCTTCAACCCATTCTTGATTTCAAAAGTGTCCGAAAACTGTTTGCCTACACGCACCCTATTCTTTGTACCATTTAGACACATTCGTATAAGTCTAACTAACACTTTAGGAATTCCGAACTCGAGCAGGAAAGTAAGTCTTACTTGATATTTTTATGTTTTTAAAATCCACCGAATTAGATCGTTATTAATGGCGGTCTTAAATAACTTAGGACTCCAGCTCGCATTTCAAATCTTGTTCAGATTCTTGTTCATTCGGAGTTGATATTCTTTTACATCTCGTAAATATACAGCACGGGACCTACAATTTTACGTATCTTGCTAAAACAGCTAACCTCGAGTATTTTTACCGGTGAAACAAGACTAGAAACTGGAGCTGGAAGTAAATATCAATTAACTTGAATCACGGAATATATGTCTATTTTGTTAGTTAAGTTTTACATTACAAAAAATAATCGGGACACGGCCGTGTGTTTTACGTGGATACGTCAACGTGTTCAATATTTCCTTTTAGCGTATTATAATCATTGCATCATCTACTTGCACAGGCTGAGCCGTCCTAGCTGCAAATATACTTGGCGCCGTCCTTGATCCACTCGGATGACTTCATTCTTTCACACTTCCGGCAACGCTTCACTCTGTCATAAGGTTTTTTATGGGTATCACTGGTTTGCCCTTTCCAACCGTATACGATCACTATATTTTGTTTCGACTTTTTTGAGTATATATATGCCGACATAGCATTATTTATTTTAATTTTTTACTTTAACACTATATATATATGGTCCACCGCTGTGGTCTCGAGGTAGCGTGCTGCTTTGTCACGCAGCGGGACCGGGTTCGATCCCCGGTCGGGCAGTTTTTTCTGGGTGAGGTTTTTATAGGGGTTTTTCTTCACCTGTAAGACAAATGTCAGGAGAACTTTAAGGCCCAAACGATCCCCGAAATCATATGGTCATCATCATCATCATCATTTCATTATCATCATCCTCCACCGGTGTGGAAAACAACGGGAAGCTACCACACCTACAATTCGCTAGTAAAGCTGCATAGCACTTCAATGCTATGATTGCAGTGAAGTACCTGCCCTCGGGTAGAATTACTATGGATGGATGGATATATATATATATATATATGATATGAAAAGAAAAATTAATGCTTGGGTCGGGACTTGAACCCGAGTCTCTAAACTCGGTACGTTTAGCGCTCTAACGACCTGAGCTACCCAAGAATTCCAACACAAACATACATTTCTCTTATACTTACTTACTTACTCACTGGCACTATCGAACCCGTAGGTTCATGGCCGCGCGGACTTAAGCTCTCCATACAATCCTATCCTGAGCTAATGCTTTCCAATCATTCCCTGTATTATCTACTACCCTCAAATCATAGTTAATATTATACTCCCACCTCATTCTTGCTCTACCAACTGGGCGTTTTCCCTCTGGTTTTCCTACAAGAAGCTTCCATGCACATCTTTCATTCCCCATGCGTGTCACATGTCCTGCCCATCTTAGTCTACTAGACTTAACTGTTCTTATTATATCTGACTTCCTATAAAGACAATGTAGTTCATTATATAATTGTAGGCTTTCACGGCCGGCATCTCGATCCATATGTGGTTCGTCTTCCGGGCTTATAGGCCGTGGTCTGGTTGTCTTCATACTCGACGTTTCGTCTACTGCTGCGGTAGACATCATCAGGAGATATTGCGTGCTCTCTGTGAACTCCTCAACAGTCGGCTGCCGACTGGCTGGTCGTTGGAAACTGTCTCTCTGTTTATAGCTAAACCCCGGGTGGAGGGGGGTTTTCTGCGCGGACCGAGTTATGCGCTGTAGTGCAGTTTGCAGAAGTCATAGGCTTCGTAGTTGTGTTATGCAGTGCTGGGATCCAAATTTTGTTTATCTTCATGGTTTCTTCTTTTTTGTTGAAGGAATTCTTGTTTATATATTTCAATGGCTTCTCTGTATAGTCTGGTGTAGTAATGTGATGTTTGTGATAATACCTGAGTATCTGCGAATCTTATAATATGTTGTTGGTTGTTCATCAAGTGTTCCGCTACGGCCGTTTTTCGTTTTGTTTTAATCTGCAGTGTCTCATGTGTTCTTGTAATCTTGTGTTGATCATTCGTTTTGTTGTGCCGATGTACATCTCTCCACAACTGCACGGGATACGATATATACCGGCATGACTTAAAGGATCTCTAGTGTCTTTGGCTGGGCGCAGTATATTGCTGATTTTTTGTGTTGGTTTGTAGGTTGTTGCTATGTTTGTATTTCTTTAATATTCGTCCCAATTTTCTCTGTTGTTGTTTTGATATAAGGTAGGTAAACCTTACCATTTGTCTCTTCCTTGTTTTCGTTTTCGGGCCTTATTTCTTGGGATTTATGGCTCGACGAAAATCTGTTTTGCTGTATCCATTGGTAAGAAAAGCTGCATGGAGATGATTGATTTCTTCTTGCAGATACTGTGGTTCCGAAATCCTTTTGGCTCGTTCAACCAGGGTTTTTATTATCCCGCGTTTTTGTCTCGGATGGTGGTTAGACTGTTTGTGTAGGTATCTGTCTGTGTGAGTATTTTTCCTGTAAACCTTGTGTCCAAGTGTCATGTCTTGATTTCGGATTACCAAAACATCCAAAAACGATAGACTGTTGTTTTGTTCCTTTTCCAGGGTGAATTGGATGCTGGGACAAATCCCATTTATGTGTTTCTTGAAGTTATCTAGTTCCTCCTCACCGTGCTCCCAAATGACGAAGGTGTCATCCACATATCTTAGCCAAACTGTGGGTCTTAAGGTAGCATTCTCCAAAGCCTGTTTTTCAAATTTTTCCATGTAGAAATTTGCTATTACGGTACTTAATGGACTTCCCATGGCCACGCCATCTATTTGTTCGTAGAATATACCTCTCCATTGAAAATAAGATTCTGTGAGACATATGTTGTAGAGCGCTGTTATGTCTGGTGGAAAGAATTCTTGTAAGTATGTCATGGTTTCTCCGATAGGTACTTTAGTGAATAATGCAACCACATCGAAGCTAGTATTATGTCATTCCGCTTGAGTTTCATAGTGTCTATCTTTTCTATGAAGTGTGTGGAGTCTCTTACAAAAGTATCAGTTTTACCAATATGTGGTTTCAGCAGTGAGGCGAGATACTTGGCAAGTTCATATGTAGGTGAACCAATGGCCGAAACAATAGGTCTGAGTGGTGTCCCTTCCTTGTGTATCTTAGGTAATCCATACAATCTAGGTGGCAATGCTTCTGATTTGCATAATCTATGTTTAAGGTCTTCATCCAGTGAGGAACTCTTGATGAGCCTATGACTTCTGCAAACTGCACTACAGCGCATAACTCGGTCCGCGCAGAAAACCCCCCGTCCACCCGGGGTTTAGCTATAAACAGAGAGACAGTTTCCAACGACCAGCCAGTCTGCAGCCGACTGTTGAGGAGTTCACAGAGAGCACGCAGTATCTCCTGATGATGTCTACCGCAGCAGTAGACGAAACGTCGAGTATGAAGACAACCAGACCACGGCCTCTAAGCCCGGAAGACGAACCAAAAATGTAGTTAATTGTTTAGTAGTCTTCTCCATTCACCTGTCTGTTCATCTCTCTCTGGTCCAAAACTTTTCCTAAGTACTTTATTTTCAAATACTTGTAATCTCCTTTCCTCCCTTAAAGTAAAAGTACATGTTTCGCACCCATATAATATAACTGGAAGAATAACAGTTTTATATATTTTCAGTTTAACGTTTTTTGAAAGGAGGTGGGACATCATGAGTCCTTTGCAATGCATAATAGCACGCATTTCCAGAATTGAGCCTATGTTTAATTTCTTTGTGCATCTCGTTCCTATTTTTCTCTTATACATGCAGTATTCTCAATTCACACAAGAGGTAGAGGAAATTTGTTCCGGCTGACATCTACTGGCTAAATAACTGTTAAGCAAAATTTTAAAGAGAATATTTACTTTATAGCAGTAACGCTTGTGTATATAGCAGTTATAAGTATATTTTTGACATTTGGAAATGAAGCAAATATGATATGAAAAGAAAAATGAATGCATGAGTGGGGATTTGAACCCGAGTCTCTAAACTCTGTACGTTTAGCGCTCTAACGACCTGAGCTACCCAAGAATTATATATATATATATATATATATATATTCTCTATAACTATTTCACACTAATATTTTATATACGCCGTCGAAAGATTTGTACGAGAATTGATAATTGAAATTCAAACGAAAGTCGTCACTTCTCAGAGTCATAATTTAAAATTTATTCTATACGAAAATTTACCCCAGTTGAACCCATGTCCGCATTTCTTGACGGTTGCATTTTTACATGATGAAAGATTGTTACTCTTTCGACCAAGGTACTTTTTTCGTCTGGCTTATCATGTTCGACCAGATTTTCTGGAGGTCAAATAGTCCCCTATTCGGTTCTCAGGGCGGGGACTACTTCAGGGAACCCATGCCAAAGGCTCAAACATAGGGACATGTTCCTAGGAACATGGAATGTTAGGACTTTATACAATAGCGGGGCACTAGAGATATTAACGCGGGAATTAGATAAATCGCCCTTGGATATATTTGCTTTACAGGAAGTTAGGTGGACAGGAGAAGGTAGTCAGGAATCAGGAAGCTTTGCATTATACTACGGGGGTGCAGAAATACCTGCATTTGGAACGGGTTTTTTAGTCAGTTGGAGGATCCTATCCGCTATCCGAGATATTAAGTTTGTTAGTGATAGGATATCATACATAATTCTAAAGGGTAAAGGACATGATTTTATAATTGTAAATGTGCATGCCCCCACAGTAGATAAAAATAACAAGATCAAGGATGAGTTCTATGAAGAATTAGAATGCTTATTTGATAGCTTTTCACGATATCATATGAAAATTGTCTTAGGAGATTTTAATGCAAAAGTGGGGCGGGAAGATATATTCAAACCAACAGCAGGCAAATTCAGTCTTCATGAAGATAGTAACGACAACAGAGTTAGATTAGTCACATTTGCCAAATCAAAGACACTCATTGTTATGACCACAACATTTCACAGCATAAGGATGTTCATAAATATACCTGGACGTCCCCAGATGGAGAAACTCGGAACCAGAGAGATCATGTATTAGTGGATAAACGCTGGCACAGTAGCATCATCGATGTTAGATCAGTTAGAGGAAGGGAAGAGCCACCATACACGCCATAAACAACCTATTGACAGACAATCCCAAGAATCACTCATACACCCCAAAGGTAAACTGTACACAATATTTATCGACTTCACAAAAGCGTTTGATCTACTTGACAGACAGATCATAATGAAGAAGCTCGAAAGGATAAGTGGAGACAACTATTTGTCACGCATCATCAGATGTATTATGGCAGTAAATAAAGTGACCATAAACGATAACGTAACGACATCGGCTCCTATAATACAAACAAATGGAGTTCTCCAAGGCGACCCAATAAGTCCTCTGCTATTCAACATCACAACTGCAGACATCGCACATGCTTTAAAGATGGCAAACAGTAAAGCTACCATATACATGTACGCAGATGATATGGTCCTATGCGCGACAAAGCACAGAGATCTACAGGAAAGTTTCAACACCCTCATAACATGGACAGAAGAAAACGGGCTCCACATAAATAAAAACAAGACAATGCAGATGGTCTTCAGAAAGGGAGGAAGAGTCTCAACACACGAAATGGTGTACTATGGACAAGATCCACTAAAACAAACAAGTCATTACAAATATCTTGGAGTAACCTTCCAAACAACGGGCACATGTTTCAGCAAACATATAACTGAAAAAGCTATTGCAGCCATAAGAGGCATCAACGACATAAAATACATAAACAGACTGTCACTAGATACAGCAAAACAGCTATTCACCGCAAAGATTATTCCAATACTCGTCTATGGCCTGCAAATAATATGGAAATACCTAAAGAAAAAAGATCTAAAGCAACTTGAAAAAGTAAAAGCCACTTTCCTAAAAAGAGTTCTCGGTGTATCAAAAAATACTCCATCTCGACTTGTATATGAACTGGCACGGGAACCATTTCTAATAGAAGAGCTAAGGATATCGCTACAGCTACCGGCAACAATTCATTATGACGAGCTTCTAGCGGAAAGAGTGAGGAAAAGAAGCGAGATTGATTCGGACTTCTACGCCACAGAAGCAATGATAAATCGAACGTGGGCGAACCCTGACCAACCACAGCGGCATGTACTTACTCGATTCTCTATACATGGCTTTCATCACGAGATATGCAAAAAACCAGGATTTCACCAAGCGGACGAATATTGTGTGTGTTCTCTGTGTGGATGTAAATGCAGCCAATACCATTTAGAACTGTGTACGAAAAGGACAAAAAGCTTAAACGCTTACAGCAAGAGAGTATTTTAATGCACATTTGTGCGCAATTCTACTTATTATTATCAGTTAGAGGGACAGACTGCAATTCGGATCATCGTCTTGTCAGAATGAAAATCTGACAACGGCTATCACTTATGAGAGGAACAAACGCTGAAGATGATTCTGCAACATTTCAATTAAAAAACTTGATAAATGATGAAATGCGGCAAGAATAGAAAAATCAAAATTGCTAATAGATTTGAAGTACTGGAATCTTCAGATGACAATGTGGCAAACGAAGAAGAAACTGATATAAATAAAGAATGGAAGGCTATAAGAGATACTAATAAATTGTCAGCATCAGAAAGCATTGGTTGTTTTAAAAAGAAGCAAAACAGGAAATGGTTTGATGCGGAATGTGCCGACATTGTAAAGGAAAGAAAGCTAGCAAAAATGAAATGGTTACATGAGTCAAATGAGGTAAATTTAGAGCAATTGGGAACTATTAGACGGGAAACCACCAAGTTGCTAAAGAGTAAAAAGAGGGAATATTTGAGAGAGAAGATTAATGATCTTGAAATGAATGCAAAAAATAGGAGCATTAGAGAATTATATCAGTGAATTAGTATAGAGAAGAATGGGTTTCAGGCTAGAACAAATATAATTCGGAACGAAAATGGGGATATGATTGCAGATTCCAGGAGTATATTAAATAGATGGAAAAGTTACTTTAATCAGCTATTAAATGTACATACAGAAAAGGACATTGAGGAGGGCAATTTACAGACAGCAGAAATGCTAGTCGCAGAACCTAGTGCTTTAGAGTTTGAAATGGCGATTGAAAAATTGAAGATGTATAAAGCATCAGGTTCAGATGAGATCCCAGCAGAATAGATAAAATCAGGGGGAGAAAAATTGATGGACAAGACACGCTGGTTGCTTAGTATGATTTGGGAAACGAAGCTCTTCCAGATGAATGGAAGGAAACAATTATCGTACCAATTTATAAGAAAGGAGATAAAACTGATTGTAACAACTACAGGGGCATCTCATTACTCTCAACTTCGAACAAAATTATAAATATTAGTAAGCAGACTTAGTCCCTATATTGATGACATTCTAGGAGATCATCAATGTGCCTTTAGAAGAAACAGGTCTACAACAGATCAGATTTTTAGTATAAGGCAGATTTTAGAAAATAAATATAATGGTACTGTACATCAACTATATATATGTAGACTTCAAAAAGCATATGATTCAATTAAGCGGGAGAAGTTATATAGTATCCTGCTGGAGTTCGGAAACCCTAAAAAGTTAATGAGACTTATACGATTGTGTCTAATGGACACAAAGAGTAGGATGCGTGTAGGCAAAGAGTTTTCGGACACTTTTGAAATCAAGATTCGGTTGAAGCAAGGAGATATACTATTTAATTTTGTACTAGAGCATGATATTAAATCTTTAGAGAATGAGGACGGCTTACAACTCAATGGTATTAATATGCTGTTAGTTTATGCTGATGATGTAGTATTATTGGCCGATAGCGAGGAAATACTAAAGGACAACACGCACATACTATTGAGTAACACTAAGAAATTGGGACTAGAAGTAAATATCAATAAAACTAAATATATGATCACACGTAGAATAAATTCATTATATATTGGAAATGGACAGCTAATGACAAATGAGGGAAATTTTGAGGAAGTGGCTGAATTCAAATGCCTATGAACAATAATCACAAATAGGAATGACATGCATAAAGAAATTAAACATAGGCTCTATTCTGCCAATGCGTGCTATTATGCATTGCAGATACTCTTGATGTCCCAACTCCTTTCAAAGAACGTTAAACTGAAAATATATAAAAGTATTATTCTACCAGTTATATTATATGGTTGCGAAACATGGACTCTTACTTTAAGGGAGGAAAGGAGATTACAAGTATTTGAGAATAAAGTACTTAGGAAAATTTTTGGACCAAAGAGAAATGAAAGACAAGTGAATGGAGAAGACTTCATAACAATGAACTACATGGTCTTTATAGGAAGCCAGATATAATAAGAACAGTTAAGTCTCGAAGACTGCGAAGGGCAGGACATGTGGCGCGAATGGGGAATGAAAGACGTGCATGGAAGCTTCTCGTAGAAAAACCAGAGGGAAAACGCCCAGTTGGTTTGTTTCTGTCAAACCCCTACTCCTAATGGTCTGATTCTGGTGTAAATTTAACTTGGCCATACTTTACTTAATACTAATTGCTATATGCCGAGTATAGTTAAAACCTAAAATAGCTGCCGCAAACATTTTATGGACAGCTAGTCCAAAACATAAATTGGAGAGCGATCAAAATAGATTACTAAAATATTTGTAGGTGTGGATTATTATAAATGAATCTTAGGTAGTTATTTATCTGCTATTTTTTATGTATACGTATCTAGTATTAATAGAGTGAGTGAAACGCCAGAATTTAATACTAGGTGATCGTTTTTCTTCATCGAGGTCAGTGCAGTGCGGAGAACCACAAGGATCAGTAATAGCTCCAATTTTATTTTCTACATACACCAACGCCATAACTGACTGCATTAAACATTGCGAATATCATATCTACGCTGATGACTTACAACTTTATATATATACCAGACCGGAACTAATTAGCGATACAATTAAACAACTTAATGAAGATCTTGACTCCATAGCAACGTGGACTAAACAAACAGACCTTATTATAAAACCTGAGAAGTCACAAGCAATTGTTTTCTGCCATCAAAGTCTATTAAACAAAATTGATTATTTATCGATTATTTCTGTAAATGTAAATTAAACTGGAATTATATTTAAACTTTCTGTGTAAAATAATGGTGTATATTTCGAACAAAATCTTAGTTGTTACTTTCATTTAAGATAAACTTGTAAAAAAAATATATTCAATCTTCCGTTCTCTAAAAAGTTTGAAAATTTCCTTCCTTATTCATTAAAAGAATACTTGTCTAAACTTTGATTATACCGTATTTCGATTATTGTCACTTATCCTTAACTGACACGAGTATCACATTCGGGCTAAGTCTGCAACGAGTTCATAATATTTGTGCTCGTTATATATGCAACCACCGTAAATCAGACCACATACTCCAGTATTTGAAATGTTGTATTGGCTCCGATTGGAATACAAGCAAAAGATATATTCCCTCTGCTTCTTATACAACACATTGTCCACCTCATCACGTCTTTATATTTCTACTCGCTTTGATTCGCTATCCTCCCACCACAACTTGAACACACGATCTTTCCTTCTTTCAGCCAACCGAATCTGGGATTCCCTCTCCTCGTAAATCGAGGACTTCTCGACTCCAAAACAGTTTATTAAGAAATTGTCTTCATATTTCTTTAGACAATATAATATATATTGGTGTTCCATGTATACTTGCATTATTCCATTATATTTTAAACTTTCTTTACCAAGCCATTTACTTAATCTAATTATGGGTTATTATTATTATTATCATTATTATTATTTTATTATTAAGTCCACAGCTGTGGTCTTGAGGTAGCGTGTAGCTTGTCACGTAGCGGGCCGGGGTTCGAATCCCGGTCAGGACAGGCTCCTGGGTGAAATGTTTTTCGGGGTTTTCCTCACCTATAAGACAAATATCACGAAGCCCCGAAAATCATCCTTATCATTATCATCATCATCATCATCCATCCCCGGTGTGGAAAGCAACGGGAACTACCACACGTATAATTCCCTAGTAAAGCTGCAAAGCATAGCATGGAAATGCTATGATTGCAGTGAAAGACTTGCCCTCGAGCAGAATTACTGTGGATGGATTATCATTATATCCATCCATAGTAATTCTGCCCGAGGGCAGGTCCTTCACTGCAATCATAGCATTATCATGCTATGCTTGCAGCTTTACTAGGGAATTGTAGGTGTGGCAGCTTCCCGTTGCTTTCCACTGATATATATTTTTAAATTTTTAATGTCCCAGTTTGTCCTTTTGGACATTTCTGGTGTTCTCTCCTGGCATTGGTTTAATTGTAACCCACTTCTGAGGTTGGGGCGTCTGGAAGGCGGGTTACTTTGCCCCGATGGTATGATGGGTGATGGTGATAGTGGTGCGCCAGGAGAGTCCCTAATCTTAACCTTAATCTAAGATGGATATGAATGGTGATAATTGCGATGGCCATATGATGTTCGAGACCGTTTGGGCCTTAAAGTTTCCTGACTTGACTTACAGGTGAGGAAAACCCCCGATAAATACCTCACTCAGGAAACTGTCCCGATCAGTGATCGAACTCGGGCCCGCTACATGACAAGCAGCACGCTACCTCGAGACCACAGCGGTGGGCTACAATAATAATAAAATAATAAGGTACTTGAGGGTGTTATGGCCCGGTTGGTGTTATAGCCCATTGTTTAATGTGAACGAATTACACGAAGCAGCCAGTAGATGGAAGTGGACGGAACTTCAGGACGTTCTGAAAAGTCGATTAGGATGAATGGAGGAATGTTAGTCCAAGTAGTCTTGACCGGAAGCCGCCATTTGGTACATGAACGCGAAGCTAGAATCTCGGTTGTCATATTTACTCCAGGTATATGATATATATTTTCATAGCTAATCACCATTTTAAATTGATTTGATTGTTGATATTGTATCACTTAGTAACGTACAATCTAACATTGGAGTAATTTGTTGTGTAAAGTAAAAATGGCGGTGGTTATTACGTATTGTTTATAAAACTACTCAGTTCGTTGTTATGGCCCAGGCATTGCCTGATGGGCCATATCACCAACACATTTATAATAGATCAAAATAACTGCAATATTAAACAGATTTGGCTACCAATGTGAATGCTGAAAATGAGTCCTCAACACCTCTAAATCTAAACACAAGTCCCCGGGAAATGGATCAAGAAATTCATCAGCAGAGATAATTTAGTGACTTCTCCCACGCACCTAAGAGGGTGAAGAATACAATCACTAACAGAAAACCAGCTATCAACTCGCATGGGGTACATTTGAGGAAACAATTGTTTTCAGAGAGCAACACCAAGAAAACAACAGCTAAGATCAGCAACATCAGCAAGACGAATAAATGCCAAAGAGCTGAAATAACGGAGGCTAAAGGAAATCCCAAAAAATCTGCCAATCCAAACTCTCAGATGGTACTGCTCAGTTTGCAAAAAAGATCAGGTTAAGGACAGGAGACTGTGTATAATGTGTAATAATTATGTTCATGTGGAATGCATGGGGTTGTCCAAAGAAGATCACGAACCTCTCGTTTGCCCCACTAGGGAATGAATTTTGTTTCCCATAATTTGACAAATATTTTTGAGTTAATCATTAATATACTGTCGTAAACTGTTCGTATTCATACTGTAAGTTACACTGCTTTCCTTGCATATTAATTACATTCCTGAGCAAACTTTAACCAGTGTTTTAAGTGGAAAAATATGTGGGCCAAATCACTTACATATGTTGGTGTTATGGTAAGGTTTAGGGAAACGACTAGTTTTAGACAATTTAACATCCAAATAAAATAATTACTTTTTTTGTAAGAAAGTAAACATACACAAGAATATAATACAAAGAAAACCAAACAAATGCGGGCCAAAATGGCGGCTGCAAAAATTCTCAAACGTTAAGTCGGCCATAACACCCTCAGTTACCTTAACCTATAATTAGATTATATAAATGACTTGGTAAAGAAAGTTTAAAATATTGTGTATCTATATCTATTGTGTATCATTAATAATAATTCTTATTATATGTATAATTTAACCCGAGTGAAGTGGAAGAGAAGACCTTACGGTTTAAACTCTATCAGGTAAGATAAATAAATAAATAAAAATAAATAAGGTATTTATACTTGTAAATGTCCAATCAATGAGCCAATTGATAGGTTTCTGGTTTTCATTATTCTACTTATTATTAACAAAATGTTTGGTTTCGATTTTAGGCCTTTACCCTAAAATCGTTTTAAGTAATACAACGAGATATTATTAACCGAGTAATAGTTATAGCGTACTCCTCTCTAGTTGTACTGTATAAATAGTCCGACTTTGGTGGTTTATGAAATTGATATTTTTTTGTTAAATCTTGAATTTGCGAAATTCAATATCTTATTGCAACTTAATTAAACTTTTGTATATAAACAAACTATGCATGAACGTATGTTATTACCTGATGCGTATTGTTGTACAACGGGCTCCGTATGTAAATTAAAGGAAAGAGCCAAAATATGAAGCAATATGGCGTAAACCGTAATTTCTCCGACAAGCAGTTACCGATAAAAACGAATTTCAAATTTTAGTTTCTCGAATAAACACCCGACGCCATTTTGATTTCATGAGATGATCCTATGTCGTCACTACTCATATACACTAATGTTTATACACAGGCTTGATTCAGGTTTAGTGTTTAAGTGTTATATGTTCATGTGCAAGCGTAGAGTGATAATATATTACCAAGTTAGGATAAATTAGTAATATATGAATAAATTCAGATCTAAAACAATGTATGAGAAGGCCTTCGTGTTCGTGGAGCGAATTGGAAGATTGTCGGATCTTCATCATCATCATCATAGGACATTCACGAATTTAGGTAATTTTTTGACCTGTTTCGGCCCCAAGAGAAACACCATCCAGAAGTATTATGAGTGGACGTCCTGGTCTTCTTCTTCCTGAAGGTTGACATCTTAACATTTGTTTGGGTATCCTGTGATCTTCCATTTGATGCAAATGTAGCATCCATCTTGACTTATAATCAGAAATTTGGTTTTCTAAAGTTTCCATGTGTAATTCTTCTATGATGTCATTTTTTGTGTGATCTATTAGTGTGTATCCTGCAGTCCTCCGAAGGTATCTCATTTCAGCAGATCTAAGTCTCTGTAGGCCTATATCCTTCTATTTCAACGTCCATACTTCGCCACCATACAAAAGAGTTTGAAGAGCCAGTGTTTTATACACTTTCAGTCTTGGATGTTTTTTGGACTAACTGTGGCTTGAAGATAGAATTTATTAACCATAAGATTCTTAAAAGTGTTGATATTTTTACATTTACATCCTTTTCTTCTTCATATGAGGTATTGCATCTTCGATATGTAAAATTATTCTCACCTGGTCCAAAATGTTATTGTCCAGTACACTTTTACTTCTGACAGGATCTACACCTTGAAATGCCATAATGTTTCTTTTCTCAGTAGATATCTACAATCTATATTCTTCTGCAATTTTGTTAAGTTCATACAGACCTTTCTGCAGATTATCTTCTAATTTTGCAATTATTATTTGGTCATATGCAAACAACAGAGTGTTTATTTTTTTATTTTCTGATATTCGTATTCCTAATTTATATTTCTTTTTCCAGCAACATATTACTTCGTTGATATAAATCGAAAAGAGTGTTGGGGTTAGGCGGTTGCCTTGTCACATACCACGATTTATAATCCCTGCTTTAGAAAATCTGTTATTTAATTTAATCTTCATGGTGTTGTCCCTATAAATATTTTGTATGTTCTGCAGAAGTTAATTTGGTATATTTCTGTCTTCCAATATATTGAAGAGTTTTGATTTTTTGACTGTGTCGAATACTTTTTCAAAATCTATGAAAGCAAAATGTGTTTCTAAGATGAATTATATTCTTTTTTCAAGCAAGAGTTTAACAGAAAATGCTCACTCTATACAAGATTGTCCTTTCCTAAATCCATTTTTTCATTCCATAAGGAATTTGTCACTGAAACTTTTCAATTTTCCATTTAAAATGTTTGCATACATTTTGTAGCATTTGTTTAACAAACTGATTCCGCTACAGTTGTCTATTTTTCTCTTGTTTCCTTTCTTGAACAAGGGTATAACAATGCTTGTCTTCCATTCTTGTGGTATATCTGCATTTTTGAATACATTATCAAAGAAGGACAACAGTCTTTCATGGAACTGTTTGCCTGCATATTTGTACAATTTAGAATCCAAGTCATCTGTGGCAGTTGCCTTCTCATATTTCAATTTCTTTAAACTATTGTTCAATTTTTCCAATGATATTATGGAATGTCTCATTATTATTTCGGAAAATTGTATCTTCATAACTATTGTCAGTCCAAAGACTTTTGTAATAATTGAAAAACTCTTATTTTGTCACTCCGCAATTAATTTTGGAAGATTCTTTAATATTTTTATTCAAATTTTTAATATTATGAAGGCATTTGGTTGGAACGTATGCAATTCTGATTCTAAATGTGTAACAAAACTTAACTATGTGTTCCTGTCTCTTTCTTGTTTCCCTCCTAACAATAGCTTTACAGCGTTTGAATTCAATTTCATTGTCTACTTTCTTTGTCTTCAAATATATTTTATAAGCTGCATTTTTCTCTTCAATCAATTGTTTTATTTGATCATCCCAGATTTTTAGAGTTATATTTCTTCTTTATTGTGTATTTAATTTTTTTAAGTTTCATCAGCTGCATTTTGAATTATCATTTTAATGTTTTTCCATTCTTCTTCGGCTTCATTACTGTCTGGAGTTGTAGCCATATATTGCTGAATGATTCTCGAATATAACCATTTAATGCTGTCATCATAAAACAATTTTAACATGTACATTTATTCTATGCTCTGTTGTCGTTTCTTTTTTAATAACCATCTTGGTGGAAATCTTATTTTTGCTTCTACTAGGTAGTGATCTGAACCAATATCATACCCTCTAGACTGTGATATCGAGACACAATTTACAAATCCTATTATTTGCGATGAAATAATGAATGATTGATTTATTGCCGGGTCTTTCCTGCATTAACCCTTCATCCGACATCGTTGGTTCTAATGTCTGAAGGTAGCAGAGAAATATAAAACAGAAAATAATGTATTAAGACATATGTGCTCTTAAAAAAAGGAAATGCTCAGGCCAACGAATTTGTCATACATGTGTATATGTGTCAGAAATACTCTTATATTTTCGAAAATTAGCTCCGAACTTCATTATAGAACAACGCCTTTGCATTAATTCACCCATTCGCTTCAGGTTTAAATGCTCTATGCATATCCCCAGAAACCGAATTTATATCACCGTTAATTATATTGTCTATTTTCGGACATCCAAAACGAACAAACGATAATGGTACTTGTGATCACAATAAGGGTGAAGGCCAGAACACATTCTTATATTATTCACAAATGTTAACAACAGATGACCCTGTCAAGGGATGTACAAAATATTGTGAAATATATAATATTCAGAGTTAAGCGAGTGTACCTCGTCTTCTGAGGCGAATGGGTTAAATATTCACTTAAAAAACCTAACAGCTACACATACAATGTATCTCGCAAAATTCGCCCATATACATTATTGCATTTTTTAAATAGCGACGTCAAGGATATGTTCGGAAATCTTTCGGTTGTTATCGTTTTTTTTTTTTTTGCATTCTTAAAATTAAATTACGCGTAAAAACTATTTGAAGAAGAGACGTGAAATATTAATTCGCCACATTATTTGTAATAGCGGTTGTGGTCCCTTATAATTTATTATATTTCTCTCATTTTACGGAACGTCATTTGACATAAAATTAAATAATGTGCAATGATTAACTTTACCATTAGTCTATTAAAAGTATGAAATAAATTAAAGCAGTGTATCTTACAGGATACATTGCCAATTTAAAATTAAACTAAATTATATACTGATACATTACGACGAAGCAAACACGGCGGCTGGTAGAGCAATTTTTTAATGTTATGTTTAAATTAAACCCCCACTTCTGATAATCGGATTTCACTGATTTTTGGAAAATCTGTACCTCGTTTAATTTTAACGGTATAGGCTGAGTTTCGTGATAATACGAAAATTGAGATCGCTATAGTGATTTTAATCTTTCGTTTCGTGTGAACTTCTATTCCCAATGGCCAAAATTTGCTGGAAAACGAACTTGACCTTACTTATTTTTAAATAAATTACTATGTGCCAAATTGGTTCCAATAAAAATAAAATTTCGGCCACTCCTTTCTTAATATATATTGTTAATGATTATTTTCCGTATAGACAGTATCGGTGAAGACCTGTAAAAAACTTCAAAAAAATTTCATGAGATCAACCTCCAAATAAAAAGCTTCATTCCTCCTGAATTCGCTAAAAACAAACATATATGTGTTGAAAATCCATGAATGAAAATCCAAATTAAAAAAATTTATCTATATGGTATAAAAAAGAGGATATATCCGCCAGAGTAGGATGTTGTTGAATCAAGTCGTCATCCTGATGATGATTATGATAGAAATGTGATAATGACTAAACTGATAACAATCAGTAATTAGAGTAAACATAGTTTGTAGTTTTATGATAATATAGAATATCAAATCTCGCCCTAAAATCTATCTTATCTAACCATATATGATAAAAATAAATACCATAGGTCAATATATATAAATAAGGATACCGCTGTGGTCTCGAGGTAGTGTGCTGACTTTTCACGCAGCGGGCTCGATTTCCATTCCCGGTCGGGATAGGTTCCTGGGTGAAGTTTTTTTTTCGGGGTTTTTCCTCACCGGTAAGACAAATGTCAGGAACCTTAGGGTCCAACGGTCCCCGAAAATCATCGGGCTATCATCATCCTTATCATTATCATAAGTAACGGCACGAGTGATTTCCAAATTATCAATAAATTCACGACTCACGAAGTGAGGAGTGAATTTATCTAGAGAATTTGGAAATCAAGAGTGGCATTTGTTAGGACTATTTAACGAATAAAATTAAGCTGTTTACTCACAAATCATTATTTAACTATGGTTATTTTAAAATATTTATATATTTAATGTAAACGGCGATGTTTGGAAACAAATGAGAAGCGATAGGTACGCTTCATCTGCTTCTTTTGTTTATCACTGCAACCAGATCATACTATTTATTGCCAAAGAAACGCAATATTGTAAGAATGCTCTCTAGTGGAGAAAAAATGAAACACATCAAACTGTATATTAATTCATTTCTGATGTATGATGTAAATATGACAATTATATTTTTCTGGATTATTACCTGGGAAAAAATACATTTAAGAAAGTGCAAACAGCGGTTTCTTTTTTTTTTTGTGGTATAATAAATTGCTACAAATGTTAGTATATTAACTCCTGCAAGCACTATGTGTTGACATCTATGCACTATATATACAATCTGGTAGCCGTATTTCGTATAGGCTCCGTCACTGCAAAATAATGGTCAGACCTGTTCAGAATATTAAAAAGGAGGAGCTTTCTTTAATATAGTAAATATAACACTGATAAATATTTCGTGAAACACGACTCTGATTGGTTGTAAAACAGAAATCATTGAAACGTGATTGGTCGTTGACTCCCATTTGGGGCACGAGTTAAATAGTCATTATCATCCTTCACCGGTGTGGAAAACAACGGGTAGCTACCACACATATAATGCCATAGTAAAGCTGCAAATCATAGCAGTGAAAGACCTGCCCTCGGGCAGAATTACTATGGATGGAAGGATATTTAAATAAATATGAATGTAATAAAATTGATGTGTGAAATATTTAGCATTTTGAAAGACGTTGACTTTAAATCTTATCTGCGTGTGCATAAATATTGGATAATTGAGCGGTTTGGACATCATAGTAATCAGAATCACATTGAAATTAGAAATTCGAAACGTCTTAAGGGATTGGATGAATATTGGTGGACAGATAATCTCCGTCCTGGATTAGCACGAATAAACGAAACACGTCTTGCAATTTGTGAAAGATACAGTGTTGTGTAAGATCTCTTATTTTACCTGGCAGAGTTAAGGCCCTAGGGTCTTAGGGAATGAGATGTAAAAATAATCGGAACACAACCCATGTTAGTGAGCAATCCATAGTTTCTGGATTCTCTCAGCACACGTTGTAACCCTAGGACCTATAGGGAGTGAGGGATGAAAAATAAGATTCCAAAATTACCGAAATTAATGTCGAATGTACATAGTTTTTGGGGCCGTTAATCTGATTGGTGACAACAATGTTGTGACGAACATTCCCGGGTAATCAGCTCCTTGGTTTATAATAACTTACGTTGCTGAGCAATCTTCAAAGATGTCTGCCAATAAAAATACCTAGTATATCTGTCCATCTGCCTACTTGTCTGTCTGTCTGTCTGTCCGTCCATCTGTATACATCTATCCAAACATCCAGCCAGCCATAAGCCTATACCTAACGAAGGGTGTCCTTTACCTAACTTGAAACTTACAGAGACATAAAACGCAGATTAAATTTGTCAATAGAGATTTGTGATAGAAAATGAAATAAATGAAAGAGGCAGAAGGTAGAATAGCGTTGTTTTAACGAAATAGAAGAGAATTAGAATCGAACAGCCAACCGTCAACACATAAGTCAACAGGATTGGTAGAAGGTATAAACATTTCAGTCAAGTGTAAACAAAGGAACAAAATATAAGCGTTGACAACATCGCATCGCTGTTTTCTAACATGGTCAATAAAATCTCATTGCGCTTCATATATTTTTATCCCTTGTGTCGTTTCTTTTGTTTCGTACTTTATTTCTGCAGACTTGCTCTAGAGGGCTCTAGTCTAACCAATAAAAGACATTTGCTACATTACAAATGGGATTTCTGTAAATGAATATCCTACAAAACAACCATTTTTAACGCTTAGGAAAACAGAATGTCGTATAAAGTCGCCTCTCCTGGGAAATATATCCGTGCGCTGCATTCACTCAACATTTACAAACTTCTAAGCATATGAACTAGAAGTTACATCATATTCACATGTCTGAAAATGTATTTATATTTTAAAGAAAGAAAATAATTATGTCAGCATTGTAAGATAATGAAAAATATTCACAAAATTTAAAATGAAGAACAAAATATAAACAAATAAATTAAATTAGAATCCTACATTATCCTGCATTCTAAAATTAATTAGAATCCTTCTGTTTTTTTATATAATTATATTATTTTAATAATTTACGGGGAACACTTTTTGTTAATACATTGTAAATATATTAGATGTACCATGGATGTAATTTATATAAATAAAAATCGGGCAGTGGTTTCGGATTTAAATGGTTACAACATTCATGTCTTATAGAAGAGTATTTTGTAAAGTAATATGGTCTTTAACAGCTAAATCCTTATTGTATATGTTTAATAGGGTCAATCAAATTTACTCACACGTCTTATATTTTATGTCTGAGGTTCTTTTATGTGTTGTATACCGTCGTACACCGTCCATGGGTTTAAAATTCACTTCCAAGGAAGTCATAATTAAGATCGTGATGCCCTGAAAAGAGTAATGGTACCTAGTCGGATGAGAATCGGTGAACCTTGAACCCAAAGTTGAGATTAAATCAGCGAAGTTGTGCAAAGTTTAAAATTATAGATAACAGTGTTAATACGTAGTCCCATAGATCCTAAACGAGGTAACACCTCGGCTATTCGTGTGACTAAAAGTAATTATTTAAATAATATTGTTACTAGAATTTTTTTCTTAGCAATGTACTGTTTTTATCGAGTTTGGATACTGCTAGAACTAAAATTGTTAGTATGGGATGGTTTTTTTGGAATGTTGGGTAACGAAATGAGAGTGGAAGAGGCGTTGGGCAGAGAATGGTATTGGTCAGTTGGTTTGGGCAGGTACTCCTGAGTTATTACTAACTGTTCTAGAGAGAGAGAGAGAGAGATATAGGAGAGAGGTGGAGGGGGAAGAGAGAGGTATATCGGCAGCCAGCCAAAGTTACGTCCTAGCTACGAGTATAAAAAAATAAGAGGGTAGATTTTTCATTTGGGAGGGGGGAGGGGATGTTACATGCGCCACTCTCCACCCATTTAACCCTTCACGTGTGTTGTTTTCAAACTTCCAAATGTCCTTTTTTGATATATTTTTATTTGAACCGTAAAATAATGAATATATATGACTCAATTCATTCTACTGTCCCTGCCAATTTAGAGAATATATTAAAATCCATTCAGGAGTTGAAGCATTCCTTTAATTCAAGCTACACTATTTTACGACTAATATACATTTCATAACGTCTCTCTTAAATTAAGTGTAATATTTACACACATTAAACTTGTGAATTTATATTAGACTAATCTTTCTAAATTAATTTACGCACACTCGTATACCCCCATACGGTATATTACAGATTTATGAATTTATATTAGGTTAATCTTTCCGTATTAATTTCCGCACACTCATATATATAATTTATTTATTTATAGGTGACTTTCCTTTAAAATGTGGCACTAAATATGAAAATTAAAAATTTTTCCCTACTTCCCAAAATGGTATATGTACTATTAAAAATATTTTCTAGTTCCGATTTCCGATTGAGGGTCTTTGCCCTTTTACCAGCCGGCTGCTGGCCCTTTACATCCACATGTGTCAATCACAGAGGTAGATGATCAACAGCCAATATAGGGGTTACATGTGGTTAGCATGTTGAGTCCCCCAGCCGTTATAGCTGGTTCCTCAACCTGGAGCCGCTACTTATTGTAGCTACCCAATTGCCTCACGATGCTGGGTGGGCACCGGTCCCATACTGGCCGAAATACCATGAGAAAATTTCTTCCCCCATGGAGACTCGAACCAGCGCAAGTCCCGTAGCTCTGCGCCAAGGCTTCCTACCTTACCGCTCGGCTACGGCGCGGGACTTCTAGTTCCTAGATCCCAAATTATTGTAGAATATGAACGAACTCATACGTAATAATGAATGACCATTTATTTCAGCTGAAACTCTTACAGCGCGCAGAATCGTTGTTGTTACTTTAGTTACTTTATTTAGCATAATTAGCGAATCAAGTTTATTAGAAAATAAAACTCGAAATATGGATTTTGTAACTCCTATTATATATATAAAATATTCACAATACTTACTGAAATAAAGATGAAAACTTCACAGGGATATTTATTTAACTATGACTGTAAAACATGGTGTCATTCAAGATTTATGACAGTTACCTATATAAAACCGTACATCTTAAGTATATTTATTAAATATTGAGATTCAATATTTCCTGTTAAAAATATTGAAACCTATATAGGGTGTAAATAAATTATCCATATTTGGTTCGTCTTCCGGGCTTATAGGCCGTGGTCTGGTTGTCTTCTTACTCGACGTTTCGTCTACTGCTGCGGTAGACATCATCAGGAGATCCTGCGTGCTTTCTGTGAACTCCTCAACAGTCGGCTGCAGACTGGATGGTCGTTGGAAACTGTCTCTCTGTTTATAGCTAAATCCCGGGTGGAGGGGAGGTTTTCTGCGCGCACCGAGTTGTGCGCTGTATTGCCGTGTGCAGAAGTCATAGGCTTCGTTGTCGTGTTATGCAGTGCTGGGATCCAAATTTTGTTTATCTTCAAGGTTTCTTCTTTTTTGTTGAAGGAATTTTTATGTTTGTATATTTCTATGGCTTCTCTGTATAGTCTGGTGTAGTAATGTGATGTTTGTGATAATACCTGGGTATCTTCAAATCTTATAATATGTTGTTGGTTGTTCATCAAGTGTTCCGCTACGGCCCGATTTTTCATTTTGTTTTAACCTGCAGTGTCTCATGTGTTCTTGTAATCGTGTGTTGATCATTCTTTTTGTTGTACCGATGTACACCCTCTCCACAACTGCACGGGATACGATATATACCGGCATGACTCAAAGGATCTCTAGTGTCTTTGGCTGGGCGTAGTATATTGCTGATTTTTTGTGTTGGTTTGTAGGTTGTTGCTATGTTGTATTTCTTTAATATTCGTCCAATTTTCTCTGTTGTTGTTTTGATATAAGGTAGGTAAACCTTACCATTTATCTCTTCCTTGTTTTCGTTTTCGGGCCTATATTTCTTTGGATTTATGGCTCGACGAAAATCTGTTTTGCTGTATCCATTGGTAAGAAAAGCTGCATGGAGATGATTGATTTCTTCTTGCAGATACTGTGGTTCCGAAATCCTTTTGGCTCGTTCAACCAGTGTTTTTATTATCCCGCGTTTTTGTCTAGGATGGTGGTTAGACTGTTTGTGTAGGTATCTGTCTGTGTGAGTATTTTTCCTGTAAACCTTGTGTCCAAGTGTCATGTCTTGGTTTCGGATTACCAAAACATCCAAAAATGGTAGACTGTTGTCATGTTCCTTTTCCAGGGTGAATTGGATGCTGGGACAAATCCCATTTATGTGCTTCTTGAAGTTATCTAGTTCCTCCTCACCGTGTTCCCAAATGACGAAGGTGTCATCCACATATCTTAGCCAAACAGTGGGTCTTATAAGATTTGAAGATACCCAGGTATTATCACAAACATCACATTACTACACCAGACTATACAGAGAAGCCATAGAAATATACAAACATAAAAATTCCTTCAACAAAAAAGAAGAAACCTTGAAGATAAACAAAATTTGGTTCCCAGCACTGCATAACACGACAACGAAGCCTATGACTTCTGCACACGGCAATACAGCGCACAACTCGGTGCGCGCAGAAAACCTCCCCTCCACCCGGGATTTAGCTATAAACAGAGAGACAGTTTCCAACGACCATCCAGTCTGCAGCCGACTGTTGAGGAGTTCACAGAAAGCACGCAGGATCTCCTGATGATGTCTACCGCAGCAGTAGACGAAACGTCGAGTAAGAAGACAACCAGACCACGGCCTATAAGCCCGGAAGACGAACCAAATATGGATCAAAACGCCGGCCGTGAAAGCCTACAATTATATATAAGCAACCTCTACGGGAAGGATGTGTTTCTTTCTATTCGGAAATTTGAAGAATTAAGAAAGAAAAAAGGACGCTTTCTGTGCAATTTAAGCTTCCTTCTACGGTACAGAGACACGGAAACTATCCCTCAATTTTTACAATGCAAACATATCTTCAAAACAACAAAGGCTAAGAGGATATATGGACGAATGGAACGGGCTCTACTTAGAGAACGTATTCATGATACTAGAAGAACATTAGGGTTGAATGACCTTGAACTACTTCGTTTACATCTAAAGCTCAGCAATATTCTCTCCAAGAGAGACTGGGAGAAGGTGGACAACATCACATATCACAGCTTTTACCGAACCATAGAAAAGAACACTGAACGACAAAAACTAAAACACGCCAAATATCATTCAGTAAACAAAAATAAACCAACCAACTCAAGAGCAGTAGTAAATTTGACTGACCGGCAACTCAATGAAGAAGAAATTTCGGTTCTTGCCAAGGAAGAAATTTTGCTGTAACACCTAAAACAGTACCTATTGAAGACATCATAGCCAATGTAGAAGCCGGAATAAGACAGCTGCCTCTTCATCAGAGTGAGGAAATAAGGGGCGAAGTGTCCCGCATTCTCCGTAAAAGCAAACCACCTACGAGCAATTTATCAAGAAAAGAAAAAGAATCTTTACTAACTTTAAACTCAGACAAAGATATCATCATTCTCCCTGCAGATAAAGGAAATACTACCGTCATCATGGAAACCGAGCAATACAACCAGAAAATACAGCAGCTTTTAGATCCAGGGACATACAAGATTCTTAAAAATGATCCCACAGCAAGGGTTCTACGTAAAACTAATAAACTCATCAAGATTTCCTCACTGGATGAAGACATTAAACATAGATTGTGCAAATCAGAAGCATTGCCACCTAGATTGTATGGATTACCTAAGATACACAAGGAAGGAACACCACTCAGACCTATTGTTTCGGCCATTGGTTCACCTACATATGAACTTGCCAAGTATCTCGCCTCACTGCTGAAACCATATATTGGTAAAACTGATACTTTTGTAAGAGACTCCATACACTTCATTGAAAAAATAGACACTATGAAACTCAAGCCGAATGACATAATACTAAGCTTCGATGTGGTTGCATTATTCACTAAGGTACCTATCGGAGAAACTATGACATACTTACAAGAACTCTTTCCTCCAGACATAACAGCGCTCTACAACATATGTCTCACAGAATCTTATTTTCAATGGAGAGGTATATTCTACGAACAAATAGACGGCGTGGCCATGGGAAGTCCATTAAGTCCCGTAATAGCAAATTTCTACATGGAAAAATTTGAAAAACAGGCTTTGGAGAATGCTACCTTAAGACCCACTGTTTGGCTAAGATATGTGGATGACACCTTCGTCATTTGGGAACACGGTGAGGAGGAACTAGATAACTTCAAGAAGCACATAAATGGGATTTGTCCCAGCATCCAATTCACCCTGGAAAAGGAACATGACAACAGTCTACCATTTTTGGATGTTTTGGTAATCCGAAACCAAGACAAGACACTTGGACACAAGGTTTACAGGAAAAATACTCACACAGACAGATACCTACACAAACAGTCTAACCACCATCCTAGACAAAAACGCGGGATAATAAAAACACTGGTTGAACGAGCCAAAGGATTTCGGAACCACAGTATCTGCAAGAAGAAATCAATCATCTCCATGCAGCTTTTCTTACCAATGGATACAGCAAAACAGATTTTCGTCGAGCCATAAATCCAAAGAAATATAGGCCCGAAAACGAAAACAAAGGAAGAGATAAATGGTAAGGTTTACCTACCTTATATCAAAACAACAACAGAGAAAATTGGACGAATATTAAAGAAATACAACATAGCAACAACCTACACAACCAACACAAAAAATCAGCAATATACTACGCCCAGCCAAAGACACTAGAGATCCTTTGAGTCATGCCGGTATATATCGTATCCCGTGCAGTTGTGGAGAGGTGTACATCGGTACAACAAAAAGAATGATCAACACACGATTACAAGAACACATGAGACACTGCAGGTTAAAACAAAATGAAAAATCGGCCGTAGCGGAACACTTGATGAACAACCAACAACATATTATAAGATTTGAAGATACCCAGGTATTATCACAAACATCACATTACTACACCAGACTATACAGAGAAGCCATAGAAATATACAAACATAAAAATTCCTTCAACAAAAAAGAAGAAACCTTGAAGATAAACAAAATTTGGATCCCAGCACTGCATAACACGACAACGAAGCCTATGACTTCTGCACACGGCAATACAGCGCACAACTCGGTGCGCGCAGAAAACCTCCCCTCCACCCGGGATTTAGCTATAAACAGAGAGACAGTTTCCAACGACCATCCAGTCTGCAGCCGACTGTTGAGGAGTTCACAGAAAGCACGCAGGATCTCCTGATGATGTCTACCGCAGCAGTAGACGAAACGTCGAGTAAGAAGACAACCAGACCACGGCCTATAAGCCCGGAAGACGAACCAAATATGGATCAAGACGCCGGCCGTGAAAGCCTACAATTATAAATAAATTATACCGCACAAATTTAACTGCCTAGAGAGGGGTATTATACAAGTAATTTCAAATAGTAAACCAATGGTCTACGAGGGAAAATGGGCCAGAATCAAAGTAATCGACAATTAATACAGATAAATCAACAAGAGAGCAAACTAGGAGAGAAATTTATACTAGAATAACTTCATGAAAACATGTATTATAAATGCTGCAAATGAAGCTGTAGGAAAGAAGAAAAAGATTCGCAACAAAAGAGGATTAAAGATATGGAATGACGAAATAGAGGAGGCTGTACGAGACAAAAAATAGCTTATTTAGAGTACTTACAAAAGAAAACTGAAGAATATAGAACTATAGATACACAAAAAAGAAATCGAGCAAAACAAACAACTCGAACAGCTCATAAAGATTCCTGGGGAATATTATTTCCAAAATATAGCACGATGTACATGGCAGACAATCGTTAGCATTTAAAGTAATGAAACAATTAAATACAACAGAAAAAGATACTGCGAACTAAATACCATTGATCTGAAGACATGGGAGAATCACTACAGAGTATTATGGTGTAACGAAGAAGAATTAGTTATAAAACGCCCTTCTGAAAGTGAAAATAAATCAGAAATAGACAGAATTACACTAAGCGAAATGAGAGAGGCATTGAAAGAAATGAAAAATAGAAAAGCACCAGATATAGATGGTATAAACAACGAACTGATAAAGTATACAGGTTTATTTGCAGAAATAAGATTATTAAACTTAATAGACGAATGTTGGAAGACATGTAAATTACCTGAAAATTGGAAGATAGGTGAAATCATATCCCTCTTCAAAAATGGAAATAGATTAGATAGTTAAAATTATAGAGGTATCAGCTTATTGAACTCCACTTATAAATTATATGCAAAAATAATAAATAATAGATTGAAGAAGATATTTGACACACTCTTAGAAGAAGAACTAGCAGGGTTCAGAAAAGGAAGATCCTGTAGTGATAATGTGTTTATTATAAAGAGAATAATTGAAAAGCGAAGAGAATTTAAAATGCCAACATATTTGTTCTTCATTGATTTTGAAAAAGCCTTTGACAGAGTAAATAGATCTATACTATGGGAAATAATGAAGGAACGAGGATATCCACACATCTAATAAAATCAGTCCAAGGCTTATATCAAGAAACTAAAGTACTGATAAAAACTGATGGAAAAAGATCAGAAGAAATTTTAATAAATCAAGGAGTTAGACAAGGGTGTAGTCTATCGCCCACTCTTTATAATATAATAATAATAATAATAATAATAATAGCTTTATTTTACCTGGCAGAGTTAAGGCCTTAAGGCCTTGTCTACCACTCAACCAGGTATAATATATATATATCGACGGCATTATGAAACAATGGAAAATTATAATGGACAAAGGCCTTAGATTGAACAATAACTCAAGTATTAAAAACTTACATTTCGCCGATGATTTAGTCTTAATACTCCATGATGAAAATCTGTTATAATTGGCTGCTTACAAACTAAATGCAATATGTAGCTATTATAATTTTAAAATTTCAATAAGTAAAACAAAAGTAATGGCTTTTGTGGAAGAAATACTTTGCGTGCAAAAATAGTAATTAGAGACGAAATTATTGAACAAGTATCCCACTTTAAATATTTAGGATGTGACATCAGCTATGGGTATGATAAAGTTATTGAACACAAAACACATCCGTTTCAAGCTATTTGTGGTACAATAAATAGAACATTGAATAATAAAACCCATAAACAAACAAAATTAAAATTTTATAAAACAATGGTTGTCCCTGTCCTTTTGAATGGGAGTGAATCTTGGATTACCACTACCAAACAAGAAAGTAAAATCCAAGCAGCCGAGATGAAATTTTTAAGAAGAGTAAAAGTCTGCACTAGAATGGACCAGAAAAGAAACGAGGATATCCGTGAAGAAGTGCAGATCTGCTCCATAAAAGAAAAGATATATAACAACAAAATACAGTGGAAAGAACATGTAGAAATAATGGAAGAAAGTAGATTACCAAATAAAATCTTCCATTATTTTCCAAGAGGAAGAAGAGATGTCGGACGTTCTCGGAAGAGATGATCTTAGATCTATTAGTGAAGACGGAACAGGCAGCTCTTGCCTAAACCAGGAAGTGAAGAAGAACTTCAGATCTTGATAATAATTTCGAGATCCTGATTGCTAATAATTCATCAACAGCGTTTATGAAATATTGGATTAGAAAATTCCTTAAAATTTCAAACTTAGCAGATGATTGCTCGCCACTGCACTTGTCAAAATAGCATCGGTGCACTGAGAGCCTTAGCTCAGACTGAAACACGCAGAATCTTTGTAGTTAACATGTAGCTTAATGGTCAAAACGATGGATTTGAGTTCAAAAACCGATGTCCACAACACGGCAGGCCACTTTTTCTTCCCTCTTCTTTTTTTCCCCTGCGTGTATACTGTGATATATTGACACCCAAATTTGTTCAGTATAGGCTGCGCAAAATGCCTTTTTCCATATACGTTATTACATTAACATCTGATTAGAAGTTACTTCAGTATCAGTCGCATACATGAAAGGATCATGGAACATCTTTACAGTTATGCTGACATTTGAAATTAATATTAAAACACTGTTGCGGTTATGTAATAATATAGAACGATTCCATGAAAATGTCATACCGAGGTGAAACATTTTAAATTGACGCAGGAATAATTTTGATGACGTAATATATTTCCTTAAACATAAAATTTTCTGATTCTATAAGATAATGCTTCAAATGTGTAATATTTTAATATAATATGAATGGAAAAACTTGTAATATTCCAAACCTGTAAAAACATGCAGAATTTTACCTTTTTTTCATTAATGATTCGGTCGTATTAATTCGTTTTATTTCACAAACTGTTTTGTTAAACCATACTTTGTCCCTCCTTTGACGTAAATGTAATAATATTAATTGCATTCGAATGTTCTAGATACCTTGAATGTGTCCTATAATTGTTATCTGTAAGCTATGGTCAGTCAGTCACGGAAAACCTATAAAAATTACTGTATACAACATTAATTTATGGATTAAAATTTCCTCTTGGATTCTACGATATCGGTACACAAGTAGCAAAACATATTGATGACTTTTTCTTGTAAAGTCATTATTTTCCCCCCTAGAGTCCCGTGACTGACTGACTCTTCGTCCTCTCATTTATATTGCTAATATGCATGCACAGTAAATTGCATGCTGCACTCCACTGATGATTAACATAAACATGGTTTAAAAAATCTGGTAGAGTGTTCGGTTCAGCTGTTCCATAATATGATTGCAGGCTCTACTTCTATGTTAATTTGAGCTAAAAGGCAGTCAGCGGAAGCATTTAAATATGTTCGGCAAAACGTTGCATTAAATGAAGCAGTCGTACTTGTTGATTTCTCAGAAAAATTAACAACGATATGGAAAAATGTCAAAGAAAATATGTTTCTTCCTTTCACATCCCTATGTAACGTATGACAATAAGGTCGTCATTAAGAAGTAATTTTAGAAACTAAACAATTCTTTCGGAAAGAAAAAAGAATAATATATTTGCGAACTAAAGTCTATAAAACATGTTTACTCTATATACTCTGAACAAATCTATGTATTTGTATTACATATATATATATATATATATATATATATATATATATATATATAATCCTCAACTTATATCCAACTCAGGGTTGAAAAGAGGGATGAGATGGGATGAAACCCATATATTTATAGAGTTCTGTGAACTACAAAAGGGTGCCGGCCGATTACACTTGACGCACCGTCACTGGGGCGGATGAACGAAATGAAACGAAATGGATGAGATGTGTATGGAGAAATGGTGGAATGAAATTTGTGGCAGGGGAAAACGGGAGAAACCCCTAGAAAAACCTGCCCAAAGCTCCGTTTTGTCCACCACGAAACCCATATCGAATGACCGAGGCTCGATCTCGCGAGCGTCTAACCGCTTGCGCCACAAATCTGCTTTATGCATTAGTATTATTGCCATCAAATGTCGCAAGGCTATGAAACATCTTACATTGTGTTGTCTATAATATTATAAAACAGTCGACACTTTCAGGAGAGGCAATAAATAAATCTTATTTTGTAAAATTAATGGTTGAGTTTGGTATATGTTCTAGTTTGTATTATGATACTCTGGTAATTCAATGTTATACTTCTCGACATTTTATAAGAAAACAAAGTTACGAAAATTGAAATAGTAGTACTAATTGAAAAAAAAAGTATATGGCGGGTATCTTAACAGCAATAAATATTTCTCGGTACACGGCCCTTCATGAAAACCATATAATTCTAAGATACATCATAATATATGAACGAATTTCTACGCATTATGTAAAACATAGACTCGAAGTAACTTCCAATGGATGTCGATAAAATACAACCTTGAAAAACGCTGATAAACCTAAACGCTAATGGTAAAAATACAAGACAAATGAAACAATTATAAACATTAATCTGTAGTTCTTACGTATTGTTCTCCGGATCAAACTCGGAATTGGAGAATGACATATTGAGTATGTAACAAGTATGACTATGCGGATTTCTGTGCAAGTAAGTTAGATCTAAGTCTTTAATAGTTGTCGCAGTTTTATAATTCATAAAATAACCAAGCATTTGAAATAAAAGTCCTCTGACCAAATGTTTTTGCCCAACTTTGAATCACAATGCTATTGAATCCAAATCTTAATTAAAGTCATTAAAAATAAAACATTAAAAATCTTTCTTATTATTTTTAAATGTTTCAAATAAATGTTTAAATATTCCCTATGTATTTATATACAAAAATGAGAGTGGGTCTGTTAGTTCGTCTGTTGTTTATGGACTCAAAAGCTACTTGACTAATTTGAATGATGTTTTTATCATAGGCCTATAAAGAATTTTTCTGGGACAATTAACATATATAACGTATCATCCCATGGCCGAAGCTAAAAAAAGGGAGGAATTGGTGCACAAAACAGTCGCTTTTTGGATGCTTAAATTGTTTAATCTGCCTAAAGCATAAAAAATCCAATACATTATTGAATACATAATAGGATATCTAAAAAAGTTAAAAAAATATTCGTGACAGCATGTATCTTCCTTTTACGGATAACTCACGACCATTTTGCCTTTCACGTCATTGATGCCAAAATGATAGGATGAGCAGATTCCCCGGTAAGCGTAGGAGTGTACGGCGGGTATTCTTTTATGGATAACTCACAATAATCATGTCTAAATATCAGCTCATATATATCACGAAGATCGGGATAAGTAGATTCCGGGCAACGCCGGGTAACAACACGGGATATCTAAAATAATTAGGATATAAATTTAGAATTAATTTTCTTTTTAATTATTCAACTTAATATAAAAACACATTTAATTTATTCAGGTGTAGCAGCACACGTCGGGTATTTGCTAATACATATGTATATATATTCGGATTTTTACAGGTGCTGCCGTCTTCCCGTGCCAATCTTCCAAAGCATATAATATATATATATATATATATATATATATATATATATGAGTGTGTGTAAGTTATATCGCGCCATAGCCGAGCGGTTTAAGGCACGATGACTTGATGGAGAGCTACGGGATTTGCGCTATTTCGATACCCCAAGGAAGAAGAAATGTTCTTTTCAAATTTTGACCGATATGTAACTAGTATCCACCAGGAATTTGGATAAATGCAATAAGTAGCGGTATCAGGTTGAGAAAACCAACTCTAACGAATGGGGACCCGATATGCTGACCACATGACACCCCTATATTAGCTTAGTTATATGAGCGCCCACCTCTGTGATTAACACAAGTGTATGCGAGGCGAGCAGCCGGCTGGTTGGCGAAGGGCCTTCTAGGTCTGTCGCAATTAAAGGTAAAAGAAAATAAGGGAAAATGTCAAAAAATTAAAAGTTTTCAGGAAACGATTATTATTAAAATTTAGAGTACTCAACCTTCTTAACCTGTATGACGATATTAGAATTGAAATTATTTGGTTACCTATATCCTGCTTTGCCTGTAGCAATTATAATTTTAAAAGCTTACACAATTAACTGTCAAATGATTCCAATATCTCAATTTCCGAATATGATTGTCACCTCCTTCCCCTGTAACCTTCTTTACACATTAAACCTTGAATTCGGAATGGATAATTAAGAATACTTTTTACTATTCTGGGCACCAAAATGAGGGTGAATCTGAAACGATCCTCAAATAGAAAATAATTATAGAATGTCTAGGTACCAGTATATCAAATTGCCTTTTTAGATTCCATAACGTACTTTTTTTACAGTTTTAATTATACTTCAAAGAAATTAAGTGCTTTTATAGAAAATATGTTTTTTTTATTCTTAATTAAGGGGATGGTATACTACCCGCTGTAATTGGATGCTTTTCATACTGCAAAAGCAAAACTTGGCGCTTTCATTCAACAAAGCTCATTAAATTAACACAGCCAAATAGAGAAACTTTATTGGGCAGTCAAATAAATATACGGCTGCTATAAATACGTCAAGTAAGTTATGTCACAAACAAGATGCAATTTACCTCCTACCAATTCTTATTTCTCAACTTACATATATATTCCATATTCATTTTAATATATATAGGGCTATGTATACATAAACATACACTAACAACTAATCCATTCACATACTGGTAACTGGCACAACAGAACCTGCAAGTTTATGGCCGCGAAGACATTTTTTTCATCCAATCCCTATTCTCAGCTAATTTCGAAACATTCCCTGTATAATTTTACTCCCTCAAATAATGCTTAATGTTATTCTTCAATCTCATTCTTGGCCTCTTGTACTGATTTTCCTGCACGCCGCTCCCTCATTTCACATTCGTCGTACATGTCCTGTGCATCAACTCTAACTCATCTTATCATGTCTTGTAGCACACTGTCATTTAATTTTGTTAATTAATTCGACTCTTATTCTCACTTCTATCCAAGAAAGTTGTTAAGCACTTTATTTTCAAATACTTGTATGATTTTCCCTCGCTTCAAGTAAGATACCATAGCTTCGTATCCATATTATATAAATCTTAGAATTGCCGTATTATCTTTTGAGTTTAACAATTTTTTTGAGATGACAGGATTTTCTTTAATGCATAATGACATGAGTTTCCAGTGTTGAACCTATGTTTAATTTCTGCTTTATATAGGGCTTCACAAACACACACACATAAATAGAAGCTCCATATGTATACTGGGCATAAAACTACAGACTTTCGTTGGAAGTGCTAATGGCATTAAGAATTTTACATTCTCCTGCTCCTCTCGTATTCGTAGTTGCGATGGGTTTATCTTCAAATATAGTGTAAAGCCTGTAATACAGTCGTGGCATAATTAATAGTAGGACCAGCAATAGTGTAATTATTAACTAGAGTTATTGCATTTATACTACATTTACATTTAGGGTTCGCATGGGCCTATTCATGCTTACTCGCATTTTTTATTTTTGTCTCTCTCTCTTTCTTTCTCTGTTTCTCTCACGCTTTAGTTTAGTTCCTCTCCCTGTATTTGTAACTCTCTTTTTTCTCTTTATTTATTGTGTCTCTCACTTTGAAATTAGTTTTACACACCTATCGCTCCCAGTCCTTATCATGACTCGAACTATAATACGCTTTTTATTCAATTAATATATTTTTAAAAATCCGTTATACCTAAACTAAGAGAAGTCCTACATGCATAAACATGTTGATAAATACCATTATATATGTGTGTATGTGTGTGTGTGTGTGTGTGTGTGTGTGTGTGTGTGGTGTGTGTGTGTGTGTGAGTGATCCCTAATATCTACATCACTACATCCCGCTTTCTGTCTTTTCCAGAATAACTGATAAGTTGATAAGATGTTTCATTTAATGCATTGGTCAATTTGTTAAAATTTATATTAGATGAGAAATAAGGTATGTAGGCCTAATGCAGTTTGACTTCTAACAATAAACTCTTTTCCCAATTAAAGAAAAAGAAGCGTCCCTATAAATTGACATTCATTCATTAAGGACTGCAATATCTCTTGTAAAGAAATATTGTATTTTAAATTTTGTTTCAAATTATGATCGTACTCTTTAAAATAAAAGAGAAATAATTGTCTATATTACACAATCTAAAATCTGCACTTCTTCTGAATTTATTGAATTTGAAAATACTCGTATTATTCTGGGCAACAATGATTTCATTGTATGAAACTTGTGAACGTTTCTAGGGTGAAACGTACTCACAGAATCCAGATTCGAACTCAGGAAACTCTTATCACATCACATTTCCTCAGAAATTATACTTTACGATATTCCTTTATTAGTAATTTTCTGAAAAAATATACCTTGTTTAACAATACCTGAAAATGTATGTTTATATTTAAGTGTAATTTTGTTTCTGTGGTGAAACTACCTACAGAATCCAGATTTGAACTCAGAAGAATCATATTATATCACATTTTCTCAGAAATTATAGTTTACGAATTTCCATTTTGTGTAATGTTCTAAAAAACCTTCTTTCATAATACCTGCAAATTTATATTTATGTCTAATATCGTGGTCCCTTAGATTTAACAACGTTGTACGACCTTAAGGTAGTGAGTTGCAGTGATTAAAACAAAATGTCGCATCGAGGTACAAAAATAGTCCTGATAATTTGTGTTATGTGTGTGGAAAGTTTACTCTTACGAAGCAGCGATGGAACATAACTACATTTATTAAGAAAGCATATTTTGACGTACACCTTCGTGACGAGGACAAGTCATAGACTCCACATGAAGCATTGCAGGACGTGTATCGAACAACTTTGACACTGAATCAACAGAAAAAGAAAAGCATTGCCCTTTGGAGTGTCTATGATATGGCTCGAACCAAGTGACCACGGTACAGACTGATATTTTTGCTCCTGCAATCTGGCAGGGTATAATGCAAGAAACAGGAACATAACATACCCAAACGTTCGGTCTGCTATTTTGCCCACGTCTTATGGTCCAGATGTCCCTCTCCCTAAAAGACCAGTCAATTTTTCCTCGTCTACATCTGAATCAGGAACCTGCAGTAGTGAAATATTCAGTGACTACGAACCAAACGATGGTTCAAACATTTACAGATCTTTGACTGAAGCAAAATTGAGATAGTTCGTTATCTTGGGCCCTCAAAGTAATCTGCAGAAATACTTGGTTCCAGGCTTCACGAAGAAAATTTCCTCGGTGCAGAGAACTTATACAGTTGGTACAGAAAAGGTAACTAAAATTTCCTAATTATGCAGAAGAAAATAAACTAGTATTTTGTAACAACTCCCAGCAAGTGGTGGTTAGGATGGGACCGCCTAGTTTTGACCCAACTGAATATATATTTTTTAGTGATGCATTACAATGCAGTTTGAAGGGTGTCCTCCTACATAATGGGAATTTATATGCTTCATTTCCAATTGGTTACTCAGTGATTCACAAAGAGTCTTATAAATATCTGGAACTAATGTTGACCAGGACAAAATATGAAGAACATGAATTAAATAATTATTTTACTTAACACATCATAAAACAAGTTTGTTTTAAAAGTATTGCATTTGTGCATTGAGCGTTACACTGACCTCCGTTTTGCAAAAAATTCCAGACGTGATACTAGGAAAAAGTTTACAGATTCGGTTTCAGCACACCTAAAATGTATTAGGGCACATCTCAAAGTTTATGCAATGTTCTGAAGTGAAAATTTGTTGCTCAGTGAAATTTACTATTTATCTCATAGACCGATAATGTTGCCTCTTCCTGTGGTAAATTGCGTCTTCTTATTCATAAAGTTGCCTCTACATGTTCGTAATGAGAGATATCTCCGAAAAGTAACTTCTTTGACAAGGATATCGATTCAAAAATGTACGATCGATATGGTACAGCAAGAAATGCCAAAAGAAAACATCTTCAAGAATTACCAAAAAAAGTTAGTTCTGATACTCTAAAAAATTATTAAATTATGTATAATGAATCTGCATTATCGTTAATAGTTATTTCTCATACAGTCATCTGTTATCGAATTTTCCCAAGCCCAAAGAGATTTAACAGTAAAGATATGCTATTTAAACTGTACAGCCGGCTTAGACATCACCCGGAAATAAGATCGTAATACATGACCTCATATTTGGTAAATATTAAACATTATAATTATATTTAGGTTCTGATGTATTATTCGCTAAATAGTCACTTCCAAATCCTACGCGAGGTTGAGTTTTTGATTAAACAATTTCGCTCGTGATTTTGTTCAGAAAAACACAACCTCTTGTTAGATTATTGTTGAAACTTATTTTTGTAATGACAGTGCTTTGTTAAACTCTTAATTCCACTCAACTAGGATAAATATATAAAATAAAAAATAAATTACCATTCGCACATTTTCAACAGATTACTATACATGAAAAACTGATATGTCCCCCATGGTGTAGTCGGCAATTCGGCACCCAGCGGAATAAGTTATTTTAAATTTGCATCTTACATCAGGGATTATATCACTTTCTGTATTTGGCGATGATCCTGGATTACCATTATCACACACGCAAGAAGACACAAAAGCTTTTTAATTGTAAAATACGTGATTCAGATTACTTATTTTCTACTAACAGACGATTCAAGAGGCTATTGATGTAGATAGGCAGATCACAAGTAAGGTCAGGAATTATCGCTCATCCTCAACCCGGGGAGAGAAATATTTTGTCGTTTTGGATGGAGAATTCAATTGCATGACTAACTAACTCACTGGCACTATCGAACCCGTAAGTTCTTGGCCGCGCAGAAATAAGCTCTCCATACACCCCTATCCTGAGCTAATGCTTTCCAATCATTCCCTGTAAAATCTACTTTCTTCAAATCATAGTTAATATTATTCTCCCATCTCATTATTGGTCTACCAACTGGGCGCCTTCACTCTGGTTTTCCTACCAGAAGATTCTATGCACGTCTTCCATTCCTCATTCGTGCCACATGTCCTACCTTTCAACATCTACGAGACTTAACTCTTCTCATTATATATGGCTTCTTATAAAGAACATGTAATTCACTGTTAAGTAGTCTTCTTCATTCACCTGTCTGTTCATCTTTCTTTGGTCAAAAAAATTTGTAAGAGCTATATACTCAAATACTTCTAATCCCCTTTTCTCCCTTAAAGTAAGAGACCATGTTTCGCATCCATATAATATAATTTTGTAGAATAATAGTTTTATATATTATCAGTTTAACGTTTTTTGAAAAGTGTTGGGACATCAAGAGTATCTGAACTGTATAATAACATACATTTCAGAATTAAGCCTATGTTTAATTTCTTAGTGCATCTCCTTCCTATTTGTGATTACTGTTCCTAGATATTTGAACTCAGACACTTCCTCAAAATTTCCCTCATTTGTCATTAGCTGTCCATTTCCATGATACAGAGTGATCCAAAAGTCATTACACATTTTGTGTTTAGACAGGTATTATTACACATTATGTAATAATACTGAAACATATGCCACAGTAGGACATAAGTTCAATGCATTTCAATGTGACCACCTTGCACGTCTAGACACAACGACCATCGCTCCACTACACTGCGAAGCACTTTCTCAAATATAGTTGGTGTAATCGTAGGAGCCGCGGATCTAATCCGCTGTTTTAGCTGTTGAATGTTTTCTTCACCTGGTACACGTCAGACTTTATAAACCCCCAGTTAAAAAAGTCTAAAGGCATCAGGTTGGGGAGCGGGTAGGCCACATCATTGGCGCAGCACGGCCAATCCATCTACCGGGAAAAGCTTGATTTAGATAGTCCCGAATCGTAATGGCAAAATGAGGTGGTGTCCCATCCTGCTGAAAAACAACAGTATCCATAATACCATCAGATATCAATTGGGGTTCCAAAAACTGTTGCAACATATAGAGGTATACGTTTCCAGTAACAGGTTTCTCTGCAAACATGAAGGGCCCCTAAACTGTTGATCTGGTTAATCCTAACCACACATTTACGTTGGGTATGTCCCGTTCCCACTCTTGCATCACATTTTGTTGGTACTCTGCCCATTCCCTGCAATTGTGTCTATTGACATATACACATGTGTGGAATGTTGCCTTATCACCAAATAAGACATTTTCCATTAAATTGTTATTTTCCACAGCTTCTAGTAGATCATGACACGCAGCTTCTCTGGATGCATAATCCTCAGCTTCAAGTTCATGCACGACCCGGATGTGATATGCAGGTTTGTGCAATTTGTACCGGAGAGTTTTCCACACAGTGGTTTGAGGAATACCCAGCTCTCTACTAAGTCTGCTGGTTGATGCAGAGGGGTTACGAGTGATCTTATCCTGTATAACTTGCACGGTATCTGGTGGTACAACCGGTCTCCCTCGACGCTCTTCATCTGCAACACTATGAGTACGCTTAAAGTTATTGACCAGATTATTTATAGCCAGCCTGATGGGACCTGGTTTCCTAAATTTACGGACGAAATCTGCCCGCGCTTGTTCATACGTCATACCATGAAGACGAACAGAAACAACAGCTATTCTTTCTTCTTAGATTAGCATATTGTTATCTTACCTTCAATAAAAATTAATACAGTCACTGTATCATCAAAATGTATAATGACTTTTGAATCACCCTGTATACTGTATTTATTGATATTTAAATCTAAATATATGGTTCCTCCTATGGGGGTTAATACTTCATAATTTAAGGGCAATGTGCAATGGACTTGAAACGTTGGCCAACTCATTAATATAGCATTTTTAAAGAGACATGACAACTGAGGTTTTAGTTTCTACGGCACATACCTCAGAGATGAATCTTGGGAGATGGGTTGTTGAGGTCTCTTGGGAGAGGGTCCAGCACAAACTAGAATATTTTGATCCTTCATAACTATTTAACCATATTATTTATTAAAATCGAATGAAAGATCACAGAATACCCAAACAAATGTTAAGATATCAACCTGCAGGAAGAAGAAGACCAGGACGTCCAATCAAAAGACTTCTGGATGGTGTTTCTCTTGAGGCCGAAACAGGTCAACAAATGGCCTAAATTCATGAATGTACTGTGATGATGATGATGATTTATTAAAATACTTGTTCTTTAAATAACAATTTTCATATTAAATATTATGGTTCACAATGAAATTAATTAGGGTAAAGTGGAGGAATTATAATCATGGAGGTAATTCTGTACACGATTGTATTCATAAACCACTATGAGAGCCACGTTCCGCATCTTCTGCGACATTTTTCAAGCATAAGCCTACGTATACGGTAGAGTCAATGCTAACTGAGCAGAATCTCTGCAGTGCGGTTGACATTTTGTATTTCATATACTTTTCTTGTAAGAAACCTAATCGGATTTTGCCAGGTAAGTTAGGTATTTATTAAGTAACATATTAATTTTTCTGATTGTGAATATTAATATGAAGTAATTACTTATAATTTTCAATATATAACTCCAATAGAGAATAGTGTCAAATTATTTCCAATATTGCACGTTGGGGTAACTCCGATCATTGCTGATCTGAATTACCGCGAGTGGTATTCATTGTTCGAATATTCTTTTATTTTTATTATTAACATTTAAACAATGCAATGAAACACCTCATTAAATGATGTAGGCGGGAAGGCAAATTGTGGTACAGGTCCACTGCATGTTCAGGAGGTTTATGCAGAATGCAGTGGATATGACAAAACAAAGAAGTACATTTGCGATTTTTGTTCCCAGAGACAGAATATTTACCTTTTTTTGTGTACTTCAGCTTTTCCTTTAGTTTTCAATAAGGTTATCGGAATTATCCAATTGTAAGGGGAACTCCGATCAAACCCAGGTACCAGAATTATTATTTTTCGAGTTAGTTTATAGAATATTTGTATATTTTATGTATACCTAAGTAACTAATACAACAGTAAATCATTTTTTTCAGTTCCTTTTATGAATAATATTACAGTTATTCGACTAATTTTAAAGTGATCGAATTTCTCCGCCTGTTGCCGCTATAGGGTAGCCACTGGTGGCTGAACATCAAACTGACCACGGTAAATTGTGTGTGTTTGCTGTCCTGAGCGCCTCGTGCTCGGGGGATGACGTTCCTCGCTTCCTTCCTCCATGTGTAGTTGACTTCCGCAGTTCACAATGTAATGACGTGAGTGTGTTGAGCTCATGTACTTGTGATCGGGTTATTGTGGTTAAAACTGAAGCCATCCAAAGTTGTTGTTTAAGGACTCGCTTTGTGTACTGCCTTCATATAGTCGGTAGTTTTGTGATCTCATTAGTAGTTTGGGATCAAATCAAATTACAGGAACAATGACACATTGGCTACCACGTGGTGCTAAGTGACTACAAGTCGAAACATTTGAGTCCAATCCATATCACTTATTATTTATAGTTTGTAATAATTAATACAGTTTATATTTAACAGCAAAAGTAGTGTCATATTCATTTAACATTCAATCGTATTTACAATCTACACACAGAGTGAAGAATACGATTTCTAAGTTGCGGGTGTAGAGATATATTAAGTATAAATTAACCTGCATATGCGGACAAACTCTCATTAATTAGCCGCTACAAAAACGTGATGGCCTTCCGGTACTATTCGTAAAAACATATTCTTCGCTGCTCCCCCAGTACATGGCCTCCAGGCGCGGATGACAGTCTACGCTCCCCCATAACACATGCCCTCCGAACACGGATGATAAGCCTCCTACAGAATGACAGTGAAAATATCGACGAAATATGACAAAAAGTGATACTTGCCGTGAATATACTGTAATATTACAACAGAAACAAGTTTAAAAATAAACAAAAGTGAGATCATTAGCACGTAGTGTTGCCGTGAACAGCTGTGTCGCTAGGGGTTTGTCAACCAGTGGACCGCAACCCCCATGCAGAACTTTGCGCTTCAAGAATTCTGGTTCCAGTGTAAGTAAATAACGTTTTTATTGTGGATTGTCCTCGAGTGAGCGGTCCTTTAATGTCAACTGTGCTGTGTCTTTCCAGTGGCAATGTGGTACATTATGGGGTACTATAGATGTCTGGTCGATTGGAGATCATTGTAGAGGCCTGAAAGATAAGTCACTCTTGCATGCCTCTATCCTATCTTAGAATTAGTATCTTGACGAGGTAACATTAATTCAAGTTGCTGCTTGGTTAATATAACTTCTACGTAATTTTATTTTTTGTGAAACATTTGCTGTGTTATTGTTAAGTGATTAATTATCGATCAAAATGTCGTTCGAGTGTGAGACAAAGGCTATCCAAAAGCAAGGTATGCTTAAAAGAACCCTTACTAATTTGGAAACATATATTAACAGTGAAACTATTTGCCTAAATACATTGCTAGCTAGACAAAGTAAATTAGGAGATATTTGGGAACGGTTTGAGGAGGTTAGGAATTTCTTGGTACTTGATATAGATTCAAACCCAGGTCAAAACCATGCAAAGGATCATGGTGATTTTGAAAATAAATATTATGAATTTTGTGGCAGGGTTCAGGATTTAGTGGAAAGTCTTCAAAGACCCACAAACTCCACAGGTAATCATATTTCTGATAATTCACGTGCATCTAGTACATCTAGCTGTGGTTTTAAGTTACCGCCTATTCAGATTCCTCCTTTCAGAGGAGAATTGACTGAATATCTTTCATTTACGAATACCTTTAAGTCTCTTGTGATTAACAATAGTAACTTAGATAATATTCAAAAGCTTCATTATTTATTATCATCGCTTCAAGGCGAACCTAGGCAACTCCTCAATAATTTAGCAGTAACTGAGGTCAATTTTTGTACAGCCTGGGAGATTATTCACCAAAGATACAACAATAGACGCATGATATTATCTCAGCATTTTAAGTCCCTACTTGACTTACCTTCTTGTAGTTCAGGTACTGCGGCAGAGTATAGGAAAATACTTAACCAAGTGAGGGTAAATACTAACGCAGAGTGATGCTCTGTTATCAGATCTAATGTTGCAGGAAATGGTCTTGAGTAAAATGAAAAGTATTCATATGTCAGAGCGGGAAGTTAAATATAGTGCTACGGATATCCCTAGCTTAACTGAATTAAAGGAATTCTCAGAGAGGAAAGCTCATACCTTGGAGCTCAGTGAATGTAAAAACATTGTAGTTATTGAGAAAAGAGATGTAAAGCATAGAGTCAAATCTTTCCATATTGCTAATGACAACAGATCAGTATATTGCCATAATTGCAAATCAAATAAACATAATTTACACGATTGTGTAACATTTAACCAATTAACAGTTAGAAGAAAGAGTAAATTTAGTGGGTCAAAGTAGATTATGTTCTAACTGCTTTTAGAAAAGCAAACAGTGAGATGTTGTAAAGAGAAACCTTGTTCCAAATGTCAACTCAAGCACAATACTCTAATACATTTTGAAAGAAACCCTGTTGTTGAACATTTAAATTTTGAGCCTCCAGTTATTGTATCTCCGACTGCTATGAAGGTAACCTCGGTGCTAGGCTCAAATGTTCTTCTTAGCACTGGCTGTGTTAATGTGAAAAATAAATCAGGGCACTTAGTTAAAGCTAGAGCGTTGCTGGATTCTGCCAGTCAGTTATTATTCATGACTACAAGTCTGTCGAGGAAGTTAGGTCTTGCTACTTAGTCGTGCAAACGTCCTATTGTAATTATTGGAGACTCAGATGTATCTCCAGTCAGTCTAACCTGTATGGTTCAGTTGTTGTCCACAGAGTCGAACAATAAGTTGAACGTGAATTGTTCTGTCGTAGATAATATTACATCTCAATGTCCTGCCACCGAGATTGATTATTCAAGCTGGAATATTTCGTCTAACATCGTGTTGAGCGATCCAGACTTTAATAAGCCTGCTACGATTGAACTTCTCCTCGGCGCAGACGTGTACCATTATATTGTTTGTTCTGAGAGTTTGAGAAAGAAGGGACACCCCACTTTAATTAAAACAGAGTTTAGCTATATATTTTCAGGTGCATTTCCTGAGCGTTGTCTTAAGAAAAGAGTGGATCCTCGTTCAGTAAACTTTGTGAAATTTGATTCCTTGGATAAAAACTGGAAAAGTTCTGGCAGTTAGAGGATCTACAAAATTCTATTCTTATTCCGGAAGAGAAAGCGTGTGAACAACACTTCTTTGAAAAAGCCCAAAGAGATGAATTTGGTCGTTTCGTTGTGAAGTTACCTATAGGTCTTGATGTTCCTTCGGTCGCTGAATCTAAGCATACTCTGTCAGGAGATGTAAGAACATTGAGAGTAAGCTTGCTGAAAATTCTTAGATAAAGGAGTACTATGTAGGATTTATGAGAGAATACAGCGTTTTAGAACACATGGAGCTATTACCACTTTTAGAAGAACATAAGAGAGCCTTCTATTTACCGCATCATTGCGTAATGAAGGAGTCAAGTACCACTACCAAGTTACGAATGGTTTTCTATGGAAGCTGTGTATCCTCTGATGGAGTTTCCTTGAAATCTATGCTCATGATTGGACCGTCTATAGAACCAGAACTGTTGTCCACTGTGATGAGATTTCGTACTTATCAGGTTGCGGTTTCTGCCGATATAGCAAAAATGTAACGTAGTACATTGGTACATCCTGATGACAGAGACTTACAACGCATCATCTGTCGTGAGTCACCTGATGAAGAGTTATAAGAGTATCGTCTTACTACAGAGACTTATGGTACCTCACTAGCATTATTTCTTGCAACGATATGTTTGCTTGAATTATCTAAACAATGTAAAGAGTCACATCCTATTGCTTCTGATGCCATTCTGATATAGATGATTTCATTTGTGGTTCAGATACTGTGGAAGATGCACAAGAATTGCAAGGTGAGGTATCTACTGTGCTAGACAGTGCCCAATTTCATTTAACCCTCTTAGTGCCGAGTGCCGAACCTGTCGGCTAGTTACGGTCAGCTGTTGGCTGCCAGCGATCCGCTAGACTAGCATACTGTGAAATGCCACGCCTTTTTGGCTGAAAATACACGACTCTGAATATTTTCAAATAAATAAACAAGTATAACGAATTATAATTTAAAACTTATGGAATAGAGTGCCCATACATAACACAATCGATTAATGAAAATATTGTCTTTAATTATTGTAAAGTACTATTACTACATTTAATTAAACATGATATTTGTGCACAGTGAAATATTTTGTAATACTTTTAACTTAAAAAAGTTGTTTTAAAATTGATATTACAACGGTAAAAAATACTATAACGAAGTGCATTCATTCTATTACGAAATCACAAAAAACATCGAATCTACATCGAATACGATTAGCAAAAAAAAAAAAGAGAGAGAGGGAGGGAGAGAGAAGGAAAAATATCTATGAGTTAATTAAATATAATAATTATTCTTATGGTACTCACCTAAACTTTCTGGAAAGAAGACTTGTTGCTGAATAACTCAATCTTTATTTTTAGTAACTGTTAATTAACACTAATGTTTTCTAGACACTAAAATTAACACCAACACTAATGAAAAAAGTGTAAACCTATCACTAAATTTAGCCTAATAGAGAAACATATAGTACAATGGATTTTTAAGCCATAATAATAAAACTCGCATTAATAATGAATAACCTTTCAATCTGAAATAAGATATTGGAGAGGAATCAGGAGGAGGCGTATGTTTTGGTCCAGGCAATTCCATGAATGTGAAAGGAGGCTCAGGATTTGGGTCAGGTTCGGTAGGAAATATTTCTCTGAAATTTTGAATATCGTTTTCATCGCTATAATCGTTAACACAGGTAACATTACCATTATCTTCATTTACCTGTATATCAAATTGAACCGAGGAAGCTCCATTAGAAGCGTGTAAATGCCTTTTTTTTCATATGTGGTTATTCGGGGGTGTGTCTGGTACAGTTTCGTCACTACTATCAGAGCCTAAATCATCACTGTCACTCGCGGAAAATAATCCATCGGAATAAACTTCACATTGATCAAAATACTAAATTAAATTTTCGTCATCTACACCAGCTTTAAAAATTTCACTAGAACCGCTTGCTATTGCGACTTGAAAATCCACACTTAACATCTGCAACTAACTGAAGGAGCTTGTTTTTAACTTGTAAAACTACCCTAGTGAAAGCCAAAACACCCTCATAAATATATTAAAGCAAGGTCGATAGATTCCCCTTACATGCAAGTTGCATTCCTTTACTATAGGATGCCACAAAATTAGTTAAACTATGCAAAATTTAGACGGCCGATCAAATCGTTTTTGGCAATTTAAATGCTGGAACTTTAAAGCCGGCCGTGACGGCTTTGGCATTTAAACCCCTAGCACATGCAGTCAGGCCTGGCTCTAAGAGGGTTAAGAAAATGGACATCAAATTGTCCAGATGCAGTTGATAATTTCCCAGACGAAGACAGAGAAACTTTGACACCTAACAAAGGAAGAAGGAGTTAAAACTCTAGGTATCACATGGCATCCTTCTTCTGATGAATTCCAAATTCAGATCAAGGTCAAGAAAGAATCACTAAAAGAAACATTATTTCCTCTCTGACTTCAATATTTGATCCGCTTGGTCTCTCAGTGTGTGCCGTAGTCAAGTGTAAACTTATCATCGAAGCTCTTTGGCAGTCAAGGGTAGAATGGGACGAGCTATTAGAACAATTATCCTCCATAGTACAACATTGGTTGGACATTTGTAACGATTTGTGCGTGTTAAATGAGAATCCTGTTCCTAGAAATGTAATTCCCTATGTTAATGCAAAATGTGTTGAAATACATGGTTCCTGTGATGCTTCAGAATCCGCATACGGCTCCTGTATTTATATTCGTGGTGTAATTAGATCCTGCTACAAGTGTTTCTGAGTTAATCCACCCCGAACTAGTCAGATGATGGGTCAGCTTCCTGAGTGTAGAGTAGAGCAAATCTTTCCCTTTGTCAAGGTAGGTTTGGACTATGGAAGTCCTATTGTAATAAAGGGAGATAACCCGAGATCTAAGGTGAGGTTTAAGGTTTACATAGCACTTTTTGTATGTTTAGTAACTAAGGCTATCAACTTAGAATTTGTTAGGAGGCTTACTACTAAATACTTTATTGCAGCCCTCTATGGATTTGTTGCCAGCAGAGGACGCCCTTGTCTCGTATTGAGTGATAACGACACAAATTTTGTTAGGGCCAATAACGAATTATTAAGTTTTGTAAGAGAACATGCTAATGTTATTACAGAGAACATAGCAAATATGAACATCGATTGGAGATTTATTCCTCCTTCTAGCACCCATTTTGGTGGTCTTCGGGATGCAGGAATTAAAACGGTTAAATCCTTTATCAAAAAGACTATAGGGAAAATTATCCTTAGTTTTCAAGAATTGTGTACTTTGTTCTGTCAGATCGAGTCTGTACTAAATTCTAGACCTATCTGTACTCCCAGTGAATCCCATGATGAATTTCATCTAACTCCAAGTCACTTACAGGTAGGCAGACCATTAACGAGCACTATTCCTCCTGATATAGCCAATTGTCCTCTTTCCTATGATGCAAGGTGGAGAATAATTCACGCTCTACAGGTCTTTCTGGCAACAGTGGTCCAGAGAGTACTTGCAGTCACTTGAGCAGAGGAGGATATGGATGTCTGCCTGAAAATGTTGTCCACCTGTCGGCGATCTTGTGATTCTTCGAGATGACAACTTACCACTCCTGGTGTGGAAAACATATGTGGTCCAACAGCTTCACCCTGGGATCGACGGTTTGGTGCGAGTGGTCACCATTAGAACTAAAACTGGATTAATCCGACGAGCTGTTGGAAATTTGTCCCCTTACCCAATTGTGTTGAGAGACTCACTGATATCTTGAATCGTGAGATGCCTCAAAGGGGAAGCATGTTGCCGCTGCAGAGTAGCCTCTGGTGGCTGAACATCAAACAGGCCGCGGTAAATTGCGTGTGTTGGCTGCCCTGAGCACCTCGTGCTCGAGGGATGACGTTCCTCGCTTCCTTCCTCCATGTGTAGTTGACTTCCGCCGTTCACAGTGTAGTGGCGTGAATGTGTTGAGCTCGTGTACTTGTAATCGAGTTATTGTGGAGAAAACTGAAGCCATCCAAAGTTGTTGTTTGGTGATTAAGGACCCGTGTTGTGTGCTGCCTTCGTATAGTTGGTTGCTTTGTGATCTCACTAGTAGTTTGGGATTAAATCGAGTTAAAGTGAACAATGTCACATTGACTACCACGTGGTGCTAAGTGACTACAAGTCGAAATATTTGAATCCAATCCATATCACTTATTATTTATAGTTTGTAATTAATAATACAGTTTATATTTAACAGCAAAATTTGTGTCATATTTATTTAACATTCAATCTAAATTATAATCCATACGCAGAGTGAATAATACGATTTCTATGCTGCGGGTGAAGAGTTATATTCATAAGTAATGCCACGAGTGATTTCCAAATTCTGTAGATAAATTCACGACTCACCAAGTGAGTCGTGAATTTATCGATAATTTGGAAATCACTCGTGGCATTTGTTATGACTATTTAACGAATAAAATTAAGCTGTTTACTCACAAATCATTATTTAACTATAGTTATTTTAAAATATTTATATATTTAATGTAAACGGCGATTTTTGAAAACAAATGAGAAGCGATAGGTACGCTTCATCTGCTTCTTTTGTTTATCACTGCAACTAGATCATACTATTTATTGCCAAAGGAACACAATATTGTAAGAATGCTCTCTAGTGGAGAAAAAATTAAACACATCACACTGTATATTAATTCATTTCTGGCGTCGTATAATGTAAATATGACAATTTTATTTTTCTGGATTGTTACCTGAGAAAAAATAATTAAAGAAAGTGCAAAGACTGGTATCTTTTTTGGTGGTATAATCAATTGCCACAAATGTTTTTAAATTACTCCCGCATGCGGCATGTGTTGACATTCATGCACTATATATACAATCTGGTAGCCGTATTTCTCACAGGCTCAGTCACTGCAAAATAATGGTCAGACTATTAAAAAGGAGGAGCCTTCTTTAATACGGTAATAATAACACTGATAAATATTTCGTGAAACACAACTCTTATTGGTTGTAAAACAGAAATCATTGAAACGTGATTGGCCATTGAGTCCCATTTGGGGCATGAGTTAAATAGTCAATGTAAATTAACCTGCATATGCGGAACAACTCTCATTAATTAGCCGCTACAAAAACGTGATGGTCCTCCGATGCATTTCTTAAAAAACATAGTCTTCACTGCCCACCTATACATGGCCTCTGGGCGCGGATCATAGTCTACGCTTCCCCCATAACACCCACTTTACGCTAACAATTTCGATACTTTAAAATGTTTAATAAACTATTTAATGTGATTATATATATATATATATATATATATATAAAATGAAGTAATTTTTAAGAAACAGTGTTTTGTATTTTTCTGGAAATATTTAATTTGAATGTCTAGATTCTTATTGGTCAAAATTCATAGTGATGTATTTTAAAATAAACGGTTGAAACATACTTTTATTAGAAACATATTATAATATTAAATAATATGTATTCTTGCTAATATTTATTTAAGTCAGTCCCTATTTAAAAATCAGGAGGTTAACTTGCATCTTCTGTGGTGACACGGTCCGAGTTTTACCAAATACAAATAAGATTGTGATAACGCATATGTCCGAATAAAAGGTAACTGTAATAAAATAAAGAGAATTTTATTACCCGAAAATAAACTATTCATTAAGTGACTAAATCTTTTAAGTATTTTTGTTGGCGAATACATTGTAAACAATCAAAGTATCTGATTCTACAAAGTAATCCTAGTGATTACGTAGTGAAAATGAGAAATAAGTAATTAAGCCTTTAATTAATTAATAAATAACTGAACGTGAATAAATAAAAATAATTCATCGATTATATATTTGATATTAATATATGTACTTGTTAAATAAAGTGAAATGTGAACTACCTTGTGAATGTATACTTATAAAAATCATTGAATCTATTTTTTTATTCTTCACTGCGAAGAGTGACCTGCAGTACTCTGAGTGAAACTTGTTTCTGCCTTAAGCACTTGGGATATCATATAAATTATAGGGTACAGCAAACAAGTTGAGATGAGAAAGAAGAGAGAGAGAGAGAGAGAGAGAGAGAGAGAGAGAGAGAGAGAGAGAAAGTATTAGTTAGCGGCGTTCAGTTTTATTATATACTAGGTAATATCCATCGTGTGCTGTACGCCTAAATAAATAAAATATTAAGGGTTGATTAATTCGTATTAAATATATTGCAACGACCCAGACATGACGGTTGCTAGAATCTATTTTTAATTTCGGATTTCAAGTAAACTCCCACTTGTAAGTCATTTTCGCTTACTATTTATAACATCTACATCGGTTTATTTTAATGAGATATACTGAGTTCCATTGTGAAACATGTAAAATTGCCAACTCCAGAGCGATTTTTAAAATTGCATTTCACGTGAACTATTACGTCTAATGGATTTAGAACATAATAAATAGCGGTTAACTTTCTCTAAACTGGAACACCTGAATGTACACATTTTATTGAACATCGGTTGTGTGGGTTAGAAGTCTATAAAGCAGACATATACACACATTCGTTTATGCAGAGTGTTAATGAAAAACACCGACAAACTTTCAGGTATTCTAGAGGAGACGTAGACGAACCATTTGAGATAAGGAACTAGGGGTGTGTAAATCCAAATTTTGAAGTTATATAACTTATTTTAAACTGGGCGTTCGTACTTACTAATCAACAAAGAAGCAAACTATGAATATGGTTTGTCTTGGGAATACTTCAGGTCTGCTCGAATAGCAGGATAACCCTTGTTTTAATTGCAAATATAGCAGCATTTTCAACACTTTGAGCGGTGTGTTTATCGACATTTCGTCTTTCGGCAAGAGCCAGTGCGTCACTCCACTGACAGTCTGCATTTGGTACTCTGTCATACAATCATACGTATTAGATATCCGGTAATTCAAACGTCGTTCGCAGTAATAGCTCGGTCGGTAGCATGCTTAACACTGAATGTTGTAATACCGGGTTCAAATCTCTTTTCTTGGTTTTTGTATTTTTATTTCCTTTTTTTTTTAAATTTTATTCGGAGGGTATTTATTTTGAATTAAACTAATTGCGTGATTTGTTAGATGAAATGCACAGGTAAAAATTATTTTTAAATACTGTACATTTAGTCTGTTTATACCAACTGCTCAAGCGCATGCCCGTTATACTAACGACTGATGCCAGTCAGTTTTACCATTGATTTGAATCTTTAGGAGTAACATTGGTTACTTTAGCGTGAACGTTATGGTTAATATTTATGCATTCAAAGAATTAGCAGATATTCATTGTATTTATGGTGGGTGAGGCAAGAGCAAAAGCGCATGCAGCTGCACAAACGTACAGAGAAAGATATCTTGGCAGACAACAACCTCATCATTCAACTTTCCATACCATCCACCGACGTCTAGGGGAAAATTGATCCCTGATGATTCCGGCGCAAGACGAACTAATCGTATCCTGGATTTCGAAGAAGAGATGCTCGACGTGATTCGAGATAATGCTTCTACCAAGTACTCGAGTTCTTGCGCATTACATGGGTACAAACCACGTCAGTGTGCAGCAGGTTTTGCACGGAGAAAGACTCCAAGTCTTACACTTTTTGAAGATACAGTGCTTGACACCCTTAGACTTCTGACCTCGCGTGCAGTTTTGTAACTGAGTCTATGAGCAACTGGTTGAACAGCCTGATTTCATTTCAAAAGTGCTTTTTACCGAAAAGGCATATTTTACAAGGAAAGGGGCTGTTCTAAACCACAAGAATAGCCATATTTGTGAACATGAACATCCATTTCTCATTGTAGAAAGAGGCTATCAACACAGATTTGCCGTTAACATATGGGCTGGTGTAATTTTCAATTACATAATTGGTCCCTATCTTCTGCCCCAACGTTTAAATGGTCATTCATAGAAAGAGTTTTTGATACACGTGCTTCCTGTATTCCTGGAAGACGTCCATCTTGACATCCGACGTCAGATATTCCTTCTGACGACGCAGTTCCTTCTCAATTTGACAGGAATGTAAGGAACCATCTGGATAATGTGTTCCTTGGACATTGAATTGGTCGCGGCGATCCTGAAGCGTGGCCTCCACGTTCACCTGCTCTCACTCCTCCAGATGGTTTCCTATAAGGACACGTTAAGAGCCTGATGTATCAGACTCCAGTCGACTCAGATGAGGAGTTACTGGCGAGAATTGTGACTGCCTGTGACAAAATCATAAATATTCCAGGAACCTTCAAATGAGTGCGAGCATCATTTCTGCGCAGATGCAATAACGACGCACCAGCACAATCCCACCAATAGAAAATCGGGCTGGAATATTCCCGTACGTTAGACAACTACAACACTCCATAATCAAAGCAGCGGATTGCAGCATACCTAGATGCAGATGCAATCCCAAGAAAACATCTCCTTGGTGGACCAACACGCTGACGGACCTAAAAAGAATGGCCTACGCTGCTCGGCGGGATTTTCAGCGAGGTCGCGGCGAGGAAAGGGCTGAGCGTCAACAAAGTTACAGGCGCATAAGAAGAATTTACACAAACGCCATCAAAGCCACCAGAAGAGAGAGTTGGCGGGACTACGTAACCGCGCAAGCAGCATCCAACCAATGGGGTCTTGCCTACAAACTCCAGGCAGAGAAACTTCTCCCACGTGAGGTCATGACAGCAGTACAACACCCAACTGGTCACACCAGAACATGGGAAGAGTCAGCCCAACTTCTAATGACATACCTCATCCGCAAAGACGAACTAGAAACGGATGAAGTGCTGCACCGCAACGTCAGAGTAGAAGCGGGTCAAATAACAAACACGCATTCTACAGGAGAAATAGACCTGATCGATGTGGAAATGGCCATGGAGAAAATGAAAAATGGCACGACCCCTGGTATAGACAATATTAATGTGGAGCTAGTACAGAAATGATGGAGACACATTAAAGAAGGACTCCTTAACCTCTACAACGTGTGCCTCAAGCATGGAGTCTTCCCAAACATTTGGAAACCAGCACAAATAAAAATAATCATGAAAATGGGGGACAGGGACGCTACTGACCCAAAATAATACCGGCCCATCTGCTTGCTGCCAGTGCTGGGGAAACTTTATGAGAGGCAAATCCTCCTACAACTCCAACCAACTCTCCAACAAACCGCATCGAACAGACAGTACGGTTTCCAACCAGGCAAAAGAACCGAGGACGCCATCACAAAACTCTTCGACATCGTTGAACGAAGCCAAGAAAAACTGACGATCGGAATCTTTATTGACTTCGAAAGCGCCTTCGATACTCTGTGGTGGCCAAGCATTCTCCTAGCTCTAAAACGAAGGAACTGCTCTTCGAACTTGTGCAAAGTAATCAGGGGACTACCTCCAAGGACGAACAGCTACCCTAGTGGAAAACCACAACAGAATACATCGAAACGTAACGATTGGTTGCCCACAGGGTTCAGTCCTCGGACCTAGCCTATGAAACTTAGTACTGAATGAATTACTCCAGCTATTAGAAGAACATCCTCACGCCCAACCGATAGCCTACGCCGACGACCTGGTAATCCTCATTTCGGGCAACTCCAGGAGGCAAGTAGAGGAGAGAGCTCAAGAAGTCGTCCACATAACAACACAATGGACCAAGCAGCACAACCTCTCCTTATGCCCAAAGAAAACTACTGGCATGCTCCTAAAAGGCACACTACACCCAGCGCGCCCACCAACAATAGGAATTGAACAAAGAGGACTGCGCTTTGTTCAACAAATTAAATACCTCGGAGTAAGGATCCAAACAAATATGAAAATTGACGCCCATATTGAAGACATCGCGGGAAAGGCCAAAAACCTCTTCCACGCGATGGCCCGTCTGGGTGGACAGAATTGGGGATACCAGGCTATTAACTACGTAAGGCTATATAAAACGCTGTTCCAACAGATATGCGCATATGCTGCACACGGATGGGCGAGACGACTAAAGGCATGCCACAAAAAGAAGCTCCTGGCGGCACAAAGACATGTGCTAATACGTGTCACCAAAGCCTATAACACTGTATCGAGAGCATGCCTTCCAGTCATAGCTGGAGTATTCCCAATAGACTTGTACATAGAGAGGAGGATTCAACGACATCGTCTCCGAAGAGGGCTTCCCGTCCACATCGAGGGAGGAGGAAACGATCATTACTCCGGACCTATACGCCGAACCAGATGAAAGGGACGCCGTCCGCAGAATAATCGACTCTCACCTCCTCGACAAGTGGCAACTGGAATGGGAACAGGAGCCCCATGGACGCCAGACATTCCAGTTCTTCCCGAGAGTCCAGAAAAGAATGCAGACTACATGGATAACTCCCAGCCACTACACCACACAGATCCTCTCAGGTCATGGACTCTTCCGCTCCAAACTGCACGAAAGAGGACGTGCCGACTCACCTCTCTGTGATTGTTTCAACCCCGGAGAGGACGACGTAGTCCACGTGCTCTATCAATGTACCAAGTACAATATCTTCAGGCAGGAGCTGGAGGAAGCAGCCATGATCGGTGAAACACAATGGCCGCCCGCCTTAGAATTCTGGACCGGGAAGGAAGCCTTCAAATCCCTCACCAAGTACACAAGAAGAGTCTTGGGATTAAGAAGAGACGAAGACCAGCGGAGACAAGAGAGGCGTTAAAATCGTCATCAGTGTACTACTACTACTACTCCACACATATACACATACAAGCACTAAGCACACACACACACATACACACATTAACGCATATACACAAACAAACAAAACACACTTTATTTTAATTTTATGTAACAACTACACACTTCAAATACCCGAATTGTATATTTATTATGTATTTCAATAAAGATAAGATATAAATAGGGACATAGAGCAGACCCCGGGATAAGGGCATTATGCCCGAGGTAACCCGGGGGGTGGTGGTGGGGCTCTAAATAAAATAAAAAAAATAAATGTGCTTACTCCATCTAGGGCAACATTTTGAACAGTACCTATGATCTGTTTTGAAGCAAACATGAATTAAGATATTTTATTTTTCTGTATGTTTAAATCATGCCTCATTTACTAAGTGTACTGTAATGTATAATAGAAGTTGGTTTTAATTTATTAATATTATTATTATTATTATTATTATTATTATTATTATTATTATTATTATTATTATTATTATTATTTCAGAATGTTAAATTTACTGTAAAATGAGATATGAATAACTAATTTGATTTCTCTTACTATTCTTCCACTGTTAAGTCAAACAAAAGTTGTCTTCATTTAATTATTAATTAATTAATTAATTAATTTGTAAGCCTTTCCTTCATGTTTGTAATACGTTTCGCGTCATAAGACTTGATGCTACATTCATACAGTATTATTTTAATCTCGAGTAATGGTTACGCTAATGCATTAAAAGCTTTGTTATTTCTACCATCTGAATCATGCAATTGTCACTTACGAATACATAATGCAGTTACCTAGCGTGATATAAAGTATTCCTTCTTTTACACTAGTACAGAATATTGTCATTTATTACTTTTGTGCATCTTACTATAAGAAATTATACAGTATTTTGTACTAAATTTCGAAACATCTTATACTATAAAGAAATAATATAAAAAATAAATAAATAGAAGGTCGGCATGTCTGAGGTCTGAACCTCGAATCTCACTTTCCGATCGAACGATATTTCGTACCTGGCACGTTACCACTGAGCTGAATGGTCCCTGGAAGCAAACCCACAAAAGTAGACTGCGCTATGTAACAGCTTATCTACGAAATCTTCGAAATTTTGTCAGTGGCGTACCGGCTCCTAACACATTTAAGCTTATAACGTGCAAATTTGAACTTCTAGACTACAATTTTTTTTATTGTGTATCTCAAATTGTTTACGTAAGACTCCTCTACAATACTTGGACGTTTGTCAGTGTTATTCATTAACACCTGTATGTATGTGTATGTATGCATGTGTGTGTGTATAAATACATTTAGTTCATGTCTTTTTTATCTTGGAACAGGTATAGACATCAAAGAAGTGAAAGACCCGTAGTTACCAGTAACTCACTGGCACAATCGAACACTATCTTTCAAATCATGGTAATGTTATTCTCCCATCCCATTCCTGGTCTACGAACTAGGCGTTTTCCCTCTGGTTTCCCTAAAATAAGCTTCCAATGCCATTCTTTCATTCCCATTCGTGCCATCTTGTCCTGCCCATCTTAAGTATGTGAGACTTAAACATTCTTATTATATCTGATTTCCTGTCAAGATCATATAGCTCACCATTCGTGATCTTTTCTCCGCCTTTAAAATAAGGGTCCATTTTTCGCATCGAGATAATACAGTATATCTGGCAGAATATTAGTTTTATGTATTTTACTGCCGACCGTTTACACGTAGAGGTGCTGATTTGCTGTGGACTACAGTAATAATTGTAGTGGTGGATGTAATCACTTTTATGTCGCGTCGATGTATGTAGGCGCCTATGCGTATATGTCTAAATAGCATAAGCTATTCAACTATCGAGAGACGGGTCTCCGGTTTAGTCAGTGGAAGTAGCATGGATCTCACGGTTCTTAACAATGTAGCGATTGTATGATGATTTCTAAATGTTAAATAAAATTATTTACTTTCTCTTCTGTTTACTTATATTGATTCATAAATGGTATATATATATATATATATTGGTGGATCTATGTATCACTAAACAATACTATTATAAAGTAACTCGATAATAGGCCTAATAAGAGCCTAATAATGCATTTTATTAATCTAAAATTCGATTGAATAAATCTCTAAGTTTAAAAAATCAGTTGACGAACATGTCTCTGTTAAATTAATTTTCCGAGTATAAGTCCATTTTGCATCTAGGCGAATTTTACTTCATCCCTTACTCTGTTATCCACTAGAGAGCAGAATATACGAAGAATATTTTTACTTTCCATTACTTAACACGAAACCTTAATGTACCTCCTGCACTCAATTAGATCCACCACTTCTCTCACTTCATCAGGTTTCTCATAGCTAATCTTATTGGTTAATGATAAATTAAGATATTCCCATTTTGTGAGTTCTACCTTTTTTGGAAATTCCGTCTGTATAAGTTTGTTCAAGATAGAAATGTATTTTGGCTTGGCTTCCATATCTCTCATCTCTACATCTGATTAGTTTTAAATTATTCTAGACATTTATTGAAGTTCATGTTCTAGTTAATGGGTTTTATTTTATTTAGAATTTTGTAACGATAGCTTATTAGTCCCCTCAATCAATGCTTATTAATATATTTTCTTCATCATCCTATCAGTTTGAATGGAGATATTAGTTACACAGCCTTATTATTTATCCTCTCTAACCCTTTCTTTGTGATTGCAATTACTCATAGCATTTTAGACGCTTTATACTAGCTTGACCTGTATCTATCTATCTATCTATCTACACTGCTCAAAAAATTAGGGGATATTGTAGATTAACCTATTAAGATTATGTTTTTTTGGAATAGTATTAGATGCAATCACTTTCTATTACTCCAAGATAATGTAAATAAGAGTTTGAAGTTGTTACGTAACCTCGGTACCACACCAGAGGGCAGTGTCTGTACTGTGGATGTGAAAGGGTGGTGTGGGGGTGAATGTTTTGTTGCTGTTTTTAAATCCAGTCCAGTTTTCAGTTAGTGAATGACTTGCCTTAGGGACAGTGATGTCTCGACAATGTGATTTACCCGAACCTATGGCTTGGAGGGCCATAGGAAGGATGGAAGCTGGACAGACATAACAAGAGGTGGCACAAGCCATTGGGGTGTCTCAAAGTGTGAGTTCCAGACTTTGGAATCATTTTCAAACAACATACTGTTCACAGAAGAGCCGGACAAGGTCGACCAAGGGCAACAACAGCTAGGGATGACCGTTACCTCTTGTTAACAGCCCGTCGGAATAGACAGCAGAAATGCAACTCAACTGCGAAATACACTTCAAACAGCAACAGGACGCAGGGTAGTCAACTCAAACGGTCCCTAATCGACTGCATGGAAGTGGTCTCTATGCCCGTAGGCCCATGGTGTGTACCGGGTTAACTCCACAACACCGTAGAGATCTCAGAAACTGGGTGGAGGCATGCTGAATGGAGATCAGTTCTTTTTTCTGATGAGTCGCGATTCAACGTGGAATGTGATAGTCGGCGTGTATTCATCTGGAGAGAAAAAGGGACACGAAACAATCCAGCTGTTGTACGTGAGAGATCCCCATATGGTGGCGGTGGATTGATGGTGTGGGCACGAGTTAGTAGTGGTCGACGTACGGACCTCTACGACATCCAAGGTGGTACTTTGACTGAGGTAAGGTGTAGAGATGAGATTCTCCGACCATTTGTCGTGCCTTATGCTGGTGCCATAGGTGATTCTATTCTTTTTATGGACGATAATGCACGACGCCACAGAGCTGGCTTGGTGGACGACATGCTGGAAGTGGAGGGTATCGAGCGTATGCAATGGCCAGCTTAAATCCGATTGAACATGTGTGGGATGCATTAGGCAGGCGCATTGCAGGCAGACCAGCACCTCCCACAACTGTTCCAGAGCTGCACATTGCTCTTATGGAAGAGTGGCCACGTATCCCCCAAGAACTCATTGCTAACCTCATTGCATCAATGCCACACAGGTGTGAGGAAGTGCTGTCCGTTCGAGGAGACCATACACCATACTAAAGAAACATTTTCACCCATGTTCATGTTGCTTTGTTTGTTTGCCATATTCCTAATCAGGATCTCTTTGACATCTGGTGTGGTACAGAGGTTACGTAATGACTTCAAACTCTTGTTTACATTCTTTGGAGTAATAGAAAGTGATTGCATATAATACTGTTCCTAAAAACATAGTCTTAATAGGTTATTCTACAATATCCCCTAATTTTTTCAGCAGTGCATGTATCTATCTATGTAACGTAATTTTTCAACGCGATTTTTACCCTCTTAAAATCATTGGATCGACTTGAAACTTTGTATACTTGTAAATGACCCGTGACAATACAATAATTTCATATGTGTTTCTAAACTCCTGGCCAGAATCATCAAAAAAAAGTGTCTTTGTATCTATGTAACGGAATTTTTGTACATTATTTTCACCCACTTAGAAATATTGGATCGACTTGAAACTTTGTATACTTGTAAAGGACTCGTGACAATACAATAATTTCTTACTTATTTTCTAAAATCCTGCCAGAATCATCAGAAAATCAAGAAACGTGTTTTTCCATCAATGTAATGGAATCTTTGAACACGATTTTCACCCACTTTGAAAAATTGGACCGAATTGAAACTTTGTATACTTGTAAAGGACCCGTGACAATAAAATATGTTCATATTTGTTTCTAAAATCCTGGCCAGAATCATCAGAAAATAAAAAAAAATAAAAAAATAAAACTGGTATAATAGGTTACGGACTTGTCGACTTACTAGTCAATCGATATAAGAGCTCAGTTGGTAGAGCGGTAAACTCTAGTGGTATATAATTTCAGTAATCCATAGGTCGCTGGTTCAAATCGGGCCGGGAGGATTTTTTTTTTAGGAGTGTATTACTTTTAGCTCATACTACAACAGTATCGAATTTAAAGATATTTACACTTTTATCTTATTCTGTAAAATATTAAAACTAAAAAATAAACAATAAATAATAGTTTTAAAAAAACTGAAAGAACACGCTTTATTAGAAATCCGAACTAAAGAAATGAAATATAATTTTAATTTCCAACGCACTTGGGATAAAATTAAATTGGTCAACAAAAAAATCATCTGGAACACATACAGAATAAAACTAGGGTTATCAACTAAAAAGCAAATAATTTTACCATCAAAAGCGTGGGGTGCATTTTATGATTTTTATATTTTCTTCTTAGAGACTTTACTTTTACCAATATCTGTTTATTATCGAATATATTAATTGATATAGAGCACACCACGCTTTTAATGGGAAAATTATTTCCTTTTTGTCGATAACTCTTGTTTTATTCTCTATGTATTGGAGATGATTTTTTTTACCACTTTAATTTTATCCCAAGCGTGTTGGAAATTGAAATTAGTTTTAATTTTTGAGTTCGGTTCTCTAATAAAGCGTGTTGTTTTAGTTTTTTAAAACTATTATCTATTATATACTAGAATTTATCACTTTTGAATGGAGATGTTAGTTACAATAGCATTATTATTATTTATTCTAATACATTCTTCGATGTCCCTTTTCATCTTAGTAATGAGTAAATAACATTCAAATTATGTCGAAAAACACTGTAAAATACTATGAGTGCACAGGTCATGGAGATGTTGTGATAACAACATTGTAATTTGGTAGTAATAAGTGGAAAAAACTACGAACAATTGTGCAGAGGCCCTCCGATAGTGATTAAAGAAAATGAGAAGCGACAATTTATTCTAAAAATCACATAGTGGACCAATGAAGAGGAAATATCACGAGTTGGATGATACATTTTTGAACGATATGAAGGTTTTTCCAATCACACGAGAGGTCCTGGAGATAAAGCGTGACCTTTTACAAACTGGCAGAAGTTAAACAAAGTACAGCTTAGAATTTAAAGCCTTAGATGGACTGGTGTGTTACGATGATAAAGAGAGCAGGGGACGTTGCGGCGACAAAAAACATTCTTACAGCGGTCTTCTCACAGAATATGCAGAGAAACGTAACTCATTTCAGCGCCAAGAAATATTTATGAACGTAACATAATTATTCGTTCGGCCATATCGACAATACATATCAGACGCCCATTTATTTCTACAGTTGTGTCCAAAAGTTAAGGATAATTAGTTCATTTGCCGACTTATTATAAAACATTTGTCAGAATAATACAAATATGCGTGTAATGTTACAGTCGACAATAAGAGCGCGAAAAGTGTACCTTCAAGAAAGTTGGACATGCAAAAGCAAGAATGGACATGGTGGTAATGATGGTGGAAAAGAGAGTAAACAACATGGAGTAATTAAAATCAACAATTTTCTTAATAAAACTTTTTAGAATTCGGGGGGTCGACTTAAATTCGAGGTCATTATGTGTTCTGGTAAATGTGGTAGATCTACTTGTATACATGTATACACACACACACACCACACACACACACACACACACACACACACACACACACACATAAATACATATAAAATAAGTGTAGATGTGTTTGGAGGTGTATGTGTGTGTGTGTGTGTGCGCGCGTATGTGTGTAAATATATATATATATATATATATATATACAGAGGGAGTTTGAAAAACCGACAGAGGAGGTGAGTTGGTATAACGAGACATGCTGACCATTTTTAATAAGGTACCCATGTCCAGAAATTATGCATTTTCACACTATGGCTTACTCTCTGATAGTGCCACACAATGGTTCAATTCCTATCTTCATGGGCGCCAGCAGTCTGTTGTAGGAAACCATGAATTGTGTTCTTCTTGGTCCTTGTGTAAAGCTGGGGTTCCACAAGGTTCGGTGCTTGGACCTTTACTTTTTTCAATCTACATAAATGACATATCTAACTCCCTAAAGCATTGCAAACATAATTTATTTGCAGACGACATGCAAATCTACATCCACACAGACACATGTTCTCTAAATGACGCTGTTGCCAAAATTAACGAGGATCTTGACTCAATAATGACTTGGACAGTTAAATATGGACTGCAATTAAATCCTGGAAAGTCACAATGAATCATTATTGGTCACCAGATACTATTATCTACAATTAACCTAAACACAGTGTCGCATGTGTCACTAAATGGAGTTCAAATCCCTTATAGTGAGACAGTCAAAATTCTGGGAATATTTATTGACAACAACTTAAATTGGAATACACAATTAAACCATACGTACAAAAGAGTTTTCTCAATAATACATTCATTAAATCACGTAAGAAATTGTCTGCCATTCGCTCTTAGGAAAATGTTAGTAGAAACACTTGCAATACCCCATTTTGATTATTGTGACACTCTTTTTACAGACTTCAATATTTTATTACACTCAAAGACTTCAAGGTGTTCATAATTCTAGCGCACATTTTATTTGTGGTATTCGCAAATTTGACCCTGTTACACCGTCCCTGGAACAATTATCGTGGCTTCGTTTAAGAGATCGTAGAACTATCCATTCCCTATCCCTTCTCTATAAAATCCTTCACACATCATCGCCTAATTATTTATCACGCCGCTTCATCAGACTATCCGAAACACATAATCTTGACACTCGATCCCATCAGCACATTGTCCTTTATATCCCTCCTCATCGCACTGTATATTATTCATTATCTTTTACGGTCTCACTTACCAAAACATGGAATTCCCTTTCGACTTATGTCAGGGACTTATGTCAGAAACTTCAAAAACAAATTAAAGAATTATTTAATAACAAACTAACTTATACACCTCACTGATAGTATTCTTTTAACAATTAATAGATTTAATTATCTATGAAAATAATATTAAGATTAACAAATATTTTCTTTTCTTTTCTTTTAAATATTGTACAAACCTAAAATTAGTTTTCTATATCATTACTTTTCTTTGTTTTTTATAAATGTTAGACAGGGATAATTTAATATATCTTGTTTGTATACACGTTATTATTAGTTTTAGTCTTAATTTTAACTAACATTAACTGGTAGCATTATAGATCGTAATATAATAGATATTATCTTTTTGATCAAAGTTTTATTTAGTATTTAATATTAGAGTTAATTGTGATTGTCATATTCTGATGTAATATATGTTTGTCCTGGTGAGTGGAAGAAAAGGCCACATGGCCTTAACTCCACCAGGCTATATGAGTCTAAATCTTATTAATTATGTCTCAAGATCATTGTTAGTTCGATAGATTCGAAGACTCATTACTTGACAACACCTCATAGATATGGATGCTATGACACATGGCTTCACAAAGGAATGTGGCTGCAACACGACGGAGCTCCAGCTCACTTCGATGACAATGTGAGGAGACATTTGGATACCACGTATCCAGGTCGAGATCTCCTGATCTTAACCCTCTCGACTACTTTTTTGTGGGGCGACATAAAACGCTCTGTTTATCAGACTCCAATAGATTCACGTATGGATCTAATAGCCCGAATCCACGCTGCTGCGGAAATAATTCAAACGAGGCCATCATTTCCGGACATGGGTTCCTTATTAAAAATGATCGGCATATCTCAATATACCTCTGTTGTCTGTGCTTTTTTTTTCAAGTACTGAGTCTTCCAATCCTTCCAACTAACGCTGATCTTGAGCCATTATTAATTAGTCATAATGTGAAAACGCATCATTTCCAGATATGTGTACCTTATTAAAAATGGTCAGCATATCTCAATATACTACGTCACCTCCGTTGTTGAGTTTTTTTTTGTAACACCCTGTATATATATATATCATGGAACATAAATAGGTATGAAAGTCCAAAAAGAGCCTCGATCACAGTAAAGGTCAATATAACATAATTTTTTAACAAAATATCAATAAATTCCAATACTATTACAGGCGACCAGCCCAAAGAATCGGATTAAAAATTCCATAGAAGAGCATGTTCTTCAAATGGATGAAGTTAAAAAAAACGAAATAAAATATACGATGAATAAATTGAAATAGTTTGTTTATTACTAAACACAACATTTTCACGATATACGAGTAACAACTAATTCATTTCCTGTTGAAGATATTAATAATAATATTAATGATAATAATAATAATAATAATAATAATAATAATAATAAAAATAATAACAGTAATAAAAGTAATAACAATAAAATAATAATAAAAAATAAAATAATAATAATACTAATAATAATAATAATAATTCAAATTTACTAGAAACTAATCAGTGCTTGTAAAGTATATCGATAATAAATAATATTTAAAAAAACTAAAACAACACGCTTTATTAGAAAACCGAACTAAAAAATGAAAAATAATTTTAATTTCCAACACGCTTGGGATAAAATTAAAGAGGTCAACAAAAAAATCATCTCCAACACATATAGAATAAAAATATAGTTATCCACAAAAAAAAAATTTACCATCAAAAGCGTGGGGTGCTCTATATCAATTAATATATTTGGTAATAAACAGATATTGGTAAAAGTAAAGTGTCTAAGGAGAAAATGTAAAATCCATAAAAAGCACCCCACGCTTTTTATGGTAATTTGTTTTTTTTGTAGATAACAATAGTTTTATTGTAAATGTGTTGGAGATGATTTTTTTGTTGACCACTTTAATTTTATCCCAAGCGTGTTGGAAATTAAAATTATTTTTACACTTTTTAGTTCGGTTTTCTAATAAAGCGTGTTGTTTTAGTTTTTTAAAACTATTATTTATTTTTAATTTTATTTTTAATATTTTACAGAATAAGATAAAAATGTAAATATCTTTAAATTTGATACTATTGTAGTACGAGCTAAAAGTAATACTCTTCTAAAAAATCCTACGGGCCGGATTTTAACCAGCGACCTATGGATTACTGAAATTATATACCACTACAGTCCACCGCTCTACCAACTGAGCTCTTATAACGATTGGCTAAAAAGCTTATAAGTCCGCACCCTATTACACCAGTTTTTATTTTTTTGATTTTCTGATAATTCTGCCAAGGATTTTGGAAAAAATTATGAAATTATTATATTGTCATTGGTCCTTTACAAGTATACAAAGTTTCAAGTCGAACAAATTATTTTAAGTGGGTGAAACTCGTGTTGAAAGATTCCGTTACATAATTACACAGGCACTTTTTTTTCTGTTGATCCTGGCCAGAATTATAGAAAAACATATGACATTATTGAATTGTCATTGGTCCTTTATAAGTATACAAAGTTTCAAGCTAAAACTAGCCAAATAACTAACTACATTACTGACACTAACAAACACGGAGATTTATGCCGCGTGGACGTAAGTTCTTCATACACCCTATCCCTCTGTATAGGCGCTAAATCTCTCAAATAAATGTTAACGTTATATTCCCCACTTCAGTCTTGGCCTACCTACAGGACGCTTTAATTGTTATTTCGATTCCATGTCACTCCTTTATACCCATTCCTGTCGTATGTCCTGACTATCACAGTCTAAGATCTAACTCTTCTTCTTATATATTTACCCATTACGATCCTGTAGCTCGCTTCAGTCTGTTCACCTCTCTTTGGCGAAAACGTTTCCTAAGCACTTCATTTTCTAATACTCGGAAACATTTCTTCTTTCTTTAAGAAGGAGGTCATGTTCGGATCCATTTAATTTAATTGCAAATATCGTTATATATATATTTTTTTTTGAGAGAAGATAGGATAAAAGAGTCCCTGTAATACATAGTAGCATGCGTTTGCGGAGTTAAGTCAATGTTTAATTATTTTTTCACTTTATTCCTGTTATTAATTTTATTATTCCAGAATATTTGAATTCCGTCACTTCTCCAAAATTCTCCTCAATTATAGTTAAATGCCCATTCCCATTTAATAATGTATTCCTACTTGTGCCCATATGCTATATAGTTGTACTGACATATACTTCCAGCTCCAGTTTCTTAGTGTTTTTAAGCAGAATGTGTTTGTTGGTTTTAGAATTTCCTTACTACCGCTTAATAATACAATCAGCATATACCAACAGCTGAATAATACTATGGATTCGGACACCTTATTTATCCCATAATTATTTTAGCGAAAGCTACAATATCAAATTAAACAGCAGAAGAGATAGTGCATCCACCATTTTTCAATTCAATGGTATGTAAAATACGTTTCATACTCGTGCCCTATTGCGTATCTTTTAGACACATTTCTCAAGTTTATTGTTTTAGGAATTTTGAATTATATCAGCATAATTTACGGTACAATTTTTTCTACATAATTAAATCTGTTGCCTTCTCAATGTCTACATAAGGCTAGTTGTCGTAAAATTCGTAATATTTTCCCATTTCTTTGCTAAAATGTAATACATTTAAACATATTTCTTCTAAATCTATATTTATTATCACTTATTACGTTATTAGGAACAGACGTAAGCTGGAACAATAGATTTGTTAGACTATTATAGCCTACAAAGTTGAGAGTAATTATATGTCCCTATAGGCTTACTTATTGCAATGATTTGTATCTCCTTTCTTATAGACTGATACTTTCAATTCGTTTGGAAGAGATTCTTATTCATAAATAGTACACATCGACCAGTGCATACCTATTTTGAGGTGATCGTACTTTTGTGTAAATAAGGGCAAACATAATTCTACTTACGGTAACTTGAGAAAAGAACGTATTTCACTTCTGCAAAATGTCAACTTCATACGAGCACAAATTAGTCACATGTTGCTAAGGTTTTCCAAAGGCGTGTTCAACTGCCGAGTTAGTATACTTCTGAATGAGTAAACAAATACGGCGGGGCACCAGTAGAAGATGAGCCTGCACGACTCATTTCTCAGGCAAATACCAGGGCAATTATGCACATTGACTTCCTAAGAGCTGTTATTAATCGGGTATGTATGTATACACCCCATTCGCTCCATGTGGGGACAGGGGTGATCATTTGCGCGAGTTTATTAACCAAGCTAATTCACTTCCTTATTTCCTTACACACGTTAGCGAGTGACACGTGTTTAGCACATTGCCTTTATGAGACATCTAGTAGAGCATTACTTGGAGGGATGAAGGTCGGTTAAATTTTGCATAAAGCCCTTTGTATTCAGGCTTGTGGTTCTTTTACGAGCCTAAAATCTTCAGACTCAGGACCCATGGCTTAAAGTCCTTCCAGAGGATATTTTGATAAATTTCAAATTAAATTAAAAGATTAGTTAGTGTATTTTCAATTTACCTATTTACTTAGATACATAACGTTTAGTTTACTTTTATTCTAAATATTCTTCAGCTTTATTTGCCTAGAGAAGAGGAAAAATGGTTTAATTAATGCAATCATTTGTTTACTTTGTTTTAGTATAAACGTTTTCAAGTAAACTATCATGATTCTATATCACAACAAATGACCATATGATGTTGTGAATGCGCAATTTAACTCAATAAAACCAGACAGAATCAGTCTTAGCTGATCTGTTGTAGTTTAACCCGTAACTAGTGTACTGCTTTTCAACTGTTGAATTCATCTATTGGACACTTGCAGTTATTCTACGGAGTTGGCTTGGGAAGTTGCTATGGTAAGCGGGATTTAGTGTTAGAAACGCTCATAATTACTGCATAAAAATTAAATTACATTAAATTCAGTAGTATGTAAGACAAAAAGGGCAAAATTTCATACCATTTAATCGTGCTTTATAGATATATTAATATTAATTAACGTTGTTATTCTCTAAGTTCGTAATTTGATGGTTTTCTTTATTCTTCATAATATTGATTTCAATTAATATTGTACGACGATCCACTTACATTAATTTTACATTGTATTATAAGTTAATTTTTTTTATTGTAATAATAACTTTTAAATTTGCTGTTTTATATGTAATAATGCAAAATGAATATGTGAATATAATGTAAAGGAACATGTTTTGTTTCTTTTATAAATACATTACTTCGCGCAAGTTGCGTTATTCCTATGATTCGATTCAGCACAGTATTAACTTTAATATGCTACAACAATCACTTCATATCCTTCCATTACAATTTTCAAATAGTGCAATCTGTGAATATATTATGCACTTCAATACAAACTGAAATAACTGATGTAGTTACAGATTTAAATAAATATATTACTGTATAAGATTTAAATAAAAATAAGTAAATAGAAATTGAGATACCTCAAACAGGACTGCAGAACGGGGAGGCTACCTTTCAGACGGAGGCAAACGTAACCAGTGTGCGCACTAAATTCGTACAACGAGTATCGTACGTTGACGTACAGGACGAATTCATATCCAAAGTGAGCGCGTCTCTGCACTGTATTATAACAGCTAAAATTCAGTTGTCATATTAGATAGTGTTTATTATACCGTTAAGAATTGTTGTCTTGTTTACGACATTGCATTTGAATTCTTTATTGACTTTTTTGTTTATCTTTATTAATTAAACTTGTTATATTACGATAGTAGACCTACAGCTATGACGCCTCTTTTTGATAGCACTGTATTTCAATCGAAAGTTATTTAAGGATCTGCACTACGCGACCATAGTTATGTTCCATTCCTGCTCTCGCCTCGAGTAGGCCTTTCGAGGTCAGACCTGCTGCTTCCGCTAGCAAAACGCTAAGTACATTCCTGCTAGCATGCCAGATCTACTGCCGCCGCCAGCAGATCCTTAAGTTTAGACCTGATAATGGCAGATGCTTCAAGTTTTACGTTTAAGTTACATTAAATCTTGCAATTATGAGCAGGTCATTAAATCTACTAGCTTATTACAATGAAAACTATTGTAAATGATTAAGTGGAGAAACTGTATTAAACGAAATATCTGTAATAGTTTATTATTGCGTCATACCCTGTTTACGGATTTTGAGGATTGCTATATATAGAATTGTGGAAAATACTCTGACGGTATTACGAACTGTCAAATATTGGTGCATCAAACTTGAAATCTATTACAACTACGATCGCATCAAGGCAGCTCGTCTCAACACTGTTCTCCATAACAACGAGGCTGCTCCATCGTTATTCCAGATATTGCGCAAGGGATCATCCCCTCTACAAGGTATACTGTATGGTTATTTTAAATATTTTTATTATGTGACCACACACTTTAAACACCATCATCATCATCGTCCTTTCAAGTATTAGGCCCAGTGGCCCGTTATGGTCTCCCGCCATCTCCGAAAAGGTCGACCCATAGATCTTCTGCCTCGAGGAATGTAGTGAAGAATTTGTTTTGGTATTCTGTGACGATCCATGCGCTGAATATGGGCTAGCCAATTGTTTCTATATTCTTGGAGGTATTCAGATATAGGTACGATGTTTAACTCTCTGGCTATTTTTGAATTTCTTTGGTGGTCTACAAGCCTATAACCTGCAGTTCGTCGCAGAAATTTCATCTCCGTGGCTGTAATATGACGATCATCCTGAGTTCTGATGGTCCAAGCTTCACTGCCATAACAGATTATGGGTCTAGCGAGAATTTTATAGATTTTCATTCTTGTGTGTCTCTGCACTTTTGATGGTTTAAAAAATAGGTTGATAATTCTTAAAGCTTTATTATAGTTTTGTATTTTAAAGGATATATCACATTCCTCATTATAAGTTAGATTATATCCTAAGTATTTAAATGAATTAACTTGCTCTAATATTGAATTCTGAATACAAATTTTACTTCTTACTGGGAATTTCCCTTGAAAGGCCATAACTTTAGAATTTGTTGTTGATATTTCCATGTTAAATCGTTGGGCTATTATATTAAGATGATGAGTGGAATATTGTAATTCATCTTTATTATTGCCGAAAAGAGCCTGATCATCTGCATATAAGGGTGTGTCTAAAATTTTGTGTTTTGAAAGAGGAATATTACCATGAACTATCAATCTCCAGTGTCTGATGATAGCATTAATGTATGCATTAAATAAAAGTGGTGATTGAGGGCATCCTTGTCTGACTCCGCAATTTATATGTTTCCAATCTGACAAATCTGTTCCTATTTGTACTGCTATGATGTTATTTTTATACAGATTAAAAATTGTTTGGATCAGTTGATTTGGTGTTCCATCATCACTTACGATATCTAAAAGTTTTTGTCTGTCAACACGATCAAATGCTTTGATGTAATCTATAAACGCTATATGTAGTTCTTTATTGAATTATTTGTGCTTTTCGATAAGACTTTTTAAGGTGAAATAACCATCGGCACAGGATCTTCCCTTACGAAAACCATTTTGTTCTTCCCCTAATAAGTTTTCATAGTGTTTTTGTAATTTAGATGCTAGAAGTTTTGTAAAAACTTTATATCCACTGTTGAGAAGGCTAATGCCTCGATAATTATTACAATCTTTGAGGTTACCTTTTTTAAAAATTGGTATGATAATGGCTTTCTGCCAAGATGAAGGTATGTCTTCTCCCAAGATTATTTTGTTTAGTAAGTGTAGAAATTTTTGTTTAAGAGTTTTGTCAGAATATTTAAACAATTCTATATGAAGTCCATCCTCACCAGGTGATTTATTATTTGTACAGGACTCTAAAGCTGTGTCAAGTTCTGCTTCAGTGATATATAGAAATTCGTCGTTCTGAGATATGGGTAAATCAAAATTAGGCTGGGAGATGGACCATAAATTTTGAAAATATGTAACCCAAGTTGTTTTATCAATCAAATTTAATTTTACACTCTCTTTACACTCTTGGCTAAGATTATTTAAAACTTTGTAAGTTTTTGGGTTAAGTTTGGTGAGATCTCTCTCTAGATTAGAGACGAAAGTGTCCCAATTTTCTCTGTGTCTTCTTCTGATTTCTCGTTTTGCAATAGCTCTTTTATGATGATAATCAATTTTGTCATTCAACAACGCAGTTGTTATATATTGTTTAAATGCTTGTCTTTTTTCAGCAATAATGTTTACTATATCATCATCCCATTTTCTGATACCTCTTTTCCTGTGCCATTTTAGTTTTGTCCCTAAACTTTCTAGAGCTGCTTTTCGTAATATGTTACAGATGTTATTCCATTCTTCATCATCATTTATAAACATCATTTATATACAAATTCTATAACCATGAAAGGCAAATAATCTTAAACACTTATTGTATTCATCACCTTGGCCGATTTACAAAAATGTAGTTAATGTTCTGTACGAATAAATATTGTTGTAAAGATACAATTTCTTTAAATTTCTGAAGGTTGGAAGCCGTTCAAGCTTACGAAAGTTGCACGTGTTTAAATCCTGCGCGATTATTCGGATTTAATAAATCTTATAAGCACTTGCAACCTCTTTAAGACCACCAATACTTGCTTACTTAACTAATTCACAAAGTCCATAATTTCCTTAGTAACAAATACAGGGAATTTAAGGTACTATAATGACCTTTAGTTCTTGAGAATTGTTTAAAATAATTAGAAGATTGACCTCAATTATTTCCCTGGTCTCATCAGCCCCCCTCGTGGCTTTCGCATTATCGTGTTTAAGGCCCCTATCCTTCAGCAGTGGGTTGTACGCTATATTTTCGGCGGCCAGGATATTGTGTTGGACCGAAGTACTATTGTTAGGACTTGTACTGGACAGATATTTCTCTGCAATCTTACAGTGTCTGCCCCCAGTATTATCACGTGGGCTCATCGAGAATCTATTTTGTCTGGACCCTCACACTCGGGAATGCAGCAAATTTAAACGAGGCATGCAAACACGAGTTGAAATCGTGGTGATGTGCGATGAATATGTGTTGTGTGAAGATCGAAACAGATTGTGAGGATAACGAACTCTGAAGTGTAATGTGCAAACATAAATAACATTTGCCGTTTGACGACAAGAAAACGAACTTCATATTGCCTTAATAAGTTCAACATAATACAGAGTGGTAAATTAGCATTGCAACAGAATAAAATGGGATTTTCAACCAAAGTAAAGTGGTATTAATTTCGTCCCTAATGATTGCAGAGAATTTTGTTATGTAGACTTGGCATACGAGATGTTTTTTATGTGTGCGAAACATTTTAAGCAGCTGTATAAGATTCATGTGTTATCTGAGATGGATTGTATTCAAGTTAATTGCTTTCACTTCAGAACCAAAACGTTACATGTTAAGAAACAGAATTGCAACCGAATTTGCACAATATGCAAAAGGCGCTTTTATTTAAAAAAAAATTAAGGATTTTGAAATTGCAGTGCATAGAGCTAAAACAATCTCCTGATTCAACTCTGAAATGAATTTCACCACGGACAATATCTGTTCCGTAAAATTATTGAAATATGACTGAAACAAGAGCATGTAGACAAATATTTAGGCGTGGAAATACGGCAAAGTTTATTTTTTGGTTTGCCACATTTAACCCCTGAACAGATGTCTGATACATTTGTAAAGCTCACAGCATAGCTCCCGATACTCATGTCTTCGAAATATACGTAAATGATGACAGTCGATACCACCAATGCTTTGGGCAGTACCAACAAATGAAAACAGCCCCAGAACTACGAAAGAAGCAGCTTTTTTTCACAGGCATTTCAAATAAAATCAAATTACTGTGGGCAACCATAATTTATTATAACACAGGTTTTATAGGATCGACAAATATATTATGTAGATTTTAATCAGATCAAATCATTTTACGAAGGAAAAAAAGTAATCAACATTACACGATTATGATTAACGAAAGATGAACAATTTATTCAGGATCGAAGAAACCAGTGCACGCCGGCACACAAAGCGACCACACCATTCTTATAGGATAAGTAAATTTCTGCACTTATTTACTTTGTTCCAACCTGCTTTTAAGTCAAATCTGAAGCAAACATAAATTTGGATTTATTTTTAATGATTTGATTTACAGCTAAATTATATATATATATTCTCGAGACATCTAGTAGTAATGGAGAATATAATACATATATAAGAAAAATAGGTGTTTGAATTGGATTCGCCTGGTGGTGTAATGGATAACACGTTGAGGTACAGACTCAGAGTTCCGGGTTCGAATCCTGTCCAGGCATGATTTTTTTATCATGTCATATGTATATGCCATTACTATGAATTAAATAAAAAGTAAGGTTTATAAAATCAGTTAAAATAAGAAGGACAAAATGTAAGAAATACAAATCTTAGAATATTTAGATTGAGGGATGGTACACAAGAAAATTATACTCATGTACATGTTGTATCTATAAAAAAGGAGATACAAGTGACTACAACAACTGGAGGGGTATCTCATTACTTTCAACTTTGCACAGAATTCAAGCAAATATATTATTATCCAGACTTACCACCTACATTCATGACTTAATAGGTGATAACACTAGTCTGCAAGATATTTGATGCCTAAAAGCTAATACGTTGTATTAGTTAACGTTTTTATGCTGATTCCAGAACTATTATTAGGTTTCTTCTATCAAGTACAGTTTTTTTCACAATGAACCTAATCTGTTTTCATACATTTATTTGTTAGAGCATATGTGCCAGGCGGTAATGAGTATTCTTGGAGAACAATTTGTGAATTCAAGCCTCTAAACTTTAGTTTGGCACTACTGCTGCTGAGGTTGTTATTGGGTGACCATCTCAGACACTTTCATTATCAATGCTCTTTTCATTGTATCTCTCTAGTGTGACTGCAAGTATGAGAATGCCTACACGCAGGTGTACGAACACTCCAAACGTTTTCTTTTATATTTGTGGAAAAGAACGGATATTAACAGACTGTGTGAAAAAAACTTACTATGGTTATTTTAAAGTGAAACTTGGTGACCAGGATAAGGCGTGGGCGCCGAACAAAGTTTGCCGCTATTGCGTTGTATAATTTCCTGCTTCCACCACCTGCACATCAAATTAGGCTTGATGAAGCAGTTGTAAGGGCTCTACCAAAGGATGTGCCTTGTTTAAAGTACCTTTGTAAGAAATTTCGGTCCTTTACACAAGAAAAATTAAAATCTGGAATTTTTGTTGGTCCGCAAATAAATAAACTGATGAAGGATAAATATTTTGAATAAACAATGAATAAGAGAGGAAAAGAAGCCTGGACGCTTTCTAATCTGTTACTGAAAACGTTCTAGGCAGTAACAAAGATCCTAATTACAAGGAAAATATTTTGGAAATTTTCCAAAAGTTGAATTGTAACATGAGTGTGAAAGTTCACTTTTTATGTTTCCATATCGACTACTTCCCCGAAAACCTGACAATTATAGTGAAGAGCAAGGTGAACATTTTCACCAGGATATTAATAAAATAGAGAGGAGGTACCAGGTAACATGGAATGAAACTACTGTTGAATGTTGATGAAGGAGACTAAAAATGGAGAAACTTGAAGGAAATCAAAATGAATGGAACACCATTTATTTTTTGTTTTATCACAAGGTAGTCACAAAATTATTAGGACAGTTCTTTACAGTATTTGTAACATGTAATTTTAACAAAAATTGATCTTCTGTGAAATTAAGTTTGAATACATTTGTGCTTGTAGTAGCTAAAACGTGAAAATATAAGTTCTTATTTTGTGCAAAAACCTGACATGATAGACAGAAATGGAAATAATGTCTGGAATCAGTATAAACAATTCATTTAAAAACACATATTTTAAATAAATCATCTGAAAAAGTTTTAAAATGCAGACATGTGTAATCAACGAGTATTTAGAAGATTGAAGAAGACTATAATTGATCAGTTTTTTTTAATAAAAGAAAGATTTTAGAAAATAATATATTGGGAGTATAATTGAACTCTACATTACTATATATACACATACACACACACACACACACACACACACACACACACATATATATATATATATATATATAGCCATAGGTTCAATTAAGAAGGAGAATTGTATACAATCCTGCTAAAATTCGATATTTCTAAAGTGTTAGACTTATTCGAATGTGCCTAATAGACACAATGAATAGGGCGCGAGTAGGCAAATAGTTTTCAAATACTTTTGAACTTCACAATGGATTAATGAGATGCACAATTTTCACTAGTATTAAATTGTTTACTAAAGTATACTATCAAATCTCCGGAATAAAGAAAGCCAGTAACTGAATAGTGTTAAGAATGTGTTAGGATAAACTAATTATGTAGCAATATTAAACGATACAGAGGATATACTTAGGACAAACACGCACACTCTATTTAGTAGCACTAAGAAATAATATATATAGTCACACTTGGAAATTCATTAGCCTATATAATGTAGGCCTTATATCAACGTTTAACAAAAATTAGGGGAACTTTTGATGAAGTGGCTGTATTAAAATACCTATCCATCCATAGTAATTCTGCCCGAAGACAGGCCCTTCACTGCAATGAAAGCATTTTCGTGCTATGCTTGCAGCTTTACTGGGGAATTGTAGGTGTGTTAGCCTTCCGTTGCTTTCCACACCGGGCCCGCTGCGTGACAAGGCAGCACGCTACCTCGATACCACAGCGGTGGACAAAATACCTATAAATAACAACAATTATAATTATAACGAAATTAAACGTAGGCTCAATTCTGGAATTGACTCTTGTGTTCTCCTAGTTACTGGCATATTATATGGATGCGAAATATTAACTCATAATTTAAGGGAGAAGAAAACATTACGAATTTTTGAGAATAATGTTCTAAGGATTTTTTTTGATCCAAGAGAGATGAACACACAGGCGTTCAGAGAATACTTCACGACTGTGAACTACATGTTTTTTTTTTTGGGACAGTAAGTCTGTCTGCCTGGGTTCAAAGTTCCAGTGAGTTTGTTAGTTACATATGTTTTTTTATGTTAACTCTGCATAGAAGATGACTTTAATTTTTAAACATTTATAAAACAAATTTATATTTTGTCTTTAATATTTAAATGTAGACAATATAAAAAGAAACTAAACTCAAAAATAAATGTTGCTTCACATGATATTAAAGAATAGCGAGGTTTTTCATTATTAGTATTTAATTTAGTTCATTGTGTAAAATGTAATAACATTGTCGGTTATACAACAAGTAATTGTGTTTGTTATTAACTGCAATTAATGCAAATAACTGCAGTGCGTTTAAGTGCGGACTTATGAGTTTACTCACATAAAAGTAAAACACTACCCTTGTTAAAAAATCTAATGCAAGAGTTTATTTCCCATTTACAATTTAACTATATTGAGGAAGTAGCTGAATTCAAATACCTAGGAACAAACATCACAAATCGGAATGAGATGCACAAAGAAATTAAACATAGGCTCAATTCTGCAAATGCGTGCTATTATGAATTACAGAGATACTTGACGTCCCAACTCCTTTCAAAATACGTTAAACTGAAAATACATCAAACTATTATTCTACTAGTTATATTATATGGATGCCAAACATGAACTCTTACTTTAAGGGAGGAAAGCAAATTACGAACATTTGAAAATAAATTTCTTAGGAAAATGTTTGGACCCATGAGAGATGAATAGGCAGGTGAGTGGAGAAGACTACATAACAGTGCCCTTTATAGGAAGCCAGATATAATACGAAAAATTAAACTCGTAGACTGCGATGGGCAGGACATGTGGCACGAATGGGGGAATGAAAGACGTGCATGGAAGCTTCTTTTAGGAAAACCAGAGGGAAAACGCCCAATTGGTAGACAAATAATGAGGTGGGAGAATAACATTAACTATGATTTGAGGGAAGTAGATTATGCAGGGAATGATAGGAAAACATTAACTCAGGATAGGGATGTATGGAGAGCTTATGTCCGCACGAACATGAATTTATGGGTTGGATAGTGCCAGTGAGGTAGTTAGACAACAATTAAAATAACCTCACGCAAATGTATAAGTAAAAACATACATATTCACTCACTAAATAGTTTGTTAAATTTCATTTGTCTATATATTGGTAATTAGAGAAATTATGTTTCCCGGTCATAGTTTCTGCATTTAATCATTTCATACTTAATCTATGTACAGCCTTTGAAAAAAAAAAGATGTTGCAACTATTGATGATGGAAAGTTAAGAGTTTTGAAGAGCCTTTCACACCAGTACGTGGTAACATTTTCTGACTCGCGTAAGTATAAAGTGCATGGCGTAAATCTCTCTTCATGCAGCATTCGTATCGTTCGTTTCAGAGGAGCAGTCGGTAAGATGCTCGTTTTCCGACGACGCTGGCCCACTTTTGATTCTGCTCAGGTATAAATATTTTATTTATTATTATTTAATTACATCGTTAATTTTTATAATGCCTACATGTTACCAGGCTTCGTTATATAAATACATATATATATATACATATATATATATACATGTTATAATTAAATGTTTAACATTGAGCAATGCAAGCTTAATATGGTATGATAAGAAAAATAAATGCCTGGACGGGTTCGAATCCCGTCCAGGCATTTATTTTTCTTATCATACCATATATATATATATGGAAATATTTCCGGTCGGGAAAGGCTCCTGGATGAGATTTTTTCGGTGTTTTTCCTCACCTGTAAGATAAATGTCAGGAAGCTTAGGACCCAACGGTCCCCGAAAATCATCCGACCATCATCATCATCATCATCATCATCTTCATCATCATACTTCACCGGTGAGAAAAGAAACGGGAAGATACCACACATACAGTTCCCTAATAAAGCTGCAAAGCATAGCATGAAAATGCTATTATTGCAGTGAAATAGTTGCCCTCGGGCAGAATTAATGTGGAATGGAATATATGGAAATAAATAAATTAAAGAAACAACTCAATATATATATATATATATATATATATATATATATATATATATATATATATATATATATATATGTAATGAATAACGATTTTAACGTCCCATTACTGTGTTTAGAAAACACATGGCATTATAAAATTATTTATTTCCATTGCTAATACAAAATGCGTCCGATTAATTTAAATTAAGTTAATATCTAATTTCATTATACAATTATGTCCTGAAGTACTGCATCGCTTCATACAAACAATTTCTAGGAGAGATGATAGTTCTCAGGTGGTGGAAGCTTCTATTTTCCGTGTATGAGGTCGCGTGTTCGATCCTGCTGTCATGCTTTTATTCTCTCACTCGTTCTTATTTCAATTCATTTTCTTCCTTTTGTTTTATTCCTTTCCTTCGTTTTATTTTCATTATTTATCGCACTTCTTATTTACACGAAATTGTTTTCCATTGCACGACACACAACGAAATAAAACAGATTTAGTTTCTCAAATAGCTGTATACTTGTGAACCAAATAGCTGATCTCTAATAATGTGGAGGTGGCTTCCTTGTGAGACTTGAAAATTATCTGTGCGTGATCAGTTATTTCAAAGCCTGTACAATGAAGCTGACACGCTATAAGAACGCCAAAAGAAGGAATAATAACAGTGTACAACACACTTTATGCCATCTGCGTGGAAATAGGTGATTATAATTAATTTGCGTGTGGGGAATATATATATGTTTTTAGTTCTTCTACATCTAATATCGTTTTTTGAATATATGAAGGTTAATATTTTGAACAAAATGTGTTGTAATTATATTATTTTATTACTTTCAACAGGAAATTTCCATGCAGTAGGGATAGATTATTCTCTACGTTTTCTTATTTCTTATATGTGTGTGTCCATCTAGTGCAATACATCCAAGAGAGATTCACAAGTCTGCTTGGGGCTACCACCGGATAAGTTTTCTACGAATGAATATTGAATCTTGTGGTATACTGTAATGGCGGTTACTACTGTATTGTGCGTTATGGGATATGTGCTATCTGTGCGATATATTGTCAGAAACGTGTCTAAAAAATTTATCTACAGTGTGTAAATAGCCTAGTATATTGCGGTGTATATACAATGAAAGCCACAGACGTAATATTACTCCTTTGGCTGCAAAGGTGAGCACCAAGATATATATAAAAGTTACAGGGTATTCTGTAGAATCAAAATATCTTATTCAATACCCAAATCCTACCATCAGCCAAGCAACCAGTTCCTCATGACGCTAGTCCACCTCCTAAAGTACCACATGATTGGACCATTGATGAAGAAGAAATAAATTCGGAAGTCGACAGTGGAAGCGATTCAGAAACCAGCACAGGAGGTCGTGATCCAGAGTATTTGCCACCAAAAACAAAATCACATCATCTCATAACTCAGAAGGAACTTAACGACCTTTGTAGGGACTTGAATCTTTCAGACATAGTCTGAGTTACTGGCTTCGCGATTGCAAGGATAGAGTTGCTGGCTGAAGATGTAAAAGTGACTACATGTAGGAAGTGTAAGTTTGACCTTTAAACATATTCCTCTTCCTCTAACGAGTTTGTGTACTGTAGTGATATCAATAGTTTGTTTCAAGCACTCCCCATCATGTTCACAACCCAGAGGTGTGGAGGCTATTTATTGATGCCTGCACACACACACACACACAGCTTAAATACAGTTCTCCTACATAATGTTATAAATAACCCTCCGTTTCAGTCGGATACTCCGTACACAAGAAAGAGACTTAAGAATCGATGCGAGATTTTCTTCATTACATAGACTGTGATCAGTAATAGTGGAAAATGTGTGCAGATCTAAATGTAATAAGACTGTTGACAGGTACGCAACAAGGTTATACGAAGTATTACAGTTTTTCTGTGCGAGTGGGACAGTCGCAACATGAAAGAACATTATGTTCGTAAGTAGTGGCCTCAGCGAAACAATTACATTCCAGGTAAAATGAGTTCGTCACATCCACCGTTAGTAACCCTGCATATATATACACTATCTATTAAAAAGTAATTGGGCACCCATGAGTTTGGTTACTGTAGTATGTAATTTGGCTGCCGTGGTTGGTGTGTGACGCAGTGAGTCAGAGTACCAGATGAGAACGAGATCGCACGTGGTGCAGAGCTATTGGACTTTGATAAGGGCATAATTGTGGGCTGCCACCTCAGTGGACTGTCTAGCAGGGCAATAGCCGCTAAGGTAAACAGGCCGAAATCAGCAGTCGCATTCATTCTACGTAAATGTAACGTCGATGGACATTGTGACAATGGCCAACGTTCAGGGCGACCGAAAATTCTGACGAACAGAGATCGCAGAAGCCTCAAACGTGAGATGATAAAGAACAGGACACAACCAATGGCTACAATCAGACAGGAGGTTCAAGCAGCAACAAACGTGACTGTTGCCATTGGAACTTTGTTAACAGAGGCCTGTCAAGTCGGATACCACAGAAGAGCATCAGCACATAAGCCACATATTACGAAGACAAATAAAGCTCAGAGACTCGGGTGGTGTTTGAACCATCTTATCTGCACCCTGGTGCAATGGAAATTGGTAATACGGAGTGACGAGTCGAGATTCACATTATTTCGATCTGATGGGCGTGTTTTGGGTGTGACGCCTACCAAGGGAAAGGCTTCAACCCGAGTATATAGTGCCTACCAGGAAATTTGGTAGTGGTGGAGTGATGGTGTGGGGGAGGACCACTGGTGGTTGTTCGTGGTAAAATTAACTATGAGGCATACTGTACAATTCTGAATAAGGAAATGCTCCCTAGACAGTGGCGGGTTTATGGAATGGGCCCTTGTTACTTCCAGGATTACAATGCTAGATACTATGCGGTGGTATGCAGAAAATAATGTTCATCGGTTGGACAGACCCGCTTAGTGCTGATCTCAATTCCATTGAACACCTTTGGGACGAATTGGACCGGCGAGTGAGGTCGCAGCAAATGCGGCCAACGTCCTTTGTGTAACTGTGTGGCATGTTGCCTAACAGAGTTGCTGCGGTTATAGCAGCCAGAGGTCGGCACCACGATGTGTTTGTCATAAGCGGACAAAACAACAGTGCCCCCAATTACTTTTCGGTAGATAGTGTATCTTCCACTCCTGCATATTAAAATGGGGTTAATGAAGATTTTTGTAAAAGCTCTGAACAGAGAAGAGGAAGCTTTTGCACACTTAAAAATATCGTTTCCCAAACTAAGTGATGCTAAGATTATAGAGGGTGTCTTTATTGGCCTCCAAATACAATAGCTTATGCAATGTACAAATGTTTCCAATTTTTAAGTGCTACTTATAAAGACACACGGAAAGCCTACAAGTCTGTATGTACAAACTTCCTAGGAAATTAATAATAATAATAATAATAATAATAATAATAATAATACTTTATTTATTCTTGCAGAGTTAAGGCCATAAGGCCCTCTCTTCCACTCAAACTGATGACTATAAAGGTATTGTGCCTAACATGATAGAATGTTTTCTGTGTATGAAGTGTCATATGTCACCAAAATTACATTTCATGGATTGTCACCTCGAATGTTTCTCTCATTACTTGGGGGAAACAAGTTATGAACATGTGTAACGTTTTCACCAGGACATTCTAGTAATGGAAAGCACTTGTGGGACGTTGGTACTGCAGTATTTTGGCGGAATGTTGTTGGTCTTTTGTTAGACACTTTCGAGCATGAATATACAAAACGGCAAAAAAGAATTCCAAATTTCCTTTTGAGCCAACTGTAAGTAATTCCAAATTTTCACAATATATATATTTTGCAGAAATAATGAAACATTGAAACGGTATATGATAAAAGCTTTTTACTTTAAAATGCTAATTCCCCATATCCATAACAATTTAATCACTGATTGTTTCTGCAACTGTGTTGTAAGTGATTATCTTTTAAATTGTGTTTGAAGATTTAATGATAATTGTGGAGAAGGACATAAAGTGAAAAGGAAAATTTTACATAACAACTGTGTATTTATTTAATTCCAAATAAGTAAGAGGAAACCCCGTGCCATCAGTGACAATATATTTAAACGTTCTCATCTAATTAAAAACAAATTAATAGAATAAATGTGCTTCTACTCAAATCATTACATTCTGTTATATAATTATTTATGACATGCTGAGATCTGAAGTTCGTATCATATATGTGATAAACATTACAATGCTCAAGCTTGGTTTTATTTGAATTTAATTTAAAACAATAGACATTTTGATTCTCCTGTCTCCAGATAGTGAATCACTTGCTTGTAGACATTTCTTATGCATCCAGTACCCAAGGATAATTACTACATTTTAGAAACTCTGTTGTGTTGGGAGCTTAGAATGAACAATATAAATATAACTATTTTTTTACTCATTTGGACACAGACACATGAACAAAGCTAATAAAGATCGTCATGGAATTAGGACAATTCCCTTTAGAGAAAATATACGTTTGTTTGAAAAAGTCTCGATCCTGAGGTTTGTGATTCTGCAACCAGGAACGATGATCACAAGGCCATTGCCACGATCCATTTTATCATAAGTCATTTAATAACACAAAGTTTAAACAAATAAATAAATTACTATAAACCTAGAAAAACTTGATTGTTCGTCCGTGAAATTTGAACTCGAAATCTCTCAAATAAGGACTTGTCGCTCAGTATTTATTGAATTGTTGGATCAAGATATAATATGTTAGTCTTATATACAACTAGCAGTACTATGCCACATGTTGCTGTCGCTCAGTCAGGTTAAATGGAAAGATTGTTATTCATTGCCGTAAAGTATGTAGTATAGTGTGTTGCTTTTACATCCAATAGTTAGAGCTGTTTTTGATTTATCGAGAAAATCATTTATTTACATGTCACAGGAAAAACACACCCACATAAATACGTAAACACGCGCATATTTGAATGCAACGTTGTGTTAAAATTTCAGAGCAAAAGGTAAAGAAAGTTCAGATATTTGAGATTTTGAACAAACGAACATTTACAGTTAACTCTTAAGTTGGTCTTCCGGGCTGAAGTCTCTTACGTCCAAGAGATGGAGCTGTTTTTCATTTGGAAGATATTTTTACCTCTCACAGGTATGACATTATATATAGCAGCTGTGTTATCATAGATGATGTGATAAAAATGTATAATCGGTGTTTGAGCCCAAGGGAACGAACCCGGTCCCGGTGCAGGTTGGTGTAGTGTTGATGATTATTATTTGAGTGTGATTAATGAGTGGAGTTTGGTGTTTAATTTTGTAAATAGTTGTCAATTTTGTAAATAGTTCTTAATTTTGATGGGATGATAGTGGTCACCCATCCCCTCACTGGCCAGGCTCGGTGCTGATTTTCACCAAGGGTCCAGATCATCGGCTGGCGGGTAGAGTCGTTCGGATTAGGGAGGTGACTGTGATCGGCAATCAAATGTTAGTGGGGATGAGAAAAATTTTGGTATATTAACCAGAGTCACGGACCGCGAGAATAATAAATTATTTAAAGAAACTAATATATTGTGTAAGTTATTTAAATGTGGCGGACCACAGTGAGAACGAAATAACCATAACTTTTTCATTGTTTCGCTTTTAAAGGTGTGGGAGTTGAATATCGTAACTCCCTTATAGCCTATGTTCATCCCGAGAATTCCTGAACATTTTGCAAAATAAAAATCATAATCGGATCAACGGTATAGCCGCGCATAGAATACGAACAAACAAATAAACATTGAATTTTATATATACCACTTAGTAGCAAATTGCGATGAGGAAATCATAGAGTCTACCGATAGAGGACGCGATTTTCGAAAAACAAAATTTTATCATAAGTAACGCCACGAGTTATTTCCAAATTATAAATAAATTGGAAATCAAGAGTGGCATTTGTTAAGACTATTAAAGAATAATATTAAGCTTTTTATTCACAAATCAGTATTTAAATATAATTATTTTAAAATATGTATCTATATAAAGTAAAAGGCGATGTTTGAAGACAAATGAGAAACGTTTGTTTTGTTTCACTTCTTCATCACTGCAACCAGATCATATTATTTATTGCTAAATAATCACAATCTTGTAAGAATGCACCCTAGTGGAGAAAAAATTAAGCAACATTATAGATGATTAATTAATTTCTAATATCCTATGATGCAAATATATCAATTCTATTTTTCTGGAACGTGAATTCCTGGGAAATAATACGTTTAAGAAAGTACAACCAGTAATTTTTTTGTATAATCAAACACAGTTAGTTCAATGTACAGCCTTTGAAAAAAGTTAATAGTTTTGAAGAGCGATTCACACGAGTAAGTTGTTACATGTGCTGTCTCCTTAGAGGTCAAATCATGCGGCATACGGGGAACCATAGATTTATACCAATCGTTAATAAAAGAAATACATTTTTTAATAGAATTTCCAAGTTAAGAGAGTTATCAGATGACTGAAAGCAAGTAATGGTCTCTTAAACCAATCAATATTAAATTAGCCCTTACTTCTGATGCAGTATTTGTATCGTTCGCTTCAGTAGAGCAGTCCATAAGATGCTTTCTTGCGACGGCGCAGGCCCAGTTCTGATTCTGGTCAGGAATTTTTTTAATAACGTCATTATTTTTTATAATGCCCATACGTTACCAGGCTTACTTACATACTTACTCACTGGCACTTATGGCCGCGCGGACATAAGCTCTCCATACATCCCTATCCTGAGCTAATGCTTTCCAATCATTCCCTGTATAATCTACTTCCCTCAAATCATAGTTAATGTTGTTCTCCCACCTCATTCTTGGTCTACCAACTGGGCGTTTTCCCTCTGGCTTTCCTACAAGAAGCTTCCATGCACGTCTTTCATTCCCCATACGCGCAATATGTCCTGCCCATCGCAGTCTACGAGACTTAACTGTTCTTATTATATCTGGCTTCCTATACAGACCATGTAGTTCATTGTTATGTAGTCTTCTCCATTCACCTGTCTGTTCATCTCTCTTTGGTCCAAAAATTTTCCTAAGTACATTATTCTCAAAACTCGTAATCTCCTTTCCTCCCTTAAAGTAAGAGTCCATGTTTCGCACCCATATAATATAACTGGTAGAATAATAGTTTTATATATTTTCAGCTTAATGTTTTTTGAAAGGAGTTGGAACATCAAAAGTCTCTGCAATGCATAATAGCATGCATTTCCAGAATTGAGCCTATGTTTAATTTATTTGTGCGTCTCATTCCTATTTGTGATTATTGTTCCTAGGTATATGAATTCAGCCACTTCCTCAAAATTTCCCTCATTTGTCATTAGCTGTCCATTTCCATTATATATTGAATTTCTACGTGTGACCATATATTTAGTTTTACTGATGTTTACTTCCAGTCCTAATTTCTTAGTGTTACTCAATAGTGTGTGCGTGTTGGCCTTTAGTATCTCCTTGCTATCGGCCAGTAGTACTACATCATCAGCAGGCTACGTTATATGACTAAATTTATATATATGGAAATTAATTAATTAAAGGAAACCGTTCATATATATATATATATATATATAGTCCACCGCTGTGGTCTCGAGTTAGCGTGCTGCCTTGTCACGCAGCGGTCCCGGGTTCGATCCCCGGTCGGGGCAGTTTTTCTGGGTGAGGTTTTTATCGGGTGTTTTCCTCACCTGTAAGACAAATGTCAGGAAAACTTTAAGGCCCAAACGGTCCCCGAAATCATATGGCCATCATAATCATGATCATCACCCTTATCATTATCATCACTATCTTTCACCGGTGTGGAAAGGAACGGGAAGATACCACACTTACAATTCCCTAGTAAAGCTGCAAGCATAGCATGAAAATGCTATGATTGCAGTGAAGGACCTGCCTTTGGGCAGAGTTACTATGGATGGATATATATATATATATATATATATAATGGGTAACGATTGTAAAATCTCGTTACTTTGTTTAAAACACAAGACATAACAAGATTGTTTATTTCCACTACTAATGTAAAATGTGTCATGAATTTAAACTAAGACAAGTTAATATATAATTTCATTATACAAGTAAGTCCTGGAGTATTGCATCGCTTCATACAGAGTTTCTAGCAGGGAACGGTTGTGGTCTAGTGGAGGGAGCTTCTATTTCCCATGCAGGAGGTCGCGTGTTCGATCCCGCTGTCATTTTTTCTCTCTCTCTTTCGTCCTTATCTCAATTATTTTTGTTTTGTTTTATTTTTTGCTTTGTTTTATTTACAGCATTTACCGCACTACTTATATACGCGAAATTATTTTCTAATGCACGACACACAACGAAAGAAAACGGATTTTAGTCTCTCAAATACACGTATACTTGTGAACCAAACAACTGTCCTCTGGTCATGCGCAGTGGCTGCTTCGTTCTGAGACTTGAAAATTACCTGTGCACCAAAAATTATTTCAAATGCTGTACAAACACATTTAGTTTTTGTGGACTTCAAAAAAAGCCTTCGACAAAATCAATAGGAATAAACTGTTGGAAATTTTAGCTGACAACTATCTACCAGAACAGCACATTTCAAATTTATACAATATCTATATAACACATTTGATTTTAGTTCGAATCAATAACAAATAAAATGGACCGAAATTAATAGGGGCGTAAGACAAGGATGTAGCCTCTCGCCCTTGCTCTTTATCATATACATGGGTAGAATACTCCAAGATTGGCGACAGATGAGACACGGTTCAATCCAAATTAACAGAAACCTAAAAATACACTCCTTGCTTTTTGCAGATGATTTGGTATTAATAGCTCCAACAGAAGCAGATTTACAGTACTCTATACACAATTTTAATATAATTGCAAAAAAGTACAATATGGAAATAAATATAAAGAAAAATAAAGTGATGGCGTTTTGTGGGAAATACCCTATACCTAGCAAAATTGTTTTGGATGATGAAATTTTAGAACGAGTAAATGAATTTAATTATTTGGGTTACAATTTAACATTTCAAGATGAAGCTGATATATCAAAGAAAATAACAAATTTCACAAAAACAACGGGGATAATTAACAGTATAATGAAACCATATTTAGTACAGAAGAACACTTGATTACGGCTTTATAAGGTTCTCGCAAGACCAGTATTAAGATATGGTAGTGAAGCACAGACAATAAGACGAAGAGATGAAAGCCAAATAACAGCAAATGAGATGCGATTTATGCGCCGTACAGCAGGCTATACAAAGTGGGACCATAAAAGAAATGAGGAAATTATGGAAAAGTTGGATGTAGAACCCATTCTTCACCATATACAAAACTACCAGAACAACTGGAAAGCCCATCCTCAACGAATGCCGTCTCATAGAATTCCAAAAGCCATGCTTCGTTACCGCTCCCAAGGCAAAAGTTCGCTAGGACGTCCAAAAAAAAACGCTGGATGGAAAATTCCTCTTTGAGACTGTAACAGGTCACACGGCATAATGCTTACATGGATCATGATGATGATGATGATAATCAATTGTTACGAATGTTTTTATATTATCTCCCGCAAGAACTATCTGGTTACATTCGTGCACTATATATAGAATCTGGTAGCCACAAGCATTCCAGAGTTCTTACATCTTAATATATAAGTTGTTATTTTCAACGTATTACTTAGAGAGTAAGTCACTGCGAAATAATGCTACGATATATTCAGAATGTTAAAAAGGAGGAGCTTTATTTTAAAGTGATAAAATTAAATTGATAAAATCGAGGAGAAAAACGAGACTGTGGCTGGTTGTAAATCAAAATTCATTGAAATGTGATTGATCAATGACTCCCACGAGTTAAATAGTCAGTAATAACTAACGAGTGGTACATAGTTTGTGGAGCGAATTTTTGTCTAGAGGGGAACTTGAAAAAGTTGTACTTATTTTGAATGTTTAGTGAATTAAATTATAGAAATTGAATTAATATATCCGTGAAATGCGCTTATGAAAAATACGGATTAAAATAGCTTTATCTATAAAATGTTCTTGTAAAATGTATATTAATAATTTCAGCGGTTATAAAATATGTTGAATAGCTAATTAGTATTCCCGCTAACAATCAAACAAGTAAAGATGGAAATTAAAACGATTTTATTGATGACAAACTGTACCATTTTAACCAAACTCTATGTAAATAATAAAATACAACACATTGATTAATGATTTATACTCTCCACGTGTTACTCTTTTATGTTTTTTTTCTTTCTCTATTACCAAGTACCGTAATATACCTTGTCAATTTTGCACATCCAATTTGGGTAAATTGTTAAATAAAAATGCCGATGTTCCTGCAAATATAAGTTACATTGCACTGGATGAAAAACAAAATCTTATATACAATAGCAGATAATATATGTAATAACAGGAAAACGATACAATCGTGATTGTTTGGTTTTCATGATACTTCTGTATCGTATTGCAAAAATATATCAACTCGTGACCAACTCAGAGTCGGGACGAGTGATGATATCAGATTTTGCCCCTATATTGACAGAGATGTGTGAGCTCTAGGGTGTGCTGACGCACGGTCAGAGAGGCGAATGAAGAAATGAAACGAAATGGGATAGATGAATATGGAGAAATGATGGAATGAAAATTATGGCAGGAGCAAACTGGAGAAATCCCAAGAAAAACCTGGCCAATCTCTGTTTTGTCCACTACGAAACCCATATGGAGTGACCGAGACTCGATCTCGAGAGCCCAGAGATGAGAGGCGAGCGCCACGCAGCCGCCTTAGATACGTTAATAAATCTCCTCCAGAACATTAATTAAATCAGTTCATTTATGAAAATTGAAAATAATTTTAATTTGTTAGTAAATAATACAATTATGTAGAAAATAAAATACTAATTGATCATAAAACGCATGTTTGTGTTTATGTATAAGATTTCGTATGAAATATGAACAAATATAAATCTATAAACACATACTAATTACAGTATCTTACAAACAATTAAAACAAAAACGTCTCTCAGGCGCACTGAGCCTGAATGAAACTAACTTTTATTCCATGTTTTCTTATTTTAAATTGCCAGGCCTAAGAAATTATAGCAAAGCTTTATACAGAAATAAATTTAAATTGCCTACGGCTGTCACCAAAGTTGTCAGAAACCTAATTTTCCAGCTTGTAAGCATGGATAAAACAGTATCAGAACTTTGCAAACAAGTAAAAGTAACACAAATTTCTACTTTTATTTTTACGAAACTTTTCCCGTTGTATTGATGAACAAATGTTCCGTTAAAGTTTATGACCCCGTGATCATTAGTAACAAAACAATCAAATTTAAAAACGAAAGGAATGGAAAACTCAAGTTAGAACAATTTGTGTTAAGACAACAAACGAAGTCGCCTGGCAACCGTCGTGTTTTGTTCCAAGTTTCTCTTCAAGCTACCGTCTATTGTTATTTTGTAATTTACCTCGAGGTATTTTATGAATAACAAATGGCAAAAACGGAACTTTTGCCTATATTGTATAACTATTACTAATTACTGTACAAGATATTTATTAAATTATACATTACACTAGCCGATTGCCCGACACGGCGCTGCCTAACTTCTACTTCAATCTTCTTGTCATCAATATGCTTGGTGACCCAAAAAAATACGCATTCTCGGTAAATTCTGACTTTTTCACCCATTTTACCCCCATTTTCTTGATGTTGAATCTGCACTTAACAAGCATTGGAAGTGTCCCTGTTCAACTGAGGGAACCTCAACATTCAACTATAATATAGGTCCTTTATGATTATTTATACCTAATATTTCATCTCATCTCGATCTGCGAGGGATGATAGGGATAACACTTTGGCTAACAATTCTTCGATAATATTACTAATGAGCTTAGAGGTCCCAAAACTGTGAATTCGTCACTAACTTTGGTCACGTCATGAAATTTTATTCTTACCCCTTCTCATCTCCCCAAACTCCCTAAGGAATGCTAGGACTCAAACTTGTACCTGAAATGTACTGTGATTAATGAGCTTAGCGACCCCGAAAAGTACGGATTACCACTAATAACGGACCTTTTATAGATACCATTTTTCACCTAATCTAACTCCCATGTGTTGTGTAGGAATCAACTTGAGCATTACGTGCCATCTGCCCTGTAACCAATCGTCTTAGCTACCCCGAAAACTATGGATTCTATACAAATAACGGTTTTTGTTGACAAATTATTTTTCGTCCCTTCGCACTCTTGGGGTGCTAGGGTTGAAACCTGGATCTAAATGTCACCATAACTATGACCAATCAGCACAGCGACTCCGAAAACTATAACCGTTACTAATTACGGCCACTTCTTGAAATTTTATTTTTCATTACCCTCTATCCGCCTCCCGCCTAGGGAAGCCAAGACTCACACTTCTAACATTTATTCGATAGTGTCACCAATGCGATAAGAAGCGGTTCCGAAAACTAAGAATTCGACACAAATCTCGGTCAGTACTGAGATCTTACATTTCACCTCATCTCACTTCCTCTAAACCCTTTAGGAGTGATAGACTCAAACTTCAGCCTAACTGGCATCAGAATTATAATCAATCGGCATAGCGATCCCAAAATATGCGGATTTGACACTAACGTCGGGTACTCTTTAAATCTTATTTTTCACCCCATATCGCCCTATTCCCTCCCTAAGGGATGCTAGGTTCAAACGTGAGCTTACACTTATATCTTCAGTGTCACCAATCAGCTTACGAACCAGAAAACCATGGATTTGATATTACTATCGATTATTTTTGTAATTTTACTATTCACCCTTTATTACCCCCTCACCCCTTTTAGTGGTACTAAGGTCAAATTTGGATTCAAATATTACTGTAACTCCCACTAATGTGCTTCGAGACTCCAGAAACAATTAATGAGACACTAATATTGGTAATTTTTATTATGTCGCTCCATCGCATCCTCGTCATGGGGAGCCCTGGTGCCTCTAACCCCCTTGAAACATTTTACAGTTTTTAAGTTATATGTATACCGTGTTTGGTTAAAATTACTTTTTACAACACGGGTAGCGTACCTATATTAAATGGCCTACGGTAACCTAGAGATGGGTTAACATTAATCAACTGAGATTTGGATAATTAATTGGGTAGGGTAAAAAAAGCCAGGTTGCTACATACAAAAATAAATTGGATATCTTAACAATAATACCAGATTTAAGAGAAACAAATTAAATCAATAATTAGAACAATAATTAAATTAAGATGAACACGTATTTTAACAAAAATACTAGATTTAAGAGAAACAAATTAAATCAATAATTAGAACAATAATTAAATTAAGATGAACACGCATTTTAACAAAAATACTAGATTTAAGAGAAATTAAATCAATAATTAGAACAATAATTAAATTAAGATGAACACGCATTTTAACAAAAATACTAGATTTAAGAGAAACAAATTAAATCAATAATTAGAACAATAATTAAATTAAGATGAACACGCATTTTAACAAAAATACTAGATTTAAGGGAAACAAATTTAAATCAATAATTAGAACAATAATTAAATTAAGATGAACACGCATTTTAACAAAAATACTAGATTTAAGAGAAACAAATTAAATCAATAATTAGAACAATAATTAAATTAAGATGAACACGCATTTTAACAAAAATACTAGATTTAAGAGAAACAAATTAAATCAATAATTAGAACAATAATTAAATTAAGATGAACACGCATTTTAACAAAAAATACTAGATTTAAGAGAAACAAATTAAATCAATAATTAGAACAATAATTAAATTAAGATGAACACGTATTTTAACAAAAATACTAGATTTAAGAGAAACAAATTAAATCAATAATTAGAACAATAATTAAATTAAGATGAACACGCATTTTAACAAAAATACTAGATTTAAGAGAAATTAAATCAATAATTAGAACAATAATTAAATTAAGATGAACACGCATTTTAACAAAAATACTAGATTTAAGAGAAACAAATTAAATCAATAATTAGAACAATAAATAAATTAAGATGAACACGCATTTTAACAAAAATACTAGATTTAAGGGAAACAAATTAAATCAATAATTAGAACAATAATTAAATTAAGATGAACACGCATTTTAACAAAAATACTAGATTTAAGAGATACAAATTAAATCAATAATTAGAACAATAATTAAATTAAGATGAACACGTATTTTAACAAAAATACTAGATTTAAGATAAACAAATTAAATTAATAATTAGAACAATAATTAAATTAAGATGAACCCGCATTTTAACAAAAATACTAGATTTAAGAGAAACAAATTAAATCAATAATTAGAACAATAATTAAATTAAGATGAACACGCATTTTAACAAAAATACTAGATTTAAGAGAAACAAATTAAATCAATAATTAGAACAATAATTAAATTAAGATGAACACGTATTTTAACAAAAATACTAGATTTAAGAGAAAAAAATTAAATCAATAATTAGAACAATAATTAAATTAAGATGAACACGCATTTTAACAAAAATACTAGATTTAAGAGAAATTAAATCAATAATTAGAACAATAATTAAATTAAGATGAACACGCATTTTAATAAAAATACTAGATTTAAGAGAAACAAATTAAATCAATAATTAGAACAATAATTAAATTAAGATGAACACGCATTTTAACAAAAATACTAGATTTAAGGGAAACAAATTAAATCAATAATTAAAACAATAATTAAATTAAGATGAACACGCATTTTAACAAAAATACTAGATTTAAGGAGAAACAAATTAAATCAATAATTAGAACAATAATTAAATTAAGATGAACACGTATTTTAACAAAAATACTAGATTTAAGATAAACAAATTAAATTAATAATTAGAACAATAATTAAATTAAGATGAACACGCATTTTAACAAAAATACTAGATTTAAGAGAAACAAATTAAATCAATAATTAGAACAATAATTAAATTAAGATGAACACGCATTTTAACAAAAATACTAGATTTAAGAGAAACAAATTGAATCAATAATTAGAACAATAATTAAATTAAGATGAACACGTATTTTAACAAAAATACTAGATTTAAGATAAACAAATTAAATTAATAATTAGAACAATAATTAAATTAAGATGAACACGCATTTTAACAAAAATACTAGATTTAAGAGAAACAAATTAAATCAATAATTAGAACAATAATTAAATTAAGATGAACACGCATTTTAACAAAAATACTAGATTTAAGAGAAAAACAAATTAAATCAATAATTAGAACAATAATTAAATTAAGATGAACACGCATTTTAACAAAAATACTAGATTTAAGAGAAACAAATTAAATCAATAATTAGAACAATAATTAAATTAAGATGAATACGTATTTTAACAAAAATACTAGATTTAAGAGAAAACAAATTAAATCAATAATTAGAACAATAATTAAATTAAGATGAACACGTATTTTAACAAAAATGCTAGATTTAAGAGAAACAAATTAAATTAATAATTAGAACAATAATTAAATTAAGATGAACACGCATTTTAACAAAAATACTAGATTTAAGAGAAACAAATTAAATCAATAATTAGAACAATAATTAAATTAAGATGAACACGCATTTTAACAAAAATACTAGATTTAAGAGAAACAAATTAAATCAATAATTAGAACAATAATTAAATTAAGATGAACACGCATTTTAACAAAAATACTAGATTTAAGGGAAACAAATTAAATCAATAATTAGAACAATAATTAAATTAAGATGAACACGCATTTTAACAAAAATACTAGATTTAAGAGAAAAAATTAAATCAATAATTAGAACAATAATTAAATTAAGATGAACACGTATTTTAACAAAAATACTAGATTTAAGATAAACAAGTTAAATTAATAATTAGAACAATAATTAAATTAAGATGAACACGCATTTTAACAGAAATACTAGATTTAAGAGAAACAAATTAAATCAATAATTAGAACAATAATTAAATTAAGATGAACACGCATTTTAACAAAAATACTAGATTTAAGAGAAATTAAATCAATAATTAGAACAATAATTAAATTAAGATGAACACGTATTTTAACAAAAATACTAGATATAAGATAAACAAATTAAATTAATAATTAGAACAATAATTAAATTAAGATGAACAGTCATTTTAACAAAAATACTAGATTTAAGAGAAACAAATTAAATCAATAATTAGAACAATAATTAAATTAAGATGAACACGCATTTTAACAAAAATACTAGATTTAAGAGAAACAAATTAAATCAATAATTAGAACAATAATTAAATTAAGATGAACACGTATTTTAACAAAAATACTAGATTTAAGATAAACAAATTAAATTAATAATTAGAACAATAATTAAATTAAGATGAAACACGCATTTTAACAAAAATACTAGATTTAAGAGAAACAAATTAAATCAATAATTAGAACAATAATTAAATTAAGATGAACACGCATTTTAACAAAAATACTAGATTTAAGAGAAACAATATAAATCAATAATTAGAACAACAATTAAATTAAGATGAACACGTATTTTAACAAAAATACTAGATTTAAGAGAAACAAATTAAATCAATATTTAGAACGATAATTAAATTAAGATGAACACGCATTTTAACAAAAATACTAGATTTAAGAGAAACAAATTAAATCAAAAATTAGAACAATAATTAAATTAAGATGAACACGCATTTTAACAAAAATACTAGATTTAAGAGAAACAAATTAAATCAATAATTAGAACAATAATAATAATGAGAATGTTCACACATTGTGTATTGTTTTGTTTTTTTTTTATTTGTCCCGTGCATATTCACTTATGGTTTTCTTTTTGTTTTTACACACTGTGATGTGGTATCGGTCACATCTTTCCTTGCACATCTCGCATACACATGTGTCTTCTGGTACGTGATATGTCTTCTTGGTGCATATTCTGTGGTGGAAACCATTAACAATAATTAAATTTAGATGAACACGTATTTTAACAAAAATACTAGATTTAAGATAAACAAATTAAATTAATAATTAGAACAATAATTAAATTAAGATGAACACGCATTTTAACAAAAATACTAGATTTAAGAGAAACAAATTAAATCAATAATTAGAACAATAATTAAATTAAGATGAACACGTATTTTAACAAAAATACTAGATTTAAGAGAAACAAATTAAATCAATAATTAGAACAATAATTAAATTAAGATGAACACGCATTTTAACAAAAATACTAGATTTAAGAGAAACAAATTATATCAATAATTAGAACAATAATTAAATTAAGATGAACACGTATTTTAACAAAAATACTAGATTTAAGAGAAACAAATTAAATCAATAATTAGAACAATAATTAAATTAAGATGAACACGCATTTTAACAAAAATACTAGATTTAAGAGAAACAAATTAAATCAATAATTAGAACAATAATTAAATTAAGATGAACACGCATTTTAACAAAAATACTAGATTTAAGAGAAACAAATTAAATCAATAATTAGAACAATAATTAAATTAAGATGAACACTTATTTTAACAAAAATACTAGATTTAAGAGAAACAAATTAAATCAATAATTAGAACAATAATTAAATTAAGATGAACACGTATTTTAACAAAAATACTAGATTTAAGAGAAACAAATTAAATCAATAATTAGAACAATAATTAAATTAAGATGAACACGCATTTTAACAAAAATACTAGATTTAAGAGAAACAAATTGAATCAATAATTAGAACAATAATTAAATTAAGATGAACACGTATTTTAACAAAAATACTAGATTTAAGAGAAACAAATTAAATCAATAATTAGAACAATAATTAAATTAAGATGAACACGCATTTTAACAAAAATACTAGATTTAAGAGAAACAAATTAAATCAATAATTAGAACAATAATTAAATTAAGATGAACACGCATTTTAACAAAAATACTAGATTTAATAGAAACAAATTAAATCAATAATTAGAACAATAATTAAATTAAGATGAACACGCATTTTAACAAAAATACTAGATTTAAGAGAAACAAATTAAATCAATAATTAGAACAATAATTAAATTAAGATGAATACGTATTTTAACAAAAATACTAGATTTAAGAGAAACAAATTAAATCAATAATTAGAAGAATAATTAAATTAAGATGAACACGTATTTTAACAAAAATGCTAGATTTAAGAGAAACAAATTAAATTAATAATTAGAACAATAATTAAATTAAGATGAACACGCATTTTAACAAAAATACTAGATTTAAGAGAAACAAATTAAATCAATAATTAGAACAATAATTAAATTAAGATGAACACGCATTTTAACAAAAATACTAGATTTAAGAGCAACAAATTAAATCAATAATTAGAACAATAATTAAATTAAGATCAACACGCATTTTAACAAAAATACTAGATTTAAGGGAAACAAATTAAATCAATAATTAGAACAATAATTAAATTAAGATGAACACGCATTTTAACAAAAATACTAGATTTAAGAGAAAAAATTAAATCAATAATTAGAACAATAATTAAATTAAGATGAACACGTATTTTAACAAAAATACTAGATTTAAGATAAACAAGTTAAATTAATAATTAGAACAATAATTAAATTAAGATGAACACGCATTTTAACAGAAATACTAGATTTAAGAGAAACAAATTAAATCAATAATTAGAACAATAATTAAATTAAGATGAACACGCATTTTAACAAAAATACTAGATTTAAGAGAAACAAATTAAATCAATAATTAGAACAATAATTAAATTAAGATGAACACGTATTTTAACAAAAATACTAGATTTAAGATAAACAAATTAAATTAATAATTAGAACAATAATTAAATTAAGATGAACAGTCATTTTAACAAAAATACTAGATTTAAGAGAAACAAATTAAATCAATAATTAGAACAATAATTAAATTAAGATGAACACGCATTTTAAACAAAATACTAGATTTAAGAGAAACAAATTAAATCAATAATTAGAACAATAATTAAATTAAGATGAACACGTATTTTAACAAAAATACTAGATTTAAGATAAACAAATTAAATTAATAATTAGAACAATAATTAAATTAAGATGAACACGCATTTTAACAAAAATACTAGATTTAAGAGAAACAAATTAAATCAATAATTAGAACAATAATTAAATTAAGATGAACACGCATTTTAACAAAAATACTAGATTTAAGAGAAACAATATAAATCAATAATTAGAACAATAATTAAATTAAGATGAACACGTATTTTAACAAAAATACTAGATTTAAGAGAAACAAATTAAATCAATAATTAGAACAATAATTAAATTAAGATGAACACGCATTTTAACAAAAATACTAGATTTAAGAGAAACAAATTAAATCAATAATTAGAACAATAATTAAATTAAGATGAACACGCATTTTGACAAAAATACTAGATTTAAGAGAAACAAATTAAATCAATAATTAGAACAATAATTAAATTAAGATGAACACGTATTTTAACAAAAATACTAGATTTAAGATAAACAAATTAAATTAATAATTAGAACAATAATTAAATTAAGATGAACACGCATTTTAACAAAAATACTAGATTTAAGAGAAACAAATTAAATCAATAATTAGAACAATAATTAAATTAAGATGAACACGTATTTTAACAAAAATACTAGATTTAAGATAAACAAGTTAAATTAATAATTAGAACAATAATTAAATTAAGATGAACACGCATTTTAACAGAAATACTAGATTTAAGAGAAACAAATTAAATCAATAATTAGAACAATAATTAAATTAAGATGAACACGCATTTTAACAAAAATACTAGATTTAAGAGAAACAAATTAAATCAATAATTAGAACAATAATTAAATTAAGATGAACACGTATTTTAACAAAAATACTAGATTTAAGATAAACAAATTAAATTAATAATTAGAACAATAATTAAATTAAGATGAACAGTCATTTTAACAAAAATACTAGATTTAAGAGAAACAAATTAAATCAATAATTAGAACAATAATTAAATTAAGATGAACACTTATTTTAACAAAAATACTAGATTTAAGAGAAACAAATTAAATCAATAATTAGAACAATAATTAAATTAAGATAAACACGTATTTTAACAAAAATACTAGATTTAATTGAAACAAATTAAATAAATAATTAGAACGATAATTAAAACAAGAGTATTGATTAATGAAAGAATTAAACAGTACAATATCTTTAAAATAACTACATTAAAATAAATAAGAAAATTTGTCTCCAATGAAAATTTAGTCAGCCTAAGCAAGTAACAAAATATTTTTTTAATAATTTCAAAGATAGAAAACTGAGTTTATTCCTGCAAACCAAATATAGAAAACATGTATTATTTAAGTCAAATTAAAGAAGCAGACTTACAAACGACCTTTAAAGGTGACATCCAAGTAGATCTGGTCACAATGGCGTTGAAATTACGGGCTAGTTAGATTGCTAGCCACCGAAGAGATGACTTAGGGGTTGGAACCCCGAGATATATAGTTCAAAAAGGGGTCGCTTTCCCTAACGTGGACCAACGTTTTGAGTCGATACGTGATTGGTACATGTCTACTGTTTATCTAATCTAAAAAAATAATGCTTGCTTGTTGGTTTGTTTGTTTGTTCGTACTTTAGGCGCGGCCATATCGTTGTGCTGATTGTGATGTGGATGTTTGCGTATCTCTAACAAAGTTTTACAGAGAAAACTGACTAAAACACCTAATAATTACATTAATAAAATATTTATAAGGGCAGAATTATTATTATTAATGTCCTTTTCATTAACATTATCCCGAGATGTCACCTTGTCAATTACGGGCTCAATAAATGGAGAAGTAATAAGGCTTATAAAGTTAGGGCATAACAGTGTACTAGAGTTATGCTGGATCGTTCTCGCTCATTTATCCGATTCGGCGTCCCTCCTCATAACCCTAGAGGTACTTGGGTTATTTTTCCCTTGTAGCATATTTTCAGTTTATAACTTTACATGTGTACCTAATTTGACTACAATTGCTTCAGGGGTTCGAGAGTTATGCAGGTTATGTTAAACACGCACATACACATACATACACACAAACGTGCAGTTCATCCATATATACATTTAAAAATTTGCATACCTGTTATGGTGGTCACTAGATGTCAGTTGGAACGAATTCGCGCTCTCTTGTGTGAATTGAGAATACTACATATACATGAAGAATGTATGTTTTTGTTGGAATACTTGAGTAGCTCAGATGGTTAGAGTAGGGAGTTTAGAGATTCGGGTTCAAATCCCAACTCAAGAATTCGTTTTTCTGTTCATATATATATATATATATATATATATATATATATATATGTGTGTGTGTGTGTGTGTGTGTGCGTGTGTGTGTGTGTGCGTGTGTGTGTGTGTGTGTGTGTGTGTGTGTGTGTGTGTGTGTGTGTGTGTGTGTGTGTGTGTGTAGAAATCCTATAGTAAGAAATAATAAAAGAGGAAAAATCATATCTTGTCAATTTCGACGGAATAAAGAAAACAACTAAATCCACAAGATAAGAGAAGAGTTTTTATATTAAAAACGGACAAAATTGAAATTGACTATGTGAAATAAAACACATATTTGAAATAATTTTATGAAAATTCTACAGTAGTTTTGACATTAGTTTGGAAGAAGAAGGAGACGTCCATAATAATACAAAGTTAGTTAATTTTAGATTCCGTTGTCAACAAAACGTTTTTTTGTTGAAAATTATCATAATCACGGATATAATAATGGTATCTGAATTGGCATTAATTAACTTATGTTGTGCTTAAAAAAATAATCTAAAATCTGTACGTAGAATCTGTAGAGAAATTGTTCGCAGGAGGCGGGCAAAAATACACGGCCAATAACACCGCAGAAGGAAGTGCAGGAGGATGAAAAGATTACTTTATATTATTTTCGCTCTTGAGCTTAAGGCGAGAAATATATCTATTGCAGGGAGAGACTATAGTAATAGTTTCGGCATAAGGCCTATACTTGATTTCTATTAGTTATGTCTAATATTTTATAAGATCAGTTTTATTAATAAATTATTAATACACTGTTATTTGCGGAAGACCAGATAATAATTGCTCAAGAATATGAAGACATGGAGTTTATGTTGAGAAAATTATTGGACGAATACGATAACTGGGGTTTGAAAATAAATTTAGAAAAAAAATTTATATGGGGTGTGGAGCCGAAACCGAAGATTTGATATTTGAAGATGAAAAGGGTATATTAGAGGATGTGAAGAATTTGAGTATCTGGGAGTAAAAATAGATAAAGGGGATAAACAAGAAAGTGATATTAAGAACAGAATAATTAAAGGTTGAGCAATAACAGCAATGGAGTCTTTTGGAACATTCATATATCCAGAAAACAAATACATTATAGATATATAATTGAATAGTGAGAAATACTGTCACATATGGAGCTGAAGTTTGGAAATTCAACAAAAACTTAGAACAAAAACTAATGTCGATGGAAATGGATTTGTTGAGGAGAGCAGCAAGATGTTCAGAATTAAACAGAATAAGAAATACTGTCATAAGAAAAAAAATGAATATTGGTTATTCAATAGTAGATTATATACTGTGTAAGCAATTGAATTGGTATGGGCACGTACGACGAATGGAAGAAGAAAGATTACCCAGGAAAACATTGGAATGGTGTCCACCTGGAAGAAGGAGGAGAGGAAGACCTCGAAACTCGTGGATGCAGGAAATAAGAACTGGAATGGGAGCAAGAGGACTGGAGGACATGGATTGGATGGAGAGAGACGAGTGGAGAAGAAAGATAAAACTTTAGGCACAGAGAGATGTGTAAACATTAAAATTCTGTATATAAATAAATTAATATTAATTGAAATTATCAGCAGCCGGTCTTAGTCTTTTTTAAAATGTGATAACATCTCTGAACTTTATACATTAGTGTCAATTTTTTTTATTTAAGCTTTAATTGCCTTCACTAAATCAGTGTTATTGTACATTCTGTACAGTTCATCATTATATCTGGCACGCCAAATGTCATTTTCACGCACTGGTTCAAAAATTTTCTTTAAGATTTTCCTTTCGAATATTTTGAGTTTGTGTTCTTCAATCTTGGTTAGTACACAGGTCACGCTGCCACAGGTCAAACAAATGTTTCATATATTATTGTTCTAATAATTGTCCAAATTAAAAACGAATATACTATTCTAGTCTACAAAGTGTGCCCTATAGAAACCGACTAAGGAAAATTTAATGCTACCGATTTCGTAACCATGGTTTATTTATGTTTTATTCGAATGTGTTCTTCTATCAAGATTTCGTTAATTTATTCGTATTGTGTACGAATTGCTGTTAATAAGAAGAGCTAATTAAATTGACATTTATGAGTTTAAAGATATAAAATTATCTACTGGATTGGGGCTCCTGTACTGAATATTCTTAGTACAGTGGAATTTCATAGGTACACAGCAATGTATCTCGGGGAGATGATGTACCGCCTCTTTAATCTAACTCAATACGACAGGCATACGGAAAAATTATCATGACATTTCGACTCCCTATGTACAATTGTTTTAATCGAGTAATGGTAGCCTTCAAATTCGGATCGCTCCCACTAAATCTATTACATTGTTGCATAAGGCTACTTCTCGGGACAAGTGGTAAGACACTCGCTCTCCATCCGCAAGTCCAGAGTGCGCTTCTCGATCATTATTCGGAGTTGAGGGTGAATGAATGGAAGTCAGAACAGTTTTTCTTCGGAGTTACTCTGGTTTTCCTCAATTCCATCACACCTGAATATAACTACTCATATCTTCCATTGCGACCAAATAATTACATCCGCCCATGTGATGGTAAAACAGTCCCGATCAGTTGGCATTCTATTATATCCTGGATCTGGCATTGCGCCGGACACCCTTTAGAGGGGTTTTACATGTTTACTAAATTTCTTACCAAATGTCGGATTATAAGAATGCTCTGAATTATTTCTCGCGAAAATTAATTTTGGCCATTAGGACACGATCTTACTTTTCAAATGTATAAGTATTTGTCATTTTTCTATTAAATATATCTACATAAATTCTTATAATCACTGAAAAAGATCTCGTAATTTCCTTAAATGTATTTTATCAAGTAGAAACTATAAAAATAGTTTTAGACCTGACACGGATACTATTAACCGCGGAAAGCGATGGATAACGGACAAAGTTTTGCGTGTTCATAACAGATTCGTTTTTAATGTCCGAAAAATATGATGATATCACTCCATTTTTTCAGGAATTGTCATGGCTCCGACTCTAAGAGAGAAGAAATTGCACTCTCTAGTTCTCATATTTAAGATGCTATTTACTTCGACTAAAAATTATTTCGAATTTAGTTTCGAGCGTCTATGCTCCAACCATAACGTAATGCATGATCACACCTAAATCATTTGCTTATATACCGCAACATAAGATATCTCATCCCTACACACCATATACTATATCCACTTTCTGCAACTGGAATTCCCTACCACACGAAATCAAGGGCATTTTAATTCACTTAAAACAAATGTACATTTTTATTTGTAAATTGCTTGAATATTGAATTTTGGAAGATAATATTTTATTTATTATTTGGATTGAAAACGTTGGTTTGAACATTACCTTCACGCTTAATGCACCTGTATAAATTGCATTTTCCGTTAATTGATTATTATTATTATTATTATTATTATTTTTGTTACAATTATTGTTATTATTTTTATAATTATAATAACAATTATTATAATTTTTATTACTTACTTACTTACTCACTGGCACTATCGAACCCGTAGATTCATGGCCGCGCCGACATAAGTTCTCCATACATCCCAAACCTGAGCTAATGCTTTGCAATCATTCCCTGTATAATCTACTTCCTTCAAATCATAGTTAATTTTATTCTCCCACCTCATTCTTGGTCTACCAACTGGGCGTTTTCCCTCTGGCTTTCCTACAAGAAGCTTCCATGCAAGTCTTTCATTCCCCATACGTGCAACATGTTCTGCCCATCGCAGTCTACGAGACTTAACTGTTTTTATTATATCTGGCTTCCTATAAAGGTCATGTAGTTCATTGTTATGGAGTCTTCTCCATTCACCTGTCTGTTTACCTCTCTTTGGTGCAAAATGTTTCCTAAGTACTTTATTCTCAAATACTTGTAATCTCCTTTCATCCCTTAAAGCAAGAGTCCATGTTTCGCACCATATAATATAACTGGTAGAATAATAATATATTTTTAGTTTAACGTTTTTTGAAAGGAGTTGGGACATCAATAGTCTCTGCAATGTATAATAACACGCATTTCCAGAATTGAGCCTGTGTTTAATTTCTTTGTGCATCTCATTCCTATTTGTGATTACTGTTCCTAGGTATTTGAATTCAGCCACTTCCTCAAAATTTCCCTCATTTGTCATTATTATTATTATTATTATTATTATTATCATTATTAAGTTTAGCGAGTAAAAATATCGTATATACATTAATTACATTTTTTATCGTTTTTAAATCTTTTATAGAACAATTCCATATGTGATAGTTTGACGTTTACAATACATTTTTGCAGCAAAATGCTTGCATAAAAATTACAATTGGTTGAAAATGGCGGTGTTATCTACGTGATATGATAGAGGGAAAGTGTGTTATTAAAATTGTACATAAATTACAACTTCTGAAGAAAAACATTTATTATCTATCAAAGTATGTGTGACTGACTGACTGACTGACTGACATAAATATCAACTCATCATGCAGCTTAACACGTTCATCTAAATCATTGTCTGATTCCTAATTAAATTTTCCAAGGTACCGTATCGAGGGCACATTTCAAGTTACATTTTAAATAATCACAATTAATATCGACGTTATGACCTAATATGTGATGTGTGACTGGCTGAATTTATTCTGTGAGTGACTGACATATCTGAATTTTATTTAGAATTTCAAAATGCAAATATTACAAAAATGTAAAAACTAGATAAACAGATTCGGTAACAGAGAATAATAAATAACTGCGAACATTTAATTAATTCCACGAAAATAGTTCAATTTAATTTTGCTATAAAATAAATATTAATTAAAATGAATAGCATAACTTAAATAACTCGCTTACCATGTACCATTTTAAATTATATAAAATATGAAAAAATGTTAAATATTTTCTAACAAAGTGCCTTCGCTATTGTTAAGTGTACCTAAATTAATTGTACGTATATATAAGTATAGTAACTGATTACAATTTGCGTGATGCAAGGATTTAATATTTCAGATTTCTAGATGCACATTCTTAATAAGTTTATTCTTCGTTTGCCACCTTGTCATCTGAAGATTTCAGTACTTCAAATCTATTAGCATTTAGATTTGGTATTCTTGACGCATTTCACCATTTTTCAAGATTTTAATTCAAATTTTACAGAATCGTCTTTAGCGTTTGTTCCTCTCATGAGCGATAGCCGTTGTCTGATTTTCACCCTGACCAGATGATGATCCGAATTGCAATATGTCCCTCTAATTGATCTAACATCGATGATGCTACTGTGCCAGCGTTTGTCCACTAATGCATGATCTATCTGGTTCCGAGTTTCGCCATTTGGAGAAGTCCAGGTGTATTTATGAATATACATATGCTGAAATGTTATGCTCTTAACAAATTAGATTCTTTGATGTGGCAAAGGAGACTGATCTAACGCCATTGAGTTACTATCTTCATGTAGACTGAATATGCCTATTGTTGGTTTGAGTATATCTTCTCGCCCCACTTTTACTTAAAAATCTACTAAGACAATTTTCATAAGATATCGTGAAAAGGCTATCAAGTACGCATTCTAATTCTTCATAGAACTCATTCTTGAGCTTGTCATCTTCATCTTCTGTGCGAGCATGTCGATTTACGATTACAAAATCATATCTTTAACCTTTAGAATTATGTATGATATCCTATCACTGACAAACGAAATATGTCGGATAGCAGACATGATCCTCCTTCGGACAAAAAAAAAACATTCCAAATTCAGGACTTTCTCAATTCCCGTAGTGCAATGCAAATCTTCCTGATTCCTGACTACCTTCTCCTGACCGCCTAACGTCCTGTAAAGCGACTATATCCAAGGGTGATTTATCTTATTCCCGCGTTAACACCTCTAGCGCCCCACTATTGTTTAAAGTCCTAAAATTCCAAGTTCCAAGGAATATGTCCCTGTGTTTAAGTCTTTGGCATGGGTTCCCTGAATTAGTCCCCGTGCGGAGAACCGAATGGAAGACTATTTGACCTCCGGAAAATTTTACCCCTGTGGAACTCATGTCCGCGTTTGTTGACGGTTGTATTTTTACGGTGAAAGATCGTCACTCTTTCAACGAAGGTACCTTTTTCGTCTGGCGTATCACCTTCAACCAGTGCGGTATGGGTAACCCTATCGGTAGCAATGCTACCGCCGGCATAGCTCTCGGGATCATTTATGCACGCAAGCCACTCCACCACGACAAGGTAAATATACCAAGGAGGGGAGTGACTAAAGTACACGTACTTCAATTGGTCAAATCAAGGTCAAATTGGAGAGTAAATCCCCTGACCCCTAAAACTCAGCGACGAGTTGATAATGCAATACGAGATTTACTTCAATCTACGCAATACTACGGAAATAAATTGGAGTAACATGGCAGCAAGGAAGTGGCCTGATCTAACCAATGGAAATGTATTTAGTAATAGTTGAAAACTTGCCCAAGAAACTTATCCCGACCGTGGATCATGGATCGGTGCGTACGAGCCAACAAGTTCTTCCAAGATCACATCGACAGACATATACCAATAATTCTAAACATCTAATTGGAAATAGCAAGAAATATACATTAAGTAAAATTCCGGTTTACATGATTGAATGGTACATAGCCTACCGGGTCTACATTATTAGTGGTAATCGATCGTTTAAGATTTTAAATTGGGCTCTGAGAGTTGCTTCAGCAGGTGGTGCATGTCCTGTTTGGCCTTCACGAGCACGTGGATACAGCTTTATGTTATCAAGACGGTGAGATAGATTTGGGCTGGTTCAGCGCATTTTCGGTGTGCAAAAATTATTTTAAGGATGCGTCTGCTTTACGGGTACATGTTGAATTTATTAATCATTTTTTTTCTGAAGTGCAGCCTTAAAGCTCAGTGCAAAAAAAAAAGTTTGCACCCAAACAATTTTAACAAAAGTAAAACTAAATGAGATTGGTGCGAATCTTGAACATTTACCGAATAAAAATCGGTAAATCATTCTCAAAATTAGTACTACTTTGAGTTTTTTTGTACACAAAGCAACAAAGCTGTTAAAATCTCGGAAGTATTTGCAGACAGTGTTCAGTACTGGTTTTGTTTCAACAAACAGAGTGTGATTTTTCTTGTGGGGTAACCTGAAAGATAATATTTATGGAATAATTCCTCACTCATTATATAACCTAGGAATGACGACACTTTTAACTTACGTAATAAGCTAAGATTGTATGTTAAAACGTTTTATATAGTTAAAGCAGGAAAGCCGGGCGCGCATCGAGTTCGGCTAATGCGGGCTTCCTAGCCGAGAGTGGAAACATCGCACGCGCGGATACAACATATAATGAAGCAGTGAAGTATGAGGCAGTGTTCATTACGGTGGGGTAACCGCAAAGATTAAGGATGATTGAGTCATAGTCGAAAAGCAGTCTGTTGATCAGCTCTAATTATAATTAATGCGTAACCATCCTATTATTAGTAAATATTTGTATTATTTTAATATTACTGCGTAGTAGAGTATATAGTTAATTCGAAGATGAGTTTTCTTGAATGAGTTAGAAAGTCAATGGAAAATAGGTGTCAAATGAGAGCAATGAGAGAGAGAGTTCGAACAATGTTTCTTCAGTGACAAAAAGTTCAAACGTGACAATTCGTATGTTGTGTAAATGGTATTTATTAAAGAAGAAAAAAAAATCTGTATCATCTCTAAGATTTTTTTACAGTAGCTAATACTCCATTCTCATTATTTTTAGCGTTTGTGATACGATAAATAATCCTTTAAATGTCTTAAATTCATCTACATGACAGTTATTAGTAAAATACGAATGAGAAATGAACAGTAAACAAATAAAGGGTGAAAACAAATATTTTACACCAACGTTATGACCTCCAGAGATTGTGGTGATAAAGAGGAACTAACATTTCTATATTAAAGTAACCCAGATGGAATAATTTTGTCTAACTACCCCAATACTTCTCGAAGGAACAAAACCACATTAATGAACCAGATCCCTGCGCTTCTCACCCCACTACTCTCTAACTTGCTTTTAATTCATCGCCTCCATCAACACTTTTAAACCATTCGCTACAAATTAAACATCGAAAATTTCAGTTTTTATTATAAAAAGTTTCAAATATAAAAAGTAGTCGATATTACCCAGAATCTGTATCTTCGGAATTCAATTTCCATGCTTTTCGATCGAAGCAACTCGGTATGATTTCTTTAAAATTACATAATTAGAAACAATTAGTTTATATGAAATTGCAATATTCATATTTATTAGAAAAAATGCATGCATATATATATATATATATATATTGCAGATTTTCGCGGATGTAAGAATGAATATGAACGTTTTCTTGGGTTTTCCGCGTCTTGGATTCAAGTTCGGCCTCTGGCTACTGATTCCGACGTTTCGGCATGATCCCACATGCCATTATCAAGGAATGATAAGTTCGAGTCACAGGTTTAGGTGTTACATAATAAAATGCATAGAATTTTCTCTGTGGTCCGTTTCCGAAGACGTACACCCATCCAAAGTTTAGTTCTTATGTTGTTAAATACCTTCAGTTCAACATAAGAACTAAACTTTGGATGGGTGTACGTCTTCGGAAACGGACCACAGAGAAAACTCTAAACCTGTGACTCGAACTTATCATTCCTTGATAATGGCATGTGGGATCATGCCGAAACGTCGGAATCAGTGGCCAGAGCCCGAACTTGAATCCAAGACGTGGTAAACCCAAGAAAACTTTCATATTCATATATATAAGCCCAGTATGACATAACAGTATTTCATAACATAAGCCCATGAAAAATAATGAATTAGTCCTGAAATGTTTTTTTGCCTGAAACAGGGCCGAAACGGATATGGCTCTCCATCACATTCTATCCGGCCGCTGTTTAGCATTTTAATGACATTAAATTTGCTAATTTATTTTTATCAGCATATTACAAGATGGGCTAAGATCTAGTGAGGTATGGTTACAAATAACAACATAAGAATATTTAGTATTAGGGTATTGCAATGTTGATTACATTCACCAACCCTTGTAACAATAATAATAATAATAATAATAATAATAATAATAATAATAATAATTAATAATAGCTATAGTAGACATACGGCTACTGCTTCCTTGTTGTGTCCACATTATGACCCGCGATACAAAAATTTGTGAGTTTCGCGGTCAGAATTACCTCATATATAAATGTAGAATTGTAGCTTAATTTAACATAAATAAACCGTTGAGCCGTTAAACTGCAAAACGAAATGCTGAGAATGCAATACACAAAAATGTAAAGCATTTTCACATCTAACTAAAATTACGTAATCGCTTCATTTCAGTTTGAGTATTTATATTCTTTGTTCAGCTGCTCTTCCATCGTACTTATTTCCATTCATAGTAGAACTATGTGCCTAACAAAAATGTATCATACACTTTCGTTAAAGAAAAATTAAAAAATATTAATTTAAAATAAATATTTATTCTAATAGAATTAGAACTAATTGTCCATTTTATATTATTTTTCTAATTATTAATCAAAAACAAATCATTAATCTATTTAAATTATACATTAAATTAAAATATATATGTAGTCAATATGCCCATTTCACCAATTAATGTTTTAAAATGGTCAACAAGTTTCTACAGCCAAGCTGTCATTCTCAAGACCAGATATTGAGTCAATATCTGGTCTTGAGAATGACAGCTTGGCTGTAGAAACTTGTTGACCATTTTAAAACATTAATTGGTGAGTCAATATCTGGTCTTGAGAATGACAGCTTGGCTGTAGAAACTTGTTGACCATTTTAAAACATTAATTGGTGAAATGGGCATATTGACTACATATATATTTTAATATTATATCACCAAGAAGATCACTTGTGTATTAAATACATTGGACATCCAGGTCAATTCGATCTTTATTGACTATTGACAGTCAATATCTGGTCTTGAGAATGACAGCTTGGCTGTAGAAACTTGTTGACCATTTTAAAACATTAATTGGTGAAATGGGCATATTGACTACATATATATTTTAATATTATATCACCAAGAAGATCACTTGTGTATTAAATACATTGGACATCCAGGTCAATTCGATCTTTATTGACTATTGTCAGTCAATATCTGGTCTTGAGAATGACAGCTTGGCTGTAGAAACTTGTTGACCATTTTAAAACATTAATTGGTGAAATGGGCATATTGACTACATATATATTTTAATATTATATCACCAAGAAGATCACTTGTGTATTAAATACATTGGACATCCAGGTCAATTCGATCTTTATTGACTATTGTCAGTCAATATCTGGTCTTGAGAATGACAGCTTGGCTGTAGAAACTTGTTGACCATTTTAAAACATTAATTGGTGAAATGGGCATATTGACTACATATATATTTTAATATTATATCACCAAGAAGATCACTTGTGTATTATATACATTAAATATAAATAACATGTTTTCCGTAAAACTGTATGTAAAATAATGCATTTAATATATTAATGAATTAAACAATGTATTTAGGTTAAATACGTCAGAGAGCCAGAGATGTGTATGCGTATTTTTCACATGTTGCATAAAGCAATATTACCATGTATTATGTTGAGAGCAACTGGTTGACGGATGTCATGCAATTTTATTTGGATGAAATACAACCTGTTGTGAACTTCTCTATCGACATATCACAGAATCACTGATTTTTTTGTGCCTGTTAGAAAGTGACCCTTCTGCCAATGTCAGAGTTTTGATACTTCCCAATCGCCTGTCAGCATCAGCACTTGACTACAAGTTTCTTCTTCCAGATGTTTTGAGTCTTTACTTACTCTACTTCTTTTAACTGCTCTTTATAAGAAAATGACGGCTTTTCAGCTTTCCCAGTCAAATTTAGTCTTTCCGTTTCTAGTTATCACTTTTAAACGTAGGCTATTATTTTATTTTGTATATGCCTATCAACATCAGCACAATACTAAGATTTGGTTTCTCGTTCTATTTTCTTCCCCCGAACACTATTCTAAATATTTTTAAAATATAATTATAGCATTTTGTGGATTTTTACGTTAAATCGATTGATCTATTTTTGCTAGTTTTCGTTTTTTTTTATAAGTTCACTTTAAATATGTGAAAGTAGGTACGAATACTACAAACTAACATTTTCCTTTATAGTGGTTATTATTTATCCTTTACTGGATGCAACATTCTTTTTGTTATTTTAAGATGTCAATATCCGACATTGTACTTTGCTTCCTGAATGAATATTCTAAACATGACCATCTTTATTCAATCCTTCCATGAATCCAATAATTTTCTTTAAACCATGTCTCAGAAGATCTGTCCATCGGCTCCTATTGTTTGCCACTAACATTGGTGAATACGATTTAATATAGGATTAGTTTATTCTCATTCGATGTGACAAACTCATTAGTCTTTTCGGCTTGTTTATTAATATCCCTAATTAGTCCAATTACTAGAGAATTTTCCATGAATCCTTCTATCGACGGTGTGTACTTGAATAATTTTTAGAATAATTCCCAGGTAAACGGTCCAAATAGTCAAATAAAATGAGCGAGAGATGAAATTGGCACCACAAGATCATTAAATAGACACTCTCACACAGATTGATTGAATATTTTCTTCTAACATGTATGAAGCGTATTAGAATCCTCATTGTGGAATTTTGTCTGAATTCCATGCAAATGGAAAAGAGCTCTCAATTGGAACACACGAAATATACACACAATCCATATATGCCACTTATCTAGGCTTTTACTCTTTCCTCATAATTGACACACAATCGTTTTCACAATAGTACTGTTTAATGTTGTATACATTTTTCATTCTACACTTTTCTCTCTCCTAAATACAAAAAATAATTGTCTTACTATTTTCTTTAAGTCTTCCATTTTTCAGTTGCTAGGGATAAATATTGGCATCGAAATGTTAGCTCGAAATGAGAAATATTAAAATTCATGGTGTGCCTCGTATTTTGTTTCGACAATTCTAAAACTATCCAAGTGTCCGCCAATTGCAAATTCCTTGAATGATCTTTACGATCGAAATTATGATGACCTATAAAAACAGTTTAATATGACACTAAAGAGATTTTTTCATGGGAAGCAGATATTTTTGGAAAAGTATGTACATTTGACAATGTTGACCTGCTATAAATCATGACCTACTATCTGAATGATAGAGACGTCGTTCCCAGATGCTCATGATTAATGCCGTGTCTTACTTAAACAGTTGAAAAACGTTGTATTTTTTCTTTAAGAACTTGCTGTCATATGAATGATAAATAGAAGACTGAAGCTAGGCGGTGGTGTATCGACCGTCATATGTTATGCAATATTTATGTATCCATTGCAATCTGTTCTCTCAAGTGACCTGCTTGACACCTTCAAGTACAGATGATATGTATGAACTGTTAAATATCTCTCCATTCTATGCGCTTACAATTCCCCTAACCTACGTAAGCAACACATAAAATACACATTTCAAGCATTTCTTAATTTTTTGTTAAATTTACTCATTTTAAATAAATTGGTTAATTAAGTTGAGACGTATGGCAAATAAAATTATCTACAAAGGCTCAAGTTAAATTAAGCAAGAGAGGTAAATGGATGTTTCAATTAATTACTAAAATTATTTTTCACAACGCTTGGTTGGAATCTCCGATACATTTAATCAAGGCACCCGATTCCATTTGCATATTGTTCTTTATAACCCTCGACATCTCACTGTGTGTTGCTAATTTTATAATTTCAATTGCAATAAATTTTAAATCTCAGAGACTGTCTAACTATATATTAAACTCCATGGCGCGACAGGCCTAGAAGGACCTTGACCTACCAACGGGTGCTGGCCTCACATCTACATGTGTTAATCACAGAGGTAGACGATCTTCCTGCCAGTATAGGGATGACATATAGTCAGCATGTCGGATCCCCCACACTTTATAGCTGGTTTTCTCAACCTGGAGCCGGTACTTAATGTAGTTATCCCAAATTCTTCACGATGCTGAGTGGGTACCGGTCACATACTGGCCGACATTCCATGAGGAAATATCTCCTCTCATGCAGGCCCGGACCAGCGCAAGCTCTCCGCCAAGGCTTTTACCTCAACCACTCGGCTACGGCACGGGTCTATCAAACTATCACATCGTTCAAAAAGAAACTGAATAATTATTAATAACATACTAACACAAACACCTGACTATCAGTACTATTTTAGAAACTAACATTTTATTTTATTTTATTTACTATATATATATATATACCAATTTTGAGATGGATCAACAGATACAATATATACACTGTTATTTGTGGATGACGAGATAATAATTGCACAAGAATATGAAGATATGGAGTTTACGTTCAGAAAATCCCGAATACAACTAGGGTTGAAAATAAATTTAGAAAAAAAAAATACATTTTATATATGGGATGTGGAGCCGAAACCGAAGATTTAATATTAGAAGATCAAAAGGGGTATATTAGAGGATGTGAAGAATTTAAGTATCTGGGAGTAAAAGAGGACAAACAAGAAAGTGATATTAAGAGCACAATAACAGCAATGATAAATGGAGTCTTATGGAACATTCATATATCCAGAAAACAAATAAATTATAAATATACAATTGAATAGTGAGAAGTACTGTCACATATGAAGCTGAAGTTTGGAAATTCTATTTATGTTAATGGAAATGGATTTCATGAGGAGAGAAGCAAGATATTCAAAATTATAAAAATAAGAGATACTGTCATGCGAGAAAAATGAATACGATATTAGTTATTCAATAGTATACAAGATATGAGCACTTAAATTGGTAGGGGCACGTACAACGAATGCAAGAAGAAAGGTTACCTAGGAAAACATTGGAATGGTGTTCACCTGGAAGAAGAAGGAAAGGAAGACCTGGAAACTCGTGGGTGCAAGTAATAAGAACGGGAATGCGAACAAGAGGACTGGAGGATGTGGAGTGGATGGATAGAGAAGAGCGGAGAAGAATAATAAAATTTTAGGCACAGAAAGGTGTGTAAACATTAAAAATCTGTATATAAATTAATAAATAAATAAATAATATATATATATATATATGTATGTATATACATATAGAGTGTTGCAAAAAACACCGACAACGGAGGTAAGGTAGCACATTGAGATATGTTGATCATTTTTAATAAGGTACCGATGTCAGGAAATGACGCGTTTTCACACTATGACTAGTTAATTATGTCGCAATATCAGTCTTAGTTCGAAGGATTTGAAGACTCATTAGGTGACAACACTTCACAGGTACGGAACATGTTATACATGGCTTCGCAACGGAATGTGGCTGCAACATGAATGAGCTTCAGCTCACTTCGATGCCACATTTGACATTTGAATGCCACGTATCCAGGTCGATGGATTGGCAGATGGGGACTAGCTCCATGGTCTCCGAGATCACCTGATATTAACCCTCTCAACTGCTTTTTGTGGGGCGACACGAAACAGTCTCTTTATCAGACTCCAGTACGATCACATATGGATCTTGTAGCCCGAATCCACGCTGCTACAGAAATAATTTAAATGAGGCCAGGCGTATTTGAACGTATGCGCCAATCACTACAACGCCGATGTATGCCCTGCAATGAGATGGGTTGTGATGTGGATATTTTGAAAACTTGATGTGACTGTGATATTATTGTCAAGTATTGAGTCTTGAAATCCAACTAACGGAACTCTTGAGAAGGTAGTTACTCATAGTGAGAAAACGCATCATTTACGGACATATATAAATTCCTTGTTAAAATTATCAACATATCTCAATATTTCACCTCACCTCCGTTGCCGGTTTTTTGCAACACCCTGTATATATATATTGATCAATCTTAATACTACGGTATTTTTATTACTGATACGTTACTACATCACTTCTGATTATTTGACCTTGTAAATAGTTTTCGTGTTTATTGCAATTCATTAATAACTTGTTTTGTGTACATTTTATATTTAGTTTTAATTTAAACTATCAGTAACACGTTTGTGTTATAGACATTAGCTTAAATCACTGCCACTATCGAATTCGTAGGTTCATAGCCACACGGATATTAACTGTCAATATATCCTTATCCTGAGCCAAGGTTTTCTAGTCATCCCCTCCAAAATTTACCTCCCTCAATTCGTAGTTAGTGTTATCCCCTGCCACATTCTTGCCTAGGTACTGGAAGCTTACCTTCTGGTTTTGCTGCAAGGATTTTCCATGTCTTTATTTCAACCTCGATTCGTACACATGTCCTTATCATCGCAGTTAACGAGACTTAACTGTTATGGTAGTTTGTTTCCCATAAAGATCATACGCTCACTGTTAAGTAATCTTCTCTATTCACCTATTTTTTCGCGTCTCTTTGGTCCTACATTTTTCCTTCGTCTTCTGTTTCTTCCGCTTTCCCCACTTATATGTTTGCGGTTTTCAATTTCCATTTATGTATATCATTCCAATCCCTTTCTTCCAAATTCCTATCATCCATTATAGTTCTGACGTAGGTGTTCCATTTCCATCTTGGTCTGCTACGTTTATTTATTTTATGGAGTGACCATTGGTATATATTTTTTGGCATCTTCCATTTTGTATTCTTTGTGCATGGTCATACCATTTAAGCGTTTGATTTTCAATCCTCTTAACAATAGATGGTGACATTCACTTCTCTCCAAAGGAATTTTTCCCAAGAACGTTATTCTCAAATACTCGTAATACACTTTCCTCCCTTAACGTTAAAGTCCACGATTCACATCCATATAACGCGCACAATATTAGTTTTATATATTTTTAGCTTAACGTTTCTTGAGATGGCAAACGTTCCTGCAATTCATAATAGCATTCATTTCCAGTATTGAGCCTGTGCACCTCAATCTCCCTAGTCATTTGAATTCAGACACTTTTTTAAAATTTCCCTCATTTGATATTAACTGTCAATTTCCATTATATAATGCATTTTTATGTGTGACCAAAGATCATGCACCCGCTGTGGTCTTGAGGTAGCGTGCTGCCTTGTCACGCAGCGGGTCCGGGTTCGATTCCCGGTCGGGACAGGCTCCTGGGTGAGGTTTCTTTCGGGGTTTTTCCTCACCTATAAGATAAATGTCTGAAAGCTTAGGTTCCAGCGGTCCCCGAAAATCACCATCATCCTTATCATTATCATCATCATCCTTCACCAGTGTGGAAAGCAACGGGAAGCTAACACACATATAATTACTTAGTAAAGCTGCAAAACATAGCATAAAAAATATATGATTGCAGTGAAAGACCTGCCCTCGGGCTGAATTACTATGGATGGATGGACCATAGTTTGTTTATTCATGTTTACTTTCTGTCCCATTTCTTTGGCGTTGCTCAAAGAATGTGCGTGTTGGCCATTAGTATCTCCTTGCTATCGTCTAACAAATACTACATCATCAGCACACAAACATCTCTTATTATTACCATTGGATTGTAGGTCTTCTTTATCCTCTAACGATTTGATATCGTGCTCCAGTATAGAACTCAGTAGAAGAGGAGATAGTGCATATTATGGATATTAAAATATTTATTGCTAATTTTGTAGAAGTTTCATTTAATATTTAATAATTTTGTGACTTTGTAACGTATTTCCTGGTGAATGGAAGAGAGGGCCAAATAACCTTTAATTGCAAAAGGATAAGTAAATAATTCACATTTATTAGTAGTGGGGTTATTTATGCAGATATAACAAAATAAGATTAAGTGAGGAAAGCTACCATACCTGAGATCAAAATAACAATAAATCTATAGCTGTGGAAGGGCATTGTATTGGACACACCATATAGGCCGAGATTGCTCAGTTATGACTACACTCTGGTCACGATCTTCTGGGGAAACTCACCGCTTCGGAATGGTACCTACTTCTAATTGTGTTCTCTGCCTTTAAGAAGAATAGGTGAACAGACCCACCTAAGAGCACTCTTCAGCGATTTTATGTGCACTGACAGATTTTGGGTACCTCGATCAAACATTTTTAATGGGTAGAGAAAATTATAAAATGCATGTTCCTGTCATTAATAAAAGTAAACATCTGGATAACATGAGTTACACACTGTTTCCAATGCAACTAGATTTTGAGATATTATCATCGATTCTTCAAAACATATCTTCTGTCATATAGAGTATCTTACATTACAAACTAAATATATGGTTTATAGAACCCATTTGTTAAGTACTACATTCACCAGGCTCACGACTGTGCGTATCCTCAGTGAACAGAATACAGATCATATATCCGTTATCCAGTCCCTTAATAATCAACTGATTAGTATCCTTCGACTTCCGCTTAGACCTTTATAGTGTTTTTTTTCGAGGTTTATTTACAAAATCTTTAAAGCATTTCTGCAGTCGCTCATTCAAGCTATATGACTTGCCAGTACGAATCTTCTAGACTTATTAAACCTGACAATACTAGAACACAATATAGATTATAATTTATATAATTATCGAGGGCGATATTAGTGGTGGTGATTGTGTTGATTGTGAAAGTAGTAATTGATTTAATTCAGCTCTGTACGGCTTGGGTCATTAGCACAGAATTTTAAAATTTGCGCAAGAGGGTCGACAATCTTAACTCAGAACTATCCATTTGAGACTTGGTGTTCCGATATATTTCGTAATTATACGACTCGTGAAGCCATACTCAGAAATTTACTTCCTGAAATAGTACATTGATCCGGCGTGGTTTTAATCCGCGAAACTCGAAACCACAGGCGTAACCATAGTCCACCTGGCCGACATAAATTCTCGAGTTCCTGGTCATAGAGCCTCCGTTTGTTTCCATTTTCATCCCTTGTGGGACCGAATATTCGTCTCACGGTCCTATTTTCGAATATTTTATCTTATCTTCTTCCTGTAATATAAGTGATCATGTTACACACTCAAAACTTACCATGAACAAAATTATCGTATTATAAATTTGAATTTTTACAACCTTTGTCAGGACCCGGATATACAGGAGACATTGAGCTGAATGGAAAAGCGAATTTTTTGTTTTAAATTGCAACGGGTCAACTCGGTGGGAAGAGTGTCAGTGAGCAATGAGTTTCTCAGGGGACAACATGACCAACTTGAAGGCAACTACGATAGGAATAACATGGAGAATACAAATATAGATACTTGTAGAATTTTATTCTATAATTGTATGATTAACTGGTACACACTCGTAGATTATATTCACATTAAATGTTATCACTTCTCTTTAAATTATCGTCCTTGAGACTCTCGAAACAAATGTGTATCCTGGAGCTATCTTTAATCATCACGATCCCTAAGCACTAAGATCGTATAAGTTGCACAGACTTTATTTCGAACGGGAACTGACTATATTATCCGTAATTTATTTATAATGTGTAAGTGACCTCAACTATTCTCACTTAGTTGGGATAGAATTGTAAAATATCTCGCCGTTTAGATCAATTAGTAATATAACTCGCCTACTCTTAGGCAAAACAAGTAGAATACCAATAAAAAGACTCTTGAAAAAAGCAAGATTGCGACTATATAATTTCGCCGACAGGCAAGATCGCGACTGTTCTATCTCGCCTACAGGCAAGAAGGCGAGTGCTCTATCTCGCCGACAGGCAAGAGCGAGACTAGTGATCGGTCATTCGCGAACGAACTGCTTCAATGAAGCTCCGTTTCTATGAACTGCTCACTCGTGAAGTGTCATTCGCGAACGACACTCACGAAGCGTCATTCACGAATGAAGTCGTTCGCCAACGAATGTCATTCAAAAATAAGTGTCTGTGTGTCATACAGTGTGTGAACTGTCTGAGAGAGACAAATTTCACTCCCCCCACTCTTTGAAATGTTGAGGGACAGGTTTTACTCTCTCACAGCTATGTTATGTATTGTGTAATGTAATTTCCATTTCTTTATTTTCGTAAAAAATTATTCCCTGAAATTATTTAAGATATCTACGATTAGTAACTTTATGTAAAATTTGTTGATGCAATATATTAAATTATCCCAAATATTTCATGCAATTATTTTTGTTATATAATGTATCTAATATTTTAAAAACTTCAGCATTGAATCATTAATTTCTTTAAAACATAACAATGTTTCTATAATACTATTATTACATAAAACTTTCCTCGTAACAGGTTTGCCACAAGGACAAAGTGAAACAGGCAATTAATTTTCGAAATTGATGAAATATGAGTTTACAATCTATACCACTTTTTGTAAATAGATAGATCATCGGTTGAAATATCTTTGACATCGTCCGATTTCTAATAGCCAGTTTTGTCGGTCCATCCAATCTCCTGGTTGTAGATGTTTCTTCTTCATATATAAACATATTCCCTGAATCCAGGAGGTTTTAGGTCTTCCTCTGCTTCGTCTTCCCTCAGGTTTCCATTCCAAAACAGATTTTGGTAGTCGATCCTCTTCCATTGGCCGGATATGTCCGTACCATCTTAATTGCCGAGTTTTAATATAATCTAAAATAGTGTCTTCAGTCTTCATTTTCTCCCTTATAACTGAGTTCCTAATTTTTTCTCTCCTTGAAATTCTTGCGGCCCTTCGTATAAAATCCATTTCCGTTGCCAATAGGTAATTATTGTTTGTTGTTGTTAATGGCCAAAGTTCTGCTCCATAAGTAATGATGCTTTTAACAATTGTATGATGATAACATCAGGGGGAACAACATTGATGGACAAGATAAGCTGGTTGCTTAGTATGATTTGGGAAAAAGAAGCTCTTCCAGATGAATGAAAGGAATCAATTATCTTACCAATTTATAAGAAAGGAGATAAAACTGATTGCAACAACTACAGGGGCATCTCATTACTTTCAACTTCGTACAAAATTCTAACAAATATATTACTAGCAGACTTACTCCCTATATTGATGGCATTCTAGGAGACCACCAATGTGCATTTAGAAGAAACAGGTCTACAACAGATCAGATTTTTAGAATAAGACAGATTTTAGAAAAGAAATGGGAATATAATGGTACTGTACATCAACTATATGTAGACTTCAAAAAAGCATATGATTCAATTAAGAGGGAGAAGTTAAAGAGTATCCTGCTGGAGTTCGGAATTCCTAAAAAGTTAGTTAGACTTTTACGAATGTGTCTAAATGGCTCAAAGAGTAGGGTGCGTGTAGGCAAACAGTTTTCAGACACTTTTGAAATCCAGAATGGGTTGAAGCAAGGAGATGCACTATCTCCTCTACTATTTAATTTTGTACTAGAGCATGCCATTAAATCTTTGGAGAATGAGGAAGGCTTACAACTGAATGGCGTTAATAAGCTGTTAGTTTATGCTGATGATGTAGTATTATTGGCCGATAGCGAGGAGATACTAAAGGCCAACAAGCACACACTATTGAGTAACACTAAGAAATTAGGACTGGAAGTAAATATCAGTAAAACTAAATATATGGTCACATGTAGAAATTCAGTATATAATGGAAATGGACAGCTAATGACAAATGAGGGAAATTTTGAGGAAGTGGCTGAATTCAAATACCTTGGAACAATAATCACAAATAGGAATGAGATGCACAAAGAAATTAAACATAGGCTCAATTCTGGAAATGCATGCTATTATGCATTGCAGAGACTTTTGATGTCCCAACTCCTTTCAAAAAACATTAAGCTGAAAATATATAAAACTATTATTCTACCAGTTATATTATATGGGTGTGAAACATGGACTCTTACTTTAAGGGAGGAAAGGAGATTACGAGTATTTGAGAATAAAGTTCTTAGGAACATTTTTGGACCAAAGAGAGATGAAGAGACAGTTGAATGGAGAAGACTACATAACAATGAACTACATGGTCTTTATAGGAAGCCAGATATAATAAGAACAGTTAAGTCCCGTAGACTGCGATGGGCAGGACATGTTGCGCGTATGGGGAATGAAGGACGTGCATGGAAACTTCTTGTAGGAAAGCCAGAAGGAAAACGCCCAGTTGGTAGACAAGAATGAGGTGGGAGAACAGTATTAACTATGATTTGAGGGAAGTAGATTATACAGGGAATGATTGGAAAGCATTAGCTAAGGATAGGGATGTATGGAGAGCTTATGTCCGCGCGGCCATGAACCTACGGGTTCGATAGTGCCAGTGAGTAAGTAAGTAAGTATGATGTATATTAATTTTGTTTTTATTACTTATATTTTTTATCCCACAATATTCCATTGAGGCAAGGAATTGCAAATTTTCCCTTATGTAAATACAATTTTTTATCAAAATAGTTAGATATTTTCACATTTTTTCAATATTACTGCCTCACTATAATGCTTGCCCGTTTATATAAAAGCGGGTGTCGCGCGACAATGCTTGACAATAATTAACATGCGCAATTATTAAAGTGGCGGTAGTCGGCATCTTTATATTTAATTATATATAATATATTCGGGGAAACAAAGCGAGCCGCTAGACAACCATCATAGTGAGGCTAAAATACCTCAAATTCTTTGTGGTTGAAAATATTTGAGCCTACATAGGCCTATTAATAGGAAATAGGAGCAATGTTATGATCCAATTCTATTATAAATACATTTTATCAACATTTTTTAAATAAAATTCCACATTTGCCATAAATTATCTAGCAGTTGCACCAGTATAAAACATTGCTATTATTAAATTAGATTATAACAACACTTAGGCTCCGGTTATTATGTCCGTAACACGACAACCTTTGTAGGTTCATTGTATCATAGCGCCCTTCTTAATGTGTTTGTTATGAATACATGGGCGTTACATATATTATACGGTATTACGCAATCTGTATTAGTGTTCCTGGTTTATATATTTCAATATTCGCTCACGAGTCATATCGTCATTTTCAGGGCTGGGCCCATGGCCTCAAGGAGAGGCCATAATCTTCCCTTTTAGATTAGAATAAAATATGGCCTCAGGATTTCAATTTCCGTAACACGGAAACCTTTGTGTAGGTTTATTTATTATAGTACCCGTAGTTTGTTATGAATTATGGAAATTAAATCTATTCTACAGTGTTAGGGTCTTTATAGTCTGTTATGGTATTCCTGGTTTCGACATTTAGGCATTCATACATTATTCATACCATATCGCCATTTTTGGGCTGGGCCAGGGGCCTCAAGAATGGGTTTACAACCCCCCTTTGAGCCTATTCTGCAATAAGTTGTTACATAGGCTCCGCGTCGTGAGGAATGATATGAATATGCCCCCTCCCGAATCACCCCGACCAAATATTTTAAACTCCTGTGATTTTTCAGACTATACTTTTTTTCCTAAATGAGATGAGGAGAAGAGTTGATATGAATAGAATGAGTGAATAATAAACAAGTTATGACATGATAGGGGAGGGAAGATAAGTGGAGAGTGTTGTGAGGTGGAAAATTCGGGAAAAGGAGAATCCCAAGAAAATCCTCAAAAATTGCAGTATGGCCCACCACCAATGTCCCTCTGGAATCGACAGGATTCAAACCTAGGATCCCAGTCTGTATAATCGCGCATTTACCGAGACGGCAACGTCGACATAATAATGCAGACATTTAAACTTTAGCATATGTTTCTGAAGTGATATAGGGATTTAATTGTAATTATTATATATTTTAGATGTAAATGAACGTTAACATATGTGGATTGTTCAAATAATACGAACAGCACAAGATTTTTTTGTTTATTTGTATTTATAAACGTGATAATATCTACGATCATAATGTGTCAGGAATTTTGCAGTTTGTAGTAATTTATTTTGTGATTGAATTATGATTAGTGATGTATGATAATGAATTTATGCTTAGCATTGTCTTGATGATTGAACAACCATGAAAACGTCATGTAATTTGGATGGGGATTTAAACTAGGTTCCTTCAGATTACTAATTTCCAATGCTGCCATCAAAACCACCTCGCTCAGTAGCTAACAGACTAATGAAACTTTATAGCATAGAGCTAGCTTGTGAAGTAAAGAACTACAACGCTTCGCGAGTGAAGCGCTTCATTCTAGTGAGTAATAGTGAACGAAGTACTTCATAAGAACGAACTACTTTTCCCACCACTAAGCGATACTGTTCTAATCATTTTGACTTAGGCTCCTACCCGCGCCATTTCCGAGAATCTAACACAAATTCAATTGGTGTACACATTATTAATCTGAATATCATATTCTCATTGGCTACATCATTCACGCCTACATATTTGACATCACGACAACATTCACACGCTTGGGGTTGTTTGTTTCCCAAGACAGCTAGCTTGACCTAATTCTCAGGACCATGCTTACCTCATTAGAGCGGCAAGAGAAATTTGAAGCTTCGGCAATAGCTTGTTTTTATTTACTAAGATTACATTATGTCACACAGGAAAATTTATAACACCACACAGAGAAATAAAGGGACCTGAACGAATAATCTACTGAGATTTCAGCAGTTACATAGAAGAAGATGAAATGTTCCTAGAGTAGATTCTTCACTAGACGAATACTGCAAGATGCCTCTACAACTTCAAATTATTGGAAGGTATCAGTTTTTTTGGAGCAGAGAACAAAGGAAGAAATGAGAGAGTAGCTAAATATCTGAAGAAGTTACAAATTTGTGGCGAAAAAAACTTAATACTACCCATGTGTCAAATCAAGTAATACATACATAGCTCCATATAGTACTGAAGACTTATGATGAATGTGTAAGGAGGGGGAACTTTGATTCGCTTACCAACTTTTTCATATTATAAAATTAAATGGTTAATGGGTATCTACTGAAGACAAAAATTGTACTAACTACAATTAGAGAGCAAATGAGAGGTTGGTTACTCAACACGTAAAGTAGCACGAAAGGATACAATTCACCCTTCAAATAGGCAGAAACTCCTTACAGAATCAATGATTAAAAAAGGTATTATTGTCAGATTGCAAAACAAAAATACACATATAGCAGAAAATGATGTTGCTATACTTCAATTTATTGGTTGTCATCATCACATTCTGGTCAGAATACTACGTTTAGTGATGGATTAAGAACTTGCTGAGAATATCAAGCCTCCACACATTGAATAACCATTTGTATCTAAATTGGTGAACGAGTATGAGGGGCTATAATAACAATTTATGAATGAAAAAGATGATATCCTAGATAAATCGGGGTGGAGAGATGAGTTGAAGTTCCTGTACTATCTAACACGTCCATTGATAATTTTTGAGGAAAAAAAGACGCTTTCCATTCATTAGGTTCCAGAAATTCCAAACATTAGTAATGCAAGATGAAATTCTAGAGCTATTCTTGCTCTACTTGCATTTATACTTACGCCTACTACAAGAGTATCTCTGAAAAAAGTGTAGATTTATTTAATTTGACTAGAAAGGCTATTAGTTTAGTAATCACATGTACACCCTTAGAAAAAAAAGATACTATCAATCGATCGGGGAACTTCGCGAGCGCTCGCAAAAGCCGTATTCACATCAACACGTTTTCAAAATTGTACTGGGTTGTTTGCTAGTTAATGCAGTGCACACTCAAGTAACATTAAAAAGAGAGTTTGGCTTAGTACTTAGTGTGTTCCCGTGGTCGAGAGGTTTAATAGACATCGTCTGCGTTCTTAACCTCACGGGTTCGATTCCCTTTCTACCTTTTTTTAACGGAATGTTAGAATAACATTTCGTAGTTTCATATTTAATTATATATTTGAGTTTTATGGCTTTAATGCACACACAAAATCATAAATTAAAACCTTCTTCTAATAAGTAAATGAGGAAAGAAAATAATATATTCCAAAATGAAAACATTAACAAAAACAAAATCAATATCGGGTGTATGAATCCTCAGCATCTATTACCGCCCTCAATCTGCGAGACATTGCTGCAATCAAATTTCTACAGGCACGTGGACGATCGGCTAGAGTATCCCAGGCGTCTTGAATTTGTGCCCATAAGCCATCTTTCGTCTTTCGTGCATCTGCAGGCCAATTATAGTTCATCTCTATTTTTATCTTAGCCCACACATTTTCGATTGGACTCAAATGTGGTGAACAGCGAAATTTGATTTACCTTCTCCTTTAACAATCAAATCAAATTTCGCTAAACACATTTTAGAAGACGGCCACAGTTTCAGCAATATCGATAATACAATGTAAGTTATACACAGAGAAAATAACGCACATAAAATTAACATTTTAGAAAAAATCGAAATTATCAAAAAGGCCAAGAATACTAACATTCTCAACGAAAATATGCCTAATGAACAAAACCCTCTATTAGACATACAGTTAATTCAATACTACTACAATAACTCCAGAATATGAAGCATGCATCGATAGGCCTAGAGTGAAATCAACGAAAATTTTAAATAGTTGAAGAAGACAGTAGTATAAAAGTTAAAAAAATATATAATTTAACATTGTTATAACCTCAACGGTATAAAAAAATTATGAATGTTAAAAGTATAGATTAATTCAAATATCGAAATAAAATGCATTTAATTCATAAATCGTTTTAATACAAATATCACGAAAAAACTGCATAATTGAAGACGCGAACCTGCGATCTTCATTAACAGGATCTGTGACCGCATGCTTTACCGCTGAGCTATCAGGAAACGTAAGAGAGTGTTCAGTTCGTGCCAAATAACACAGTAGTTCAGGGACTGCACAATTATGACTAGTTTCCTAGTTTGAACCCAGCTTTGTGCCGAGTATGACTTAGAAGAAATGTGCGTTCTAGAGATGACTCATTCTTTTGTCGAAGGGTGTACAACATAAATTACTTCAAGAACATGTCAAACATATTAGGGCCTTTTAAAAAGCACTGCACTCATTGGAAAATCATTGGAAGTAGGAGCCATGTGCATGAAGTATACCAACAAATAATCAGAGCGCCGAACGTTAAGTTTTAGTCCTGCAAGAATTATATGCTTCCTGTAGAAATAGAGGCAAACTGCATATCCGATCCTTTTTAAGCAATCAGCAATAATATACTATGATTTTACATGTGGTTGAATACTTTGATCTCTTGTGTTGTTTCTAGTATAGTATATATCTCGTATTTCAAAACAATCAGCGGGTAGTGAAATATGAATATTGATTTCGGGGTGACATTTTTTAAAGAATTATTGAACTGACTAATCGATTCTTCGTACGGAGGCAAACGTCCATCAGATTGCTGTACAGGAAATTGAGGTTGTGAAGTTCTACCCCTAATATATATATATATATATATATATATATATATAATTTTCTTATTAAAAATAAACCTTGCATAAGGTGGCGAATTGAGGAAGATTTTCATTACAATATTATGGTAATGATTACAGTACAAAATAGGCTTACATTTTTCCATAAAACAAATCAACTAAGAGCAAGTTTGTAAAGGTTTTAAAATGACAGATGCATAGACACAAACGAGTGAAGTACTTTATATTTTTATGTATGTACAAATATACATTCTGATAAAAAGAGTAGGTCTAGTTTGGTTGTATTAGCAATATGAATATTTTTATAATAAGCCCTATTTAATTTATTCTTACTTTACCTTCTTAATTCCAATTCTTTTTCCATCCCGTATAACAAATGGGAAGCCACTTTGCTTCGTTTCCATGACATGCAGTAATAGTTTACGCTCCATTCACAAGACATAAATTGCATACAGCACCATCTATCGTCATGTTCGAAAAACTGTGCGATGGTAATTTTAAGCGAGATGTGAAAATCAACAAGGTAAAAACTGTAACAAAACTGGAAACAAATGTACCGTTTAAATTCACCGACATTCAGCGACAATTGTACTGCATATTTAACACTAGAACGCCCAGAAGGGTCAAAATGAGCCTTTTTCGCTTTTAACCTCTTAAGTCTCATCTACTTTTCACAGAACGGTCCAAGGAAGATTTCTTGTTATGACTTTTATTCATTTTGGAGGTATTTTCAGTATTTAAAATATCTGCACTTTTCCCACATTACAGTGTGAATTATGTAAGATTTTACCTTTAACGCCCAGAGTGGTCATATTGACCCCTTTAAGGTAATATGACCATTTACTTATTTTGTATGCTTGACATTTATTTTATACAATTTATATTGAAGCTATTTTACTTTATGATGCAACAATGAACTTCTATTTAGATTATTGACATCATAATCCCAACCCGCTATAGCATATCCCAAGCCAGGTTGAAAAAGGGTGAGGGGGCGGAGTAACACCTCGTAAAAAACCTTGATTCAGCTTGCCCAGCTGATAGTACCTTGTGAGGGCCCCTTGCCAGGTTACGGTGAAGACCTCAACGGCAGATTCAGCGGAGAAGGAGTCCTTCGATATGGTGTATCTTATGGAAGAAGCATCTCTACATCTACTGCCTTGTAGATTGACAAAAAGTCGGATGGGATTCGTTAGTCCAGCAAGACAACCCATATAGGAGAGACAATAAATATAATCTAATCTAATCTAAAAAAAACTCCGAAATAAAACGGGGCAGGCTGAGTTCTGGAGCTAGGTGAAGGCAATCAGCCTAGGGAGGAAACCCCGAATAATAAACTCGCCATGAAAACGGGCTAGCAACCCACTTCAAGGTGTATCTTATACATTGCTCACTGTCCCAAGGATCAAGCCTCGGATCAAAGACTGAAACAAAATACGACAAACGCTAGGAAAAGGTTTATGATATGTAGAAAAGAAAAAACATATTAAGAATTGCTACTTGGAATCTTATGTCCTGGTTTAAAAGGTAAGAAGAAATAATACAAGAAATAAAAGAAAAATATATAAAAAAATGTGCATTATCAGAAACAAAAAACAAAGGAAAAGGTATGACAAAAATTGATGATTATACAGGGTGGACCGCTCGAATGGACCTAATTTCAATTGCTTGTTACTGGCAAACGGTTGAAGATAGAAACTTAAAACAACGTTCATATTACAGAAAAACTCACCAAGTTTTGATATCCAGATCACCACATCTCTATATGAGCCCCAGCAGCCACTGTGACGATATCAAAGCGATGAACAATTTCTTGCCAAGTACGTTGGAGTATGTCTTCTGGAATGTTCTCAATAGCCTCTATGATGCGCTCACGAAGATCACGAAGGTCTTTAACTGGGGTGGTGTAAACTTTATCTTTGACATAGCCCCAGAGAAAGAAATCCAGTGGTGTTAAATCGGGAGATCTCGGGGGCCACGCGATTGGTCTTCCCCTACCAATCCAACGGCCAGGGAAAATGTTGTCCAAAGTCGTACGAACTTCATTGGACCAGTGGGGAGGAGCACCATCTTGCTGGAAAACGATGTTAGGCTGCAGTTGTTCAATTTGTGGAAAGAAGAACTGCTCCAGCATGTCAAGATATGTGGTACCACGAACAGTTTTCTCGGCGAAGAAAAACGGTCCAATGACCTTATTATGTGACAAACTGCACCAAACATTCATCTTCGGACTATCACGAACATGCTCTTGAATAGCGTGAGGATTCTCCGATCCCCAGATCCGCACATTATGCTGGTTTACCTTGCCTGACAAATGGAAAGTGGCTTCGTCCGAGAAGAAAATCTTGGTCATGAAGTCAGGATCAGCGCCGAGACGGTCCAGCATCGTATTGGCGAATTCCACTCGTTTCGGCATGTCATTCGGCTCCAGACGTTGCACTAACTGCACTTTATATGCGTGCAGTTTGAGGCGTTTGTGGACAATCCGTTGTAATGTCGATTTTGGTATTTGAAGTTTTCCCGCGAAGCTCTTCTTAATGACTTCCGGGGGCTTCGCTCAAATGCGGCTTGGACATTTGCTACCATTTCATCGGATGCTCTGCGACCACCACCATGCTTCTTCAACACAGATCCTGTAGCTAATAATGTATCACGCCACTTCTTTATGCTTCTAGCAGTTGGAGCATCACGGTTAAACACACGCCGGAACTCCCTTTGACTCCCTTTGAACTCTAATGATTGATTTAAACTCCGCATACCACAAAACAGCTTGCGCTTTCATCTGCGGAGTCGCCATTTTCACAAACAATTAAATCTAACAACGAGAAACGTATCTTTGTGCCATCTACCGACAGGATTCGAAACTTGGTGAGTTTTTCTGTACTATGAACGTTGTTTTAAGTTTCTATCTTCAACCGTTTGCCAGTAACAAGCAATTGAAATTAGGTCCATTCGAGCGGTCCACCCTGTATATTTACATACAGTGGCCAACCGAAAGAAAATAGAGCACAATCTGGAGTAGGCATGTTGCTACACCAAATGTTTGAAGAAAGCATAGAAGATGTTGGTTATATAAATGATAGAATTTTACATGAAAAGTAAAGTTACAAAATAATATTATGCATTTCATAAGTATATATGCACCTGATATATCTAAACCTTTGCAACAAAGAGAAGAATTCTATGAAACTATTCAAAATGTTGTATAAAAAATAAACAATAGAGAAAAAAATATGATATTCGGAGACTTCAATGGAAGGGTAAAACTGCTTACCAGCATTACACAAAGGTTTAATGAAGATGTCAGAAATCAAAATGGAGATATGATCATTACATTTGCTGCAACGAATGCTTTAAGAAATAATAACACATTTATAATCATCCAATGAAATATAAATGCACCTTCCATTATAGTAGATCACAGGAGTCAGTGATTTACTATATTTTCACATCATCATCATCATCATCCGGTATCAATGCAGCTGCCGCCGTCTTCCGGAAACAAAACCCATTCCTCTCTGTCCATCCATTGATCTTCCTCCAATCCTCTGATATTCATAGCTGCTTGTACCCCTTCTATCCAAATTTTCTTCGGTCTTCCTCGCTTCCTCCTTTATATTGGGATCCATTCCATAACAATTTCAGGCAATCTTTGCTCTGGCATTCTTTTGACATGGCCATACCACTGTAATCTTTTCTTTACTATAAGGTCTATGATGTCTGGCTCCTCTTGTGCACCCGTAATTTCCCTTATTTCATTATTTCTTATTCTATCCACTCTAGATTTTCCAGCCGATCTTCTTAAAACATCCATTTCTGTACTTAAAATTCTTTTCATTTCTATGGTAGGAATTTGCCAGACTTCAGCACCATATGTTAATATGCTCTAAATTATGGTTTGATATATTTGTAATTTTCTATTTTTTGTAATATTTTTGCTCCACAAAACAGAGTTTAAAGCATTTATTGCTTGTTTTGTCTGTTCGATTATATTTTTAATTTCCACTGTGTTATCGCCTGAATGGTGTAATTTTCTTCCTAAATACTAGATTTTAGTTCTTCTATTTTAACAAATAGAGAAAATAATGTTGATCAGATAATGATGTGAGGAACTTAATTCCGCTGATATAGGAAGTGACCACAAATTAGTTTTATGCAAAATAAGAATACGATTTCCAAACATAAAGAAACGAAAGTCAACGTATATAACAAAATTTAATATTGAATCATTTATAAATGAAAACGCAAGACAACTGTATCAGCGAAGATTAACGGAAAAACTTTAACGAGTCCAAACGGATACGAAAAATAGTGTAAACCAACAATTGCAACAAATAAAAGACAGCATATTAAACGCAGCTAAGGAAGTAATAGGACTAAGACATGTAAATGTAAACAGCAATAAGAAGAATTGTCCATGGTTTGTACCTGAAATTAAGGAAATAGCCAAAAAGAAGAACGAATCATAATTACAATTTTTTTTAAATAAAACCCCTGATTCTTGGAAAACATACCCAACAGAACGCAATATAGTAAACCCTAAAATTAGAAACATTAAGCAAGTTTATTGGGAACAATATTCCAATGATATGAAAAATGATATATATGGAGGCCAGCGAAAAATATGGGAAGAAGAAATAAAATGGAAATTAGGGACAGTAAACAAACAAACAAATTGACAATGCAGAAATAGAATAATTATTTCCAGGAACTATATAAACAGGAAGAAAATAATCAGGAAAACAATCAGGATGTTTATAAATAGCAAAATCAAGATGAATTAATTTAAATAACAGTAGATGAAGTAACTGACACAGTTCGGAGATTGAAAAATTAAAAGGCTGCAGGTCCTGATATGATAAATTAAATGTTACAATATGGGGAAGTACAACTGATAAATGAACTACAGACGTTATTTCAAAATATCATAATAGGCGGTACCACCCCATTAGAATGGATATAACTAACCCAATATTCAGAAAGGGTGATAAAACTAAACCAGAAAATTATCAGGAAGTACATTACCTAATAGTTCTCTAAAAGTATTCACAAAAATATGAAACAATAAATAAATTACATTAATCCATATTAAAGAACTACAACAAGGATTTCGGAAAAGTAATCCCACATTAGAAGCTATTTACATACACAAATTGTGGAAAAATCATGGGAATTCAATAAACCAGTATTCTTATGTTTCATAGGTATGAAGGAAGCTTTTGATAGAGTATAGCTTGAAGATACTGTACATACCTTGAGACAGAATAAAATTCCTAATGAACTGATTAGAGCAATAATATCAATTAACACACACTGCAAAACAGTAATCAAAGTAAAAGAACAGCAAACTCAAGAAATAACGCTCACAAAGGGCATCAGGCAAGGTGACTCTTTAAGTCCATTATTATTTAATATTATAATGGATAAAATTATTGATACATAAATACACTTGGTCAGCAAGAGGACATAGAAGCATAATAGACTACACTATAGTTAATGAAAAATGTTATAAGTTAGTGCTTGATACAAGTGTTTTTAGAGGATGTGATATTGGTTCTGACCATTACCTTCTGATTACTAAATTAGCAATACCAGCAAAGTGGAAAAGAAGTAAAATTAATGCGGCAAACAAAACAAATGAAGAAACTTTTAAAGTGCACCAACTTAAAGATGAATCGATTAGAAATTTATATCAACAACGACTAGATCTATATATAAAACAAAATGCTATAAGTAGAAATATTAATACAGAATGGGATGAATTAAATGATAATATAATACAGGCTGCTTCAGAATCACATGGAACTAGAAATAAAATATATAATAATAAAAGATTAAAAATTTGAAACGATGAAATAGCAAAACTGGTTAAGGAAAAAAAAGATGCGTACTTGAGATACTTGAATATGAGAACAGATGAAAACCTGATTGAATACAAAAAACGAAATGCCCTTACTCGAAGAGAAATTAGAAAAATTAAAAGTAGTCCATGGGAAAAATATATTAGTGAACTGAAACATGATTTACATGGACGACAAGATAGAGCCTACAAGATTCTAAAACACATTATTAATCAGGAAAAAGATCGACTCAAATTGATCATAATTTCTGAGGATAAATGGATATCTTATTTCAAACATCTGTGGACAGAACAATCAGATAATGAGGAAATAAACTTATCATTAATTGACGAAAATATAGATCCAATTTATTTCGAAGAATTAATAACTCTCATCAATCATTGTAAAAACAAAAAAATTCCTGGCATTCATAATATTAATAATGAACTAATAATATATGGCTCTTTTCTCCTAAAACAACGTATCTTAGATTTTCTGAATATATGCTTGAACACTGGTCATATCCCAGAAGAATAGAAGTCGGTCAACATATATCCTATTTATAAAAAAGGAGATCGTCATGATTGTGAAAATTACATAAATATCTTGGGTCCCTGTTATAAAATGTATGCAACTATACTGCAATATCGTTTAAATGTAATTATGGAAAGAATTATTCTAGAAGTCCAGAATGGATTCAGGTTCAGATTGCATTTTCACTATCAATCAAATAATTGAGAAACATAGAGAATATAATCTACCAACTTTTCAGGCATTTATAGATCTTGAAAAGGCATTTGAAAAAGTTAACAGAAATAAATTGTGGAATATAACGAAATAGAAAGGCGTACCTCAGCACCTAATAACTGCAATAAAAATAGAATAGAATAGAATAGATTTATTTAGCCTGGTGGAGTTAAGGCCATGTGGCCTTCTCTTCCACTCACCAGAACAAGCATATGTTACATATGAATACAAAAAAAATACAATAATAGTCATATAAAACAGGACAAACATATGTTACACATGAATACAAAAAAATTACAATAATAGTCATATTAAACAGGACAAACATGTTACATATGAATACAAAAAAAAGTTACAATAATAGTCATTGAACAATTAATTATCTGTCATATTGAATAATAATGAAATTAATGTCTAATAATAGAATGAAACTAAATACAATTAAAATTAAATTAATGACACAATGAATAAAAAAGGAATAACAGCTCGAATCTACTATGCATAAAAAGAAGAGAAAAAAATACAAAGAAAGTAATAAACTACAATGAATTAATCTACGCTTTTTATACAAGGCATTAGGTAAATATATTAACAAATCCTAAGTCTATTTTTATTAAATAATGCAAAAACGCATTATTAATTCTTAAAAAGTAGTATTAGTGAGTTGTTTCTGTTAGTGATTTTATTTTCAATTTATTTCTGAAAGATGGTAAAGTTTGGCAGTCTCTGACATAGGGTGGAAGTGAATTCCATGTTCTAGCAAGAGAAACTCTAAAAGATTTCGAATAATAGGTAGTATGATGAGGAGGGATATAAAGGACACTGTGCTCAAGGGATCGGGTATCTAAGTTATGTGTATCAGAGAGTTTAGTGAAGCGGTGTGATAAATAATAAGGTAAAGATGTGTGTAATATGTTATAGAGAAGGCATAGGGAATGGATGGTTCTACGATCTTGAAGACGAAGCCATGACAATTGTTCCAGGGATGGTGTAACGTGATCAAATCTACGTATACCACAAATAAAACGTATGCAAGAATTGTGAACACGTTGAAGTCTTTGGGTAAGAACAGTATTTAGGTCAGTAAAAAGAGTATCACAATAATCAAAATGGGGCATTGCAAGTGTTTCTACTAGCATTTTTCTTAGAGAAAACGGTAAACAATTTCTTATACGATTTAATGAGTGTATTATTGAGAAGATAGTTTTGCAAATGTTATTTATTTGTTTATTCCAAATTAAATGTTTATCCATAAACACTCCTAGATTTTTTACTGTCTCACTATAAGGGATCTGAACCCCATTAAGTGACACATGTAATACTGCATTTGTGTTAATTGAGGATAATAGTCTCTGATGGCCCATAATGATTGCTTGTGTCTTTCTAGGATTTAATTCAAGTCCATATTTCTCTGTCCACGCCGTTAGCGAGTCAAGGTCCTCATTAATTTTGGTTACCGCGTCATTTAAAGAATATTTGTCTGAGTGAAGGTAGATCTGCATGTCGTCCGCAAATAAATGATGTTTGCAATGTTTTAGGGAGTCAGATATGTCGTTTATATAGATTGAAAAAAGCAATGGGCCGAGCACCGAGCCCTGTGGAACTCCAGCTTTACGGTAGGTCCAAGAAGAGCGTAATGTAGAATTTCCTACAACATATTGCTGGCGCTCACGAAGGTAGGAGTTGAACCATTGCGTGACACTGTCAGAAAGTGAGAGGTTTTTTAGTTTAAGCAACAATAAGTCCAAGTCTACCGTGTCAAATGCTTTACTAAAGTCAAGTAGTGTAAGAATAGTAAGTTTTCGATTATCAGATGCTTCGCGTATGTCTTCACATATATTTAGTAGAGCAGTATTTGTATTGTGTCCTGTCCTAAAGCCTGATTGGTATTGATCTAAAAGGTCGTGTTCAGTTAGGTAGTCAGTCAGTTGTTTGTGGACTAATCGTTCCAAAGCTTTTGAAAGGGTAGGTAAAATACTAATGGGTCGAAAATCGTTAGGAGTTAAGGGAGTTTTTACTTTCGGGAGTGGGCGTACAATTGCTTGCTTCCATAATGTGAGATATATAGAGGTTTGTAGTGAGGAGTTGAAAACATGAGTTATGGTAGGTAGTATAACGTCGATTATTTTGTAAAGTAGAGTGATATTTATACGGTCAGTACCTTCTGCTTTTGTTTTTATTCGTTTGAGAGCTTTCTTTATGTCATTTTCTGTAAGATATGAAAAATGGAAATGTTCTCTGTCTGGTGGATTTGTCAATAGTAGTTCACTTATTGTATGTGTTTTGTCTTTAGGAGTAAAGAATGTGCTTGTAAAATGGTTTTAAGTGTGTTCAGAGAAACAGGTAGTTTTTCTACCTGTGTGTCTTTCCTTCCTACACCCATTTTATTCAGATTTTTCCAAATATCTGGGTTATTGTTATTAGGTTCAGTAAGGCTGTATAGATGTCTAAGTTTGGCGTTTCTGATAGTTTGTGTAGTCTTGTTACGTAACCGTTTATAGTGATTAAGATTTATATCAGTTTTGTCGACTCTATATTTCCGATATGCTGCGTCTCTTTCAGTCATCAAGTCACGAATGTTAGCAGACATCCAGGGAGCAGGGTGTCGTTTCACTAGTTTAGTTTTCAGTGGATCGTGCCTGTCATATAGTTGTAATATAAGGTTATTTAATGCCTCAACTTTTTCGTCAAGAGAATGTAACGTCCATATAGTATGCCAGGGTAATTTTATAGCGTCTTCAAGTAGAGCTGCGTTGTTTATATGTTTTAGGTCTCTATATGTGATAGTCTTACGAGCTTGTTTAGGGCACTGCAGTGAATATGCTAAGAATATAATATCATGTGCTGATATTCCGGGAGCTGACAGTTGCCCGTGGGTTAGTACTCTGTCTGGATTATTAGTAGCAATTAAGTCAAGTAAAGTCTCAGAATGATTGGTGTGATGTGTAGGCTGTAAGGGAAGGATAGTCATATCACAAACTTGGAACGCGGACATAAGCTGTTGTGTATGTCATATGTAGAAAATAAAATAACAATAGAAACTGGAGGCAAAAATTATAACAATATAACAACAACAACAATAAATAGAAGTGTAAGACAGGGATGTCCACTTTCATCCTCCCTTTTTAATATTTTTATTGACGATATATATAATTGGCAGATACATTTGGACTCACATTTCAAAATAAGAAATAAGATGTTAGATACCTTAGTTTTTGCAGACGACCAAGTTCTAATATCTAGTTCAGAAGATGGTCTACAGAAATCGCTCTTTCAGTTAAATAACATTATACAGAAATATAATTTCAAAATATCAATAAGTAAAACGAAAATCCTAGCTTTTAAGGGATCAGATACCGTAAGAGCTAAAATAATTCTGGAGGTAAAACCCATTGAACAAGTGAACCATTTTAAATACCTGGGTTATGAAATCTCCTATTTTAAAAATGAAGATCTATTTAACAAACTTAATAAATTTAATTATATATGTGGAACAATCAAAAGGATATTTAAAAGCACAAGAAAAGAAACAAAACTAACCTTTTATAAAGTATTGGCAGTCCCCTTACTATTGTATGGTAGAGAATTTTGGGTTTTAACTAAAAGAGAAGAGAAGATCATAGATGCGGCTGAAATGAGATTTCTGAGAAGTGTGGCTGGTTGCAAACTTCTAGATAAGTGAACAAGTGAAAATATTAGAAATGAGCTAAATATCTTTAAACTCTCGGATAGAATAAAAGTATGTAGAAAAAACTGGAAAGAACATGTTCAAAGAATGCAAGATGATCGCATTCCTAGAATTATACTTAAATACAAACCAAAAGGACGCAGGGATGTTGGTAGACCGTAGAAGAGATGGATCCAACTTTTGAATGAGAATCTATGAGACCGGAACAAGCCACATGGGCTTAATCCGTGATTGTTGATGATGGTGAAGATGATAAAATTATTGAAATCATACCACCACGTTTGGGTTATAAAATTGGAGACACTAGATTTCACTTAATATATCACGCAAATGATGTCGTTCTCCTTTCAGAATCTGAAGAAAATTTACAAAGTTTTTTACATCAATTTAATATGTGCCATAAAATACAATAAGGAAATTGACACGAATAAGACAAAATGCTTAACAATATCAAAAGAACCAGTGAGATGCAAATTAGAAGTGAAAAGAAAATTATAGAAAAAGTATCAGATTTAATTTTTAGGTACTAATAACAAATACTAAAAATGTAATAAAAGAAGTAAAGAAACAAGCTGATAAAGCAGCATAAGTATCAGGATAATTGAAAAATTTAATTTGGTGCAACAAACATATGCCTATAGAAAGCAAAACCCGCATATACAAAACGGCAGTTCGACCAGTTATCGTATATGGAGCAAAATCTGTAGGGCTGATACAACAAAAACTAAACAAATAATAAGCACATGTGAAATGATAATCTTAAGAACTACTCAGGGGAAAACATTATTTGATAAAATACACAACACAGACATTAGGGACAAATGTCATATTCAAGACATAACCAAATGTATTATAGACAGACGAAAATATTGGAAGGGTCATATAGAAAAATTTGAATAAAATCGACTTGCAAAAAGAGCTAAAGAAGATGGACCAACGGACAGGAGAATAACAAGAGGAAGACCAGCCAAGAGATGGATAGACAGTGCATGCACATCCAATACGTCATCCTCCGAGGAGTGACTTTGGCAATAAACAGGGTGAAAATTCTACCATAATAAACAACAATGGGCAAAGTAAGAGTTAGTTTGTCATACACTTCCAAAACTCAGTTATATACATGTGATTGTGAGGTGAAGATGGAAATGTATCGGAAACGTTATTTACATGAAGATGAGTTGCCTCCAGAGCTACAAAGAGCTGTCGATGACATTTCAGATGAAGGTGAACTTTTTTCTGACGACATAAATGACGAGTTTTACCGCAAATAAATAGAGAGTAGTAGATGGATCTTCGAATTTAATGATAGGGATTTTTTAGATGCTGAAAATGAAATTTCACTATCTAGTAAGTACATTATTAATATTAATATAATAATAATAATAATATTATTATTATTACTGTCAATTCATTATACTTATAATTATTTTAATTATAATTGTATTGATTTTAGTTTGATTTTATAGTAAATAATTAATAATGTATATATTCTAATAAATAGTGTAATACTCTAAAGATATATATATATATATAGTGATATTATCATTATATTTTTTTGGCGTTATTTATTTATGTAATTTAAAAATTCCTGTTTCAGAGATCAAGGAGATTTAGTAGTAGTAGTAGTAGTAGTAGGACTTTATTAGACAAAAAGTAAGATATTTACAGTATTATTTACAAATATGGGTCGCACGGGCAGTAAGCCGTACGTGCTGTTGACAGTCCGTTACAATAAAGTAAAAATTGGTACTAGTGTAAAGAAAAATAAACAACAAAAACAGCAATAACATTACAATTACATAAAGAAAACACAATAATAATATTACAATTAAATAATAACACAATAGCATTATACACTAAAAACATTAACATTACAATTACATAAAGAAAACACAATAATATTACAATTAAGTAATAACACAATAGCATTATACACTAAAAAAACATTAACATTACAATTACATAAAGAAAACACATTAATATTACAATTAAATAATAACACAACAGCATTATACACTAATTAATTTATATATAATTGTTAATAATTAATGGTATTGCATTTTGATAACATATATTTATTCATGAATGAGTGTTGTCCTTATTTTTCGCGTTTTGTCCAGAAATTTACCGAGGTTTATCCAATTTTCTGGATTTACCAATAATTCGTAGCATGCCAATCTTTCCCGATTTGAATTTAGAAATCTTTCCGGTAATAACTGACGTCTCCAATATTCTAAATCATTACATTTTCCTAATATATGTATCTCATCTTCAAAGTTCCCGCACATTGGACATATTCGCATATCGTGATCGTCGCTAATTTTTAGAAATTTCCATGCCCCTAGCCTAAACCAAGCAAGCCCTGATCTCTCCTTAAATCCTAGGTTGAGTATATACGATTCTTTTCCCCAGACGTGTTTTAGGTCTCTTTGTAAACACAGTGAGCGTTTTCCTGTACATTCGGCGAAAGTATCTTGTTGGTTTATATCTAAGTACCTCCTCCTTATTTTTCTCCACACGTTCTTGCGATTTTCAGTCCCTTTTTCCCATATCCAGCCCATCCCAATCTTTTGGAGTTCTCTCCTAACCTCGTCTGCCCAAAATTTAACATCTATGTTTTTAATTTGGTGGTCGTAACAAATTGCTCTAAGCATTGTTTGTTCACCTTGGATTACTCGCAACCAGTATTTGAGTACACGAATTTTACAGTTAATGTCGTCCTGGAATGACCCGAATTCATATAAAATTCCACAGTTAGAAACGGCCTTACTAAGTCCTGTAATATACTTTAGAAAATGCGTATATACCTTATTTAGTATTTCCGTTCTTTGGAAACCCCAAATCTCACTACCATAGTGCATTACTGGCCTGACCATAGCTCCATACATTTTTTCTAATGTGCTGACTGGAATATCAGGCACTCGACCCAGAATACCGAGTACACTGTTAAGTTGTCCCCTCCCTTTAAATAATGCTATATCAATATGTTTTTTCCACTTTCCGTTCATTTTCAACGTCGTACCAAGATATTCAAAATGTTTCACGTTTTGAAGTACTTGATCTCTGTATTTCCATTCCTCTGCTCTACCATAAACCGTCCCATTTTTAAAGGTCATTGTTTTTGTCTTACTAACATTTACAGTCAATCCCCAATTCCTACAGTATATTTCCAGTAGGTCAAGACCTCTTTGCAATCCCTTGATTGTCTTGGAACAGATAATTAAATCATCTGCATACAACAGGACTGGGATTCTAACATTTCCTATCTCCGGAGCCTCAATTTCTCCTTCTAGCATTACGTCTACAATATCATCAACGAATAGATTAAATAGCATTGGTGATAAAATGCAACCTTGTCTCACTCCCCGATTGGCTTCACTGCTCTCTGTAATGTGCCCTTGGTCTACTTTTATACAAAATTTAACATATTTATAAATTGACATTAAAGCATGTATCATTTTATGAGACAATCCTTTCCGATTTAATTTTTCCCAAAGTGCGCTTCGGTCCACAGTATCAAATGCCATCTTAAAATCAATGAATGCACAAAATAATTTACCCCCCTTCATTTTCAGATTGTCATCAATTAATGTTCTCAGAACAAATACGTTGTCCACCGTGGAGTACCCTTCTCTAAAACCTGCCTGATATTTTGAGAGCCTATTGTTCTCTTTAGCCCATTGTCTTATTCGTTCGTAAAGTACTTTACAATATATTTTTCCGAACACTGACAAGAGACAAATTCCCCTGTAACTTTCTGGTATCTGTGCCCCACCTTTCCCTTTGTATAGCGGTTGGATGACACCTGTCGCCCAGGCTTCCGGATAATCTCCTCCATTAAAAAGTTTGTTGAACGCAGTTTTCAAAACGTCTAATAATTTATTGGATGATATCATATTTTTCAAGAATTCCCCTGGTATTCCATCAATTCCAGGTGCTTTACCATTCTTTAAACATTTAATGGAAGAAACCACTTCATTTTTCGAAATATCCTGATCCAGTAATTGAATATGAATTGGGTCAGGGATCTCAACTATATTTCCTTGATTATATCTTAACCTCTCATTTCCCAGCACCCTATCAAAGTAACTTCTCCATTCCCCGGGCGTTATTCTTGTCCGATTTATGGACTTTACTTTGAGTTCCCTTAACGCTTTCCATATGTCCGCAATGTTCCCACTTTCAGTCGCGACTCTCATTTCTTCGGATTTCTTATTTTGCCATGCTAGTTTTGTTTCTGCCAATAATTCTTTATATTCCTTTCTCTCTTGCGCATAATTTTTTCTGCTTTCATCTGTGCTTTCTTTTCTAAACTTTAAAAGACTACTTTCGACAAATTTCTTCTTCTTTCTACATGCATTATTGTACCACCCTTTGTCCTTCTGGTTCATTGCGTATTTAACCTTGAATTTTTCCCCTGCTTTTTGAAAACATTCTGTCAAAGTTTTAATAATTTCCTCCCCGCTAAGATCATTTAATTGCAGATCCTGTATTAGCGTTTCCAAACTCCTGATAAATTCTTCTCTCAGATCCTCGATCCACCTGAAACGTGTAATTGGCCGCAATATTGTTGCCACCTCATCATTAACTGTCTCACTAATACCTTTCATATTTAAAATAAGTTTGTTTGGGAAGTGGTGTGATTCGATTCTGGAAACTATACAGAAATTACTTAGGACTGGAATCATGTCTTGTGTGCATATTGAATAATCGATTACGCTACTTCCATTTTTATTAATAAATGTCAGTTCTCCATTTTTATCTTCCCCATATTTCCCATTCAGAATTTCAAGTTCAAATGCATCGCAAAAAGCTAACAATTGGTTTCCTTCTGAATTTAAAATCTTATCTTTGCTTCTCCTACCCTCACCTCGTGTTTCATTATCATCCGATTTTATAGTGATATTTTCCTCCCCAATCCTACAGTTAAAGTCCCCTAAAATTATTATTCCCGCTTCCGGAAACCTATCTTTTATTTCTGCCAACGAGTCAGACAATTCAACGAAAAAATTTGGATTGGCATACCTGGAATTTAGTGGTTGGCGGTAAATAGACAACAGACACATTTCTGCTCTTTCTGTATGGTAATATATACAAATTGCCTCTTTTAAAGTAATATTTACCTTTTTAATATATGGGTCTAAGTTAGCTTTATATAAAATGGCAACACCGCCTGGATATCTACCTCTCTTTCCTCTATTTTGATTACCCTTAAAATAACCTTTCATATTACATAGATTTACGCATTCATTAGCTTTTAACCATGTTTCTCCTAGAGCTAATATATCAAAAGTCTCAATAAACTCTACACATCTGTCCATTGAAAGTTTTTGTTTTAACCCTTCGATATTCCATGAACCGACTGTCAACAAACCCTATTGTGTTCCCTTGTCATTAGTCTTACCTGTATTTTTCGAACTTCCCCCTCTCAATAGTTCCTTTTCTGCGGGTAAATTCAGAAGTCTTAGTGATTTTCTTGTTGGAGTTCTTGTGTCCGCCGGTCGTTCACCTCTTAGAGGTGGGGTATGCTTTTTGCGTTCGGCCGTTTTTTGCTGTATGTTTATTGGATTCCTGGGAGTTAGTATCGTAGTGCTCCCTCTCTCTTTCTCTCGTGTAGAATTTTCTCCCTCCTCTGCTGTAAGGAGACCACCTGCTGTTGAAGCGTCCCCTGTAGGTTTTGGGGACTCGCTGTCAATGACCTCTTCAAATTCATTTTCAGAGTTGTCCATATTTTGTAGTTGTTCCCTGCTCCAGATTCGTCCATTTATAATCAATTTATTAAATTGCATGATTGCATGGCAGCCCTGCCTCCTCGCCTCGAGCATGTGTCGCTTAAGAAAGTCCCTTTCGCGGCGCACCTTCTCACTAAAGTCTTCGGCAATATTGATACCGGTCCCTTTAAGATATTTACTGTCTCTAAGGATCCAACATTTTATTTTGTAGTGTGATAATTTGCATACAATCGGTCTCTTTCCACTATTCCAACGACCTACTCTGTGCGCTCTTTCAATATCACTGTCCACCAAATCAATCCCGATTTGCGCCACTACTCTTTTAACTATATGTTCAGTTTCCTCCCAGCTCTCTCTGTCTTCTTCATGCACACCATATATCACAATATTATTACGGCGACTCTGGTTTTCGAGATAGTCTAATTTAGATTCCAGCCATTTCAATCTGTCCTCCATCCGATGCATATTCGTCTCAATATCACGAATTTTTTCACCCACGTTGCACTTTTCAAACCCCTCTTTCACTTCAGTTGACAATGGTTCAATCAGCTTTCTAACTTCTTCCATAATGCTTTGTCCCCTGCACACTTCAACCACTCTAACAAAAACACGTCCGCCCTTCTCGACGGCTAGCACAATACTCCAAGGAGATTTATGTAATAGACGAAGATAAGTACCTGTTCCTGCTTCTTCATCATCAGATGTCGTACACCGAGACTTGCTCCTGATGGCGTGATATGGATTGAGGCAGTGCCTAATTTACAACAAGGAGGACGCCTTCTTATTCAAAACATTTCAAAAGATATAGAGAAATGCTCGACATCAGACGCACACAGAATATTAGGAAATAGCAATTGGTCGATGTCCACTGAAGAATTAGAAGCAATAATTAATGCTTTTGGTGTTAGTGGTTGTAGAAATACAGACCTCCACAATTTATGGTCAGACTCCTGGGGCCTACCTTTCTGTAGAGAAACCACGAGTAGAAATAGATTATGCGAAATTATGAGATTCCTGAGGATCGACGAGAAGTCTACACGCTCTGTAGGTTTGCAGACTGACAAATTTGCATTAGTGTCTGCTGTTTGGAAGAAATTCATTGAAAACTGCACCACATGTTACAAACCCGGACCTAACATATCGATTGAGGAGCAACTTTTTCCAAGTAAAGCTATGTGCCCGTTCACAAAATTCATGGCTTCAAAACCTGATACGCATGGAAAAATGTATTGATTAGCAGTAGATGTTGATACCAAGTACATTTCTGAATGGTTTACCTTATCTTGAAAAAAATATTGCAAGGTTCAAAGATGAAAGAGTTTTTGATTATGTAGTGATGCGTCTTATGGAACCATTTCTTTCTAAAGGCAGAAATGTCACTACAGATAATTATTTCACTTCCTTCAGACTTGCCAAGAATTTAAAAGTGAACCAAGTTCGTCGTGGGAAATGAATAGAGCGAAAAGGGAAGTACCATCTGCAGAGAAGAATTTGAAGGCCCCTCTCTACCCAACAAAAAATTTGAACCATGATGATACTTCCCTAACGGTTTATCAAGGGGATAAAGCAAAAAGTGTCCTGGTAAAGAGTTCTCCATCCTACTGTTGCTGTAGATACAAATGACATAAAACACCTGAAACTGTAAGATATTACAACAAGACAAAATTTGGGGTTGACATAGTGGATAAAATGGCCAGGCAGTATTCCACCAATGCTTCCTCAAGAAGATGGCCTGTATACACATTCTACAACATCCTTGACTTAGCTGGAATAAATGTATAAGTATTATTCAGGACCATTACTAGGAAAAAATTAAAAAGAAGAGAACATCTTCAGCACCTTACAGAGGAACTACGCTCTGAATACTTGAAGAGTCGCCTAATTCATAGGAAAACAGGTGACAATGAAGAGAATGGTGATGAAGTTGAAGAAGAAATGGCACTAAAACGGAGGAAATGTCAAATTCCTAAATTCTGCAAATTTAATAAAACTACCTGTAAATGCACTGTTTGTAAGAAAATGGTGTGTGGAAAATGCACAAGGAAAATTCAATACAAATGTGTCAATTGTGTAGAAGGATGAACTATTCAGAAGTTAAATTAAAATGAATAATTTGATTGCTATATTCATTTAAAACTAAGTAAACTGGTAATTTACTTACTTTAATTTGGGTTCGATGGGCTTTATTGATAAGATATATAATTATTGTTCAAATAATGTGAGTGCGTTATTTGTACCTTCAGTGTTCATTTATATTCATATTAATTTAACTAACATGTGAATAATGAGGGAAAAAAACAATAAAATACAATACATAATTGTAACTTTTAAAATTATAAAGAAGAATATAAAATGTATACACTAGGGGTGAAATTGACCACCTGGGCGTTAGAGGGGGTTAGGGAAAGGCTGGGCGTCCTAGTGATAAGTGGAAAAAGCGTAAACTGCCTGAAGTTGTGATGATTGATACTGATTATTGTAGTAGCGAAGGGAGTTACATTATACTGGTCTGGCATACAGTAACATTTAAACCTTGAAGGATGTGACACAACTCACAGAAAGGAACAGCTTTCCCACGTAACATTTTCTTTCGACTTTTCATACAAATATAATTGTCTATTAGGGCGATTAGTGTAGGAAGTCGAGAGAAGCAACCCGGTACCATGTTTGGTTTTTTATGAAGTTTATTAAACTTTATGGCGACACATTACTTCTTATTTGAAAACAAAAATGAATTATTTATCTATACTGGCACAGTTCTGTATACCACATTATTGCCCTGCCTTTTACTAAAATGCAAACGTTTTGTGTCACAGGAAACACGCGAGTACGCCATATACGGTAGAATTGCCCATGTTAGAAACGTGGTTCTTCTAAATGTATTGCAGTCACATTGAAAGTGTGCACTTGAGCCTTGTTATTCGTCATGCCGAATTGTATTTTCAAGAGAACTGGAACTTTTTGAACTGAAATGGTATATTCCATCGGTATTATCAGGATGTGTCGAATCAAAACAACTTCTTTCGATATTCAGTCATGACAATAGCTTGTAAGATATTCGTATGAGGTGAGTGATTCCTAACCAAGTAGCATTGTACAGCCTCGGTGCGTCGATATTACTCATAAATAGGACTAATGCACCAAACGTTCAATCTCAGCTCGTGAGAAGGCTCAATGAAGATTCTATGAACTTAGGAACTCGACAGGGTATGAAGTGAAGTGTTCAGTGTCCATCTACCGACATTTACTTTACTATTACTCCATAATTTTCGTATTTATCAGTTGTTCTGTTTCGTTAGTTGGCGCCAAAATTTCTTTTTCATATAGCCATTATTTATTCGCCATATTCGCTTGAAGTTCAGGATATATCTTACTGTATAGGTTTCTCCGTGCTATGAGTCATTTTGAAATATTTCTCATTTAATTTAACCATACCTTTACCATTTATTACAATCTCACCTCCTCCAATTTTCAAAACGTAGCGCCACATATTGTTCTGATTCAGTGTCGTACACTGACGAAGATGATTTTCTTTTCTTTTCTCCAGTTTTTGATACCACAAAATTCACCAATAACGGTTCGTTTGTTCAGCTGAAAAAATGTCTTGATATATCCCGCTAATCAAATATTTAATCGGGATGAGAGATATCCATTGTTAGCAAGAAATTATCAAGCAAGAGGAAGACGTGATGTTGGAAGACCTAGAAGACGTTGGGCTGATGCATTATGAAGTCGGAACGGGCAATTGCCTAATCCCTGGAGTGATGATGATGATGATGATGAAGAACACCCTATATCCATCTCCAGATTTCAAGTTAATTCTCTGCCAAATTTCATCAATATCAGTTAACTCTGAAGACAAAAGAGAAACTCATTTTGGATTTATAATATATAAGGATGCGAGGGTGGTACTGAGATTACAACGAAATATTTGCCGTATTTATTGAGGAGTATGGTACTGTAAGACTTGCTAGATTTTATCAATAGTGTCTGTGGTACATTACATGATGAAATACAGAATGCTCAAAAAACACCAGTAGATTTTTGGATTAACAGAGTCCAAATAAAACAAAAAGTATAATTTAGTATCTAATACAAACTCAGTGTTCCACATGACCTCTATCAATCTCAAAACACATATCCCAAGACGTACCGTCGGCCGAAAAACATTCACCAACATACCCTCTGCAATCATTTGACTCGCTTGGCGTATGCGTTGTTTCAGCGCTTGAAGATTCGGAACCCTGATTATATACACCTGTTTTTTAATGAATTCACAAGCGATGAAGTCCATAAGTGTGAGGTCTGGCGAACGTGGTTCTCAGATACGAGGAGATACCCTTCCAATCCACCTGAGTGGAAACAGATTATTAAGTACAGTCAGATAAATGTGTGGTGGTACTCCATCTTGTTGTGGACGAGCTGCCCATTGAAACCACCGGGTGAGAAAGGCTTTCACCAAATTGAATGTTTGGCTTGGTTTCACTAAATGAAACGTTTACGGTCCATATATGTTCGCCGAGCTAACAATCACGAGAGACATGTTATCTTGATATGTTACAACTTTCGTAATTGCCTCTTGTGGTATCGAGGATAAAGTGGTATCGCTACACGAAGGAGCACCACCACAATTCTCTCTGAATGTACATGATATCTCAATGGCATGTTTCCTAACAGAAGGGATTGAAGGATATCTCCTCGTATCTTGGCACAGCGTTCGCCTGACCTCACAACTCTGGACTTTTTCGCTTGGGGGTACATTAAGCAACAAGTGCGCGGAACTGGGATTCCTAACCAGCAAGTGCTGAAAAAACGCATACGCCAAGTGGGTAAAATGTTTACAGACGATATGTTGGTGAATGTTTTTCAGGCGACTGTGTGTCGTTGGGAAATGTTTTGAGACGGAGCTCATGTGAAACACTAAGTTTGCAGTAGATTATAAATTATAATTTGTTTTATTCGGACTACGTTATTACAGAAATGTACTGGGACTTTATGAGCCCACTGTAGCTCTGAGCATGATATATATCTCAATTCAGCACCTAGAGAGAGAGAAATACTGTGTAGTTTGAAAGTAAAACATATAGTCCTAATAACGGTAATACCAGTCACAGTTAGAGAATAAATTAAATTAATAAGTTCGTTCATTCGGTAGCACTTGAGACAAGTTTCTTGGAAGTTCTGATTTCAAATCTCGGGGCGGCCAAATAGAGTTTTTTGATGGTTTTTCTAGTAAATAAGTTAACTGTTTGGTTACCACGCCCCAGCCCGAAGTTATAATTAATGGTTGATATATTTTGACGTAGTTGTGTTTTCGTTTTGTATTTTGTACATTTTACTGATATGTTTAGTTACTTTTGAAAGGGGGTAGAATAAAAGTGGTGCTAAATGCATGTTAATTAAGGATTAGCTATATTCTCGCATGCTTTATAATAACTAATGTATGGACATCAATTAAAGAAATGTATCGTTTTACCATTATTTAGAGCACACTACGTATTCAAATAAGACAAAAATAGGAGACACTGTTCAGTATCACACGACGAGAGGCTTAATTTATTCTGATACAAGGTTTGGCGTCATCCTGAGTATTCAACTCAGAGAGAGTTAAGTTGCGAGATCTATTGTAATAATAATAATAATAATAATAATAATAATAATAATAATAATAATAATAATAATAATAATACTTTATTTATTCTGGCAGAGTTAAGGCCATAAGGCCCTCTCTTGCACTCAACCAGCACAAATACAAATAAATATTCGACAAATATAGATATACACTATACTAATTATAAACAGTTAAAGATACAATAAATGTAGCAATGTAAATGTCATGTACAAACAACTTTTTATAGGGTAATAACAATAATGATACGATAATAATAATAGTAATAATAATAATAATAATAAATATAAATATGATACATTATGCGGGAAACACCAATTAATATATATATATCTTACACTGGATAATAATGAAGTCGAGTTTAGAGCAAATATAGATTTAGATTTCTTTTAAAAGATGCCAATGTCCGGCAGCCCCTTATTGTATTAAGTGTCTTAAAATAATAATGAACTAAACTATGTAAAATGCCATAAATAAATCTGACAAATGAACAGTATACACACATTGAATTAATATTTGTGCCATAAGTAAATACATTATGTAAATTTATTCGTATGGTCAGGTAACAACAATAAATGCTTGAATAAATAACTTGTGGATATTGTAATATGGGACCATTAACAAATGACAATTGTGTATGTCAATCTAAGTACATAATTAAATTAAACAAATGACAGTGATACACTGTTCCTAACAAGAGAGTAACTAGAATCTATTGACGTCACATCAATCACAATACATTATTCGCATTGTATGCAGGTTTATATAAAATACATTTTCAGGCAATCAAAGTCACAAAGCAATAAAGCATATTTAGCTCTATACAAGGTTTATATTTACTTTTGATAACTTTACAGCGAGGAACTGATAAACCATATACTTATATAAATTTCTCCTTGGTAGATTGTCTCAAAATTTAACTCAGTTTTTATGCAAATTTCAGAGGATTGTAATCCTAGTGTTTTGAGGTAGATTATGTAATAATAATAATACTTACTTACTCACTGGCACTATCGAACCCGTAGGTTCATGGCCGCGCGGACATAAGCTCTCCATACATCCCTATCCTGAGCTAATGCTTTCCAATCATTCCTTGTATAATCTACTTCCCTCAAATCATAGTTAATGTTGTTTTCCCACCTCATTCTTGGTCTACCAAATGGGCGCTTTCCCTCTGGCTTTCCTACAAGAAGTTTCCATGCACGTCTTTCATTCCCCATACATGCAACATGTCCTGCCCATCGCAGTCTACGAGACTTAACTGTTCTTATTATATCTGGCTTCCTATAAAGACCATGTAGTTCATTGTTATGTAATCTTCTCCATTCACCTGTCTGTTCATCTCTCTTTGGTCCAAAAATTTTCCTAAGAACTTTATTCTCAAATACTCGTAATCTCCTTTCCTCCCTTAAAGTAAGAGTCCATGTTTCGCACCCATATAATATAACTGGTAGAATAATAGTTTTATATATTTTCAGCTTAACGTTTTTTGAAAGGAGTTGGGACATCAAAAGTCTCTGCAATGCATAATAGCATGCATTTCCAGAATTGAGCCTATGTTTAATTTCTTTGTGCGTCTCATTCCTATTTGTGATTATTGTTCCTAGGTATTTGAATTCAGCCACTTCCTCAAAATTTCCCTCATTTGTCATTAGCTGTCCATTTCCATTATATACTAAATTTCTACCTGTGACCACATATTTAGTTTACTGATATTTACTTCCAGTCCTAATTTCTTAGTGTACTCAATAGTGTGTGCGTGTTGGCCTTTAGTATCTCCTCGCTATCGGCCAATAGTACTAAATCATCAGCATAAACTAACAGCTTATTAATACCATTCAGTTGTAAGCCTTCCTCATTCTCTAAAGATTTAATGGCATGCTCTAGTACAAAATTAAATAGTCGAGGAGATAGTGCATCTCCTTGCTTCAACCCATTCTGGATTTCAAAAGTGTCCGAAAACTGTTTGCCTACACGCACCCTACTATTTGAGTCATTTAGACACATTCGTATAAGTCTAACTAACTTTTTAGGAATTCCGAACTCCAGCAGGATACTATATAACTTCTCCCTCTTAATTGAATCATGTGCTTTTTTGAAGTCTACATATAGTTGATGTACAGTGCCATTATATTCCCATTTCTTTTCTAAAATCTGTCTTATACAATAAATCTGATCTGTTGTAGACCTGTTTCTTCTAAATGCACATTGATGATCTCCTAGAATGTCATCAATCTAGGGAGTAAGTCTGCTTACTAATATATTTGTAAGAATTTTGTATGAAGTTGAAAGTAATGAGATGCCCCTGTAGTTGTTGCAATCAGTTTTATCTCCTTTCTTATAAATTGGTAAGATAATTGATTCCTTCCATTCATCTGGAAGAGCTTCTTTTTCCCAAATCATACTAAGCAACCAGCGTATTTTGTCTATCACTTTTTCTCCTCCTGATTTTATGAGTTCTGCTGGGATCTCATCTGAACCTGATGCTTTATACATCTTCAATTTTTCAATGCCATTTCAACTTCTAATGCACTTGGCTCTGCGACTAGCATTTCTGCTGTCTGTAACTTATCCTCCTCAATGTCCTGTTCTGTATGTACATTTAATAGCTGATTAAAGTAACTTTTCCATCTATTTAATATACTCCTAGAATCTGCAATCATATCCCCATTTTCATTTCGAATTATGTTTGTTCTAGCCTGAAACCCTTTCTTCTCTATACTAATTCCCTGATATAATTCTCTAATGTTCCTATTTTTGCATTCATTTCAAGATCATTAATCTTCTCTCTCAATATTCCCTCTTTTTACTCTTTAGTAACTTAGTGGTTTCCCGTCTAATACTACCCAACTGTTCTAAATTTACCTCATTTGGCTCGTGTAACCATTTAATTTTTGCTAGTTTTCTTTTCTTTACAATGTCGGCACATTCCTCATCAAACCATTTCTTGTTTTGCCTCTTTTTTAAACAACCAATGCTTTCTGATGCTGAAAATTTAATAGTATCTCTTATAGCCTCCCATTCTTTATTTATATCAGGTTCTTCTTCGTTTGCCACATTGTCATCTGAAGATTCCAGTACATCAAATCTATTAGTAATTTTGATTTGGTATTCTTGCCGCATTTCATCATTTCTCAAGTTTTTTAATTCATATTTTACTGAATCATCTTTAGCATTCGTTCCTCTCATAAGCGATAGCCGTTGTCTGATTTTCACTCTGACCAGATGATGATCCGAATTGCAGTCTGTCCCTCTAACTGATCTAACATCAATGATGCTACTGTGCCAGCGTTTATCCACTAATACATGATCTATCTGGTTCCGAGTTTCTCCATCTGGGGACGTCCAGGTGTATTTATGAATATCCTTATGCTGAAATGTTGTGCTCTTAAGAATGAGATTCTTTGATGTGGCAAATGTGACTAATCTAACCCCGTTGTCGTTACTATCTTCATGAAGACTGAATTTGCCTATTGTTGGTTTGAATATATCTTCCCGCCCCACTTTTGCATTAAAATCTCCTAAGACAATTTTCATATGATATCGTAAAAGGCTATCAAATAAGCATTCTAATTCTTCATAGAACTCATCCTTGATCTTGTCATCTTTATCTTCTGTGGGGGCATGTACATTTACAATTATAAAATCATGTCGTTTACCCTTTAGAATTATGTATGATATCCTATCATTAACAAACTTAATATCTCGGATTGCGGATAGGATCCTCCTTCTGACTAAAAAACCCGTTCCAAATGCAGGTCTTTCTGCACCCCCATAGAATAATGCAAAGGTTCCTGATTCCTGACTACCTTCTCCTGGCCACCTAACTTCCTGTAAAGCAACTATATCCAAGGGCGATTTATCTAGTTCCCGCGTTAATATCTCTAGTGCCCCACTATTGTATAAAGTCCTAACATTCCATGTTCCTAGGAACATGTCCATGTGTTTGAGCCTTTGGCATGGGTTCCCTGAAGTATTCCCCGCCCGGAGAACCGAATGGGGAACTATTTGACCTCCGGAAAATTTTACCCCAGATGAACCCATGTCCGCATTTCTTGACGGTTGTATTTTTACGGTGAAAGATCGTCACTCTTTCGCCCAAGGTACTTTTTTCGTCTGGCTTATCACCTTCGACCAGTCCGGCATGGGTAACCCTATCGGCAGCAATGCTACCGCCGGCATAGCTCTCAGGATCATTTAAGCACGCAAGCCACTCCACCACGACAAGGTAAAGATACCATGGAGGGGTAATAATAATAATAATAATAATATTTTTTATTTTTTTATGGGGCACGCCGTAGCGTAGTGGTTAAGGCACTGAGCTACAAGCCGGAGGGTCGAGGGTTCAAGTCCCGTTGGGGTCATGATTTTTAAACTGACCCAAACCCTCTGGCGGCACTACGGCCCTGGGGTCGACTCAGCCTCTAACGGAAATGAGTACCAGACGCTGGTTCTGGGGAGAAAGGCGGCCGTCACGCACTGCTGACAACCCGGCTGACATAAAGTGCCGATTGTCTAGAAAATGTGGGAGCCTTAACCTCCTACTACCCCAAGGGCCTCCGGGCCTGTTGTGGGATCACTTTACTTTACTTTTATAATATTTTCTATATCGGAATTTCTTCAAAATACAATAATTTTCTGTCACTTTCAAGAAATTCGCCTTCTCCATTTGTATCGTTCCTGAACATCCTCATGAATAATAATAATAATAATAATAACTAACTTAAGGCTCTATCGAATCCATAGGTTCATGGCCGCGCGGACATAAGCTACCCATACATTCATATCCTGAGCTAATGTTTTCCAATCATCCCTTGTATAATCTACTTCCCTCAAATCATAGTTAATGTTACTCGCCCACCCCATTCTTGGTCTACCAACTGGGCGTTTTCCCTCTGGTGTTCATACCAGAATCTTCCATGGACGTCTTACATTTCCTATTCGTACCACGTGTCTTGCCCATCGCAGTCTACGAGACTTAACTCTTCTTATTATATTTGGCTTCCTATAGAGACCATGTAGTTCACTGTTATGTAAGTCTTCTCCATTCACCTGTCTGTTCATCTCTCTTTGGTCAAAAAAAATCCTAAGAACATTATTCTTATATACTCGAAATCTCCTTTCCTCCTTTAAAATAAGGGTCCATGTTTTGCATCCATATAATATAAAGTAAAGTGATCCCACAACAGGCCCGGAGGCCCTTGGGGTAGTAGGAGGTTAAGGCTCCCACTTTTTCTAGACAATCGGCACTTTATGTCAGCCCTGCGTGACGGCCGCCGTTACCCGAGAACAAGCGTCTGGTACTCATTTCCGTTAGAGGCTGAGTCTACCCCAGGTCCATGGTGCCGCCAGAGGGTTTGGGTCAGTTTAAAAATCCTGACCCCAACGGGACTTCAACCCTCGACCCTCCGGCTTGTAGCTCAGTGCCTAAACCACTACGCTACGGCGTGCCCCTCCATATAATTTAACTGGTTGAATAATACTATTATATATTTCAGTTTAACGTTTTTTGAAAGTACTTAGCATGTCAGGTGTCTCTATACTGCATAATAGCACGCATTTCCAGAATTGAGCCTTTGTTTAATTTCTTTGTGTATCTCATTCCTATTTGTGATTATTGTTCCTAGGTGTTTTAATTCCCTCATTTGTCATTAGCTGTCCATTTCGATTGTAAAATGCACTTCTATGTGTGACCATATTTAGTTTTACTGATGTTCACTTCCAGTTTCAATTTCTTAGTGTTAATCAATAATGTATGCGTGGTGGCCTTTAATATCTCTTCGCTATCGCCCAATAGAACTGCATGGTCAGCATAAGATAACAGCTTATCAATACCATTGAAGTGTTGGCCATCTTCATCTTCTAAAGATTTGACGGCATGCCTTATTAGCAATGCTGCTGATAGGGTTACCCAAGCCGGACTGGTCGAAGGGGATAAGTCAGACGAAAAAAGTACCTTGGTCGAAAGAGTGACGATCTTTTACCGTAAAAATACAGCCGTCAAGATATCAAGGAGATGCACTATCTCCTCTACTATTTAATAATAATAATAATAATAGTAATAATAATAATAATAGTATTAATAGTAATAGTAATAATAATAATAATAATAATAATAATAATAATAATAATATAATAATAATAATAATAATAGTAGTAGTAATAAATTAGAAATAGTAATAATAGAAATAATAATAAGAATAAGAATAATAACAATAATAATAATTATGATTAAAACAGTGGAATATTTTAAATATTTGGGATCAATAATTCAAAAAGTTGGATCATCTGAATTAGACATGGAAAAAAAGAGCAGTAGAGACAAAAAAGGTATTGGCATAATGAATTATATTTTATGGAATAGGGATATAATCAAGAGGACTAAATTATTAATATATAACACAATTGTGAATGGTATTTCCTTATATGGTGCAGAAATATTGACGTTGAAGCAAAAGCATGGAAATAAATTATTAAGTCACAGAAATGGGCTTTTTAAGCAGATCGGCAAGAATATAAAAATTAGGCAAAATAAAAAAAATAATACAATAAGAGATATTATGAATGTAGAGAATGGTGATGTACAAGAGATGGAAGAAATTAAACTTATATGGTATGGACATATAATGAGAAGAAGGGGCACAGAAACAAACAAAGAAGTATTGAAATGGATACCTCCCGGAAAAGGAAACGTGATAGACCAAAGCCAATGTGGATAAAGGATTTCAAAACAATGTGAAGAAGAGAAATATGACAGAAGCAGATACACAAAACCGGGAAGTGTGGAAGAAAAAAATTGCATATTTTGGTCGACAATACCTGTGTAAATAAGAGAAAAATCCTGAAATAAATAAATAAATAAATTAATTAATAATAATAATAATAATAATAATAATAATAATAATAATAATAATAATAATAATAATAGAGTAATAAAAACGATGCGATACTGATAATAACAATAAGATAATGATGCTAATGATAATTTAATAATGGATAATGATAAAATAGTGATGATGATGATGATGATAATAATAATAATAATAATAATTATTATTATTGTTATTATTATTATAGTAGTAATAGAGAAGTAAGCCATAAATAATCCATCCATAGTAATTCTGCCCGAAGGCAATCATGCTACGCTTGCAGCTTTACTAGGGAATTGTAGGTGTGGTAGCTTCCCGTTGCTTTCCACACCGGTGAAGGATGATGATGATAATGATAAGGGTCATATGATTTCGGGGACCGTTTGGGCCTTAAAGTTTTCCTGACATTTGTCTTACAGGTGAGGAAAAACCCCGATAAAAACCTCACCCAGAAAAACGACCCCGACCGGGGATCGAACCCGGGCCCGCTGCGTGACAAGGCAGCACGCTACCTCGAGACCACAGCGGTGGACGCCATAAATAATATTAGTACAAATTGTTATAAATAGAGATCGGAATTTGTTTCACGAAGCCGATGACTTACTTTACAGGAGGGTATATGATGGGGAATATCACATACCTATCCGGCGATTCTTCTGTAATACAAGTATTAAGAAGGTGCATAATACAATTAAATAGCCTATACTTAGGTTATGCATTGCTTACGGTAATAAAATGTTTTAAGACAAAGATTGCAGTATTACAGGCGCTTTTTTTTTCCTTTTGCGTGGCATTTCACTACCGTAAGGTTAGGTACGCGCAATTTGAACCACGGACAAACTCTACAATAACTCCACTCATTTACTAAATTAAATGTTGTTTACTAATGTCTGTCTTTCTATATGGCAGAGCTCTCTTCATAGCCACGTGATACACTCCATCCCACCCCATTGCGCGCATTTTATACCAGCAAGCCTTCGACATTGTGGAAGATTCCGCTCTCTAATTATAACACTTTAGCCCTTCCAATGAATTTTAATTGGTATTTGGAGATTCCTTTAACATTTCGGTTTCCTATTTATTAAAATTATGAAATTCTATATAAAATAAATGTGAAATTCTAAGTTAAATTATAGTAAACTGTTCCACTCGCTACATGAAACTGGTTCACCCATCCAACGCGTATTGATCTCTTATACTTCTATATTGTCGGATTATAGAGATATGTTTGCCACTGTGTTCTATCTATATTCATTCATATAACGAAGTTATATCCAGGGCAAAATACACTAAAAAAACTCAACATTTACTGTATACATTACCATAAAAATAAAAACTAAAATTCGTTGTGTCTGAAATGTAAATAATTTCTGTTTTCATTTTTGACTACATGAACATAGGAAGGGTCGATTTTGTTCTGTTCTTACAAGCCATATAACGTATATAAACTCATTTTACGCCCAGAATATTTGATTATGTCCGGAATGTATGAGGGTCCCATTCAAACCTCCCACAATTTAATTAATCATAACTAACAAAGTATGCGGAATTAAGAAATGAGACCGGTATTAAACGAAACAGTCACTCAAATAATTTTCATTACCACACACTAAAACACCTTTATACATGCACCATTAGTAGCACAAACAATATCAAGTCTGTATTCGATTTCGTGCCACGTTCTGTCCAACACGTTCATTGGTACTTTGGCAATTGTGTCAAGGATACGCGTTCATAAATCATGAAGATCTTGTACTGGAGTCGCAAACAAACTGTTTTTTACACACCCCCAGAGGAAGAAGTCCAGTGGAGTGATGTCTGGCGAACGTAGTTTTATGTCATTATTGTCCAACATGTGACAGATGAATTAACTGGAACAATGAAAACAAAAATTCTTTGAGTTCCTTTTTTTTTTTTTTTGATACCAATCTCATTTCATAATTCCGCATACTTTGAGAGTTATGATTAATTAACATGTGGGAGGTTTGAATGGGACACGGTGTATAATGTTAATACATACAAGCATCCATTATACAAAATAATATATATTCTTACATTATGGATCATGACGAACTCCGAATTTTCATACTTCACTCAACAATCATCCAATACTAAAACCGTGTAATATTTGTTTTATGTAGCTTTCTTCTTTATACATACATACATACATACATAAATACTTACGTACATACATACATACATACATATATACATACATACATAAGGACTTTATTAAACTAAAAGTAAGATACATAAAATGTTATTTACAAGTATGGATCGCACGGGCAGTAAGCCGTACGTGCTGTTGACAGTCCGTTACAATAAGTTGATGTTTGGTAATAATATACTTAAAACAGAAAAAAAACGATAATATTGCTATTAGATATCAATACAATTACATTATACATTAACTTAGTTATGTGGAATTATCAACAATGGTATTGCAATTTGTTAACATATTTATTTATTCCTGAATATGCGTTGTTCTTATTTTCCGCGTTTTGTCCAGAAATCTACCCACGTTTATCCAATTTTCTGGATTTACCAGTAACACGTAGCATGCCAATCTTTCCCGATTTGAATTTAGAAATACTTCCGGTTATAAATGATGCCTCCAATATTCTAAATCGTTACATTTTTCTAAAATATGTATCTCGTCTTCAAAGCTCCCGCACATTGGACATATTCGCATATCGTGATAGTCACTAATTTTTAAAAAATTCCATGCCCCTAACCTGAACCAAGAAAACCCTGATCTCTCTTTAAATCCTAGATTGAGTATATAAGACTTTTTTCTCCAAACTTGTTTTAGGTCTCTTTGTAAAAACAGTGATCGTTTTCCCGCAAATTCGGCCAAAATATTTTGTCGGTTTATATCTAAGTACCTGCTTCTTATTTTTCTCCACACATTCTTGCAATTTTCAGTCCCTTTTTCCCATACCTAACCCATCCTAATCTTTTGGAGTTCTCTCCTAACCTCGTCTGCCCAGAATTTCACATTTGCGTTCCTTATTTGGTGATCGTAACAAATTGCTCTGAGCATTGTTTGTTCACCTTGGATTAGCCGCAACCAGTATTTGAGTACACGAACTTTGCAGCGTATGTCGTCCTGAAATAACCCAAAGTCATATAAAATTCCAGGGTTAGAAACGGTCTTACTAAGTCCTGTCATATATTTTAGAAAATGCGTATATACCTTATTTAGTATTTCCGTTCTTTGAAAACCCCAAATCTCACTACCATAGTGCTTTACTGGCCTCACCATCGCTCCATACATTTTTTTCTAACGTACTAACTGGAATATCGGACACACTAACCAGAAATATATATATATACATATATATATTATAAGTGTCTATTCACTGTCTTTTTGGGTTGTTTACCTACGTATCGGTACTAGAACTGACTATTTGACTCATGCCCCAAATGGTAGTCACGTTTCAATTAATTTTGTTTTACATCCAATCACAGTCGTGTTTCGGCTCGATATTTATCAACTTCTCTTTATCATATTAAAGAAAGCTGCTCCTTTTTCATATTCTGAACAGGTCAGAGCATTATTTTGAAGTGACTGGCTCTCTAACAAATACGTTGAATATATTATATTCACGTAGCACCAATCTAAGTATCCCAGAATGAATGTGGTTCCCAGATTATACATATAGTGCACGAATGTAACTCGTTACCGTATGCGAGATATAGTAAAATAATTTATTATAGCACAATAAAAAGAAACCACTGTTTTCACTCCCTTAAACCTATTATTTCCCAGGAATTAACGTTCCAGAAAAATATAATTGACATATTTACATCATAGGACATCAGAAATTAATTAATAACCTATAATGTTGGTTATAATATACAGTTTGCTGATTTTCATTTTTCTCCCTAGGGTGCCTTCTTACAATATTGCGATACTATTTGGAATACATAATATGATCTAGTTCCAGTGATGAACAAATTAAATATCACAAACGTTTCTCATTTGTCTTCAAACATCGCCGTTTACATTTAATATATATAAATATTTTAAAATAATTACATTTAAATAATGATTTGTGAGTAAACAGCTTAAATTTATTCGTTAAATAGTCCTAACAAATGCCACTCTTGATTTCCAAATCCTCTGGATGAATTCACTCGTCCCTTCGTGACACGTGAATTTATCGATATTTGGAAATAACTCGTGGTATTATGTAAGATAATTTTCAATTATATCATCTATCTAAGAGTGATATTTTATTATTATTCATCTAAGAAGATAGATTCATTTTAAAACAAAGTAGATTTAGTTAATGTATCATTTATACAGATATAAAAGGGTATTTAAGTTTCAAGTATTTATTTATCATTGTCGCTCCCTGCTTTCTAGCATTTTCAACGTTTATAGACGCTATGCTATTCGTAGTACATCATGGATATTACATGTTCATATTGAGTTCATCATTATTATTAATCGTACTATATTTTATTACTCTCAATATTTGTTCAAATCTCATTTGGAATCTCACTTGCTTGATTCGCTAAAGCGTAATTTATTTTATCATAAGTCTCACAATAGTCTTATTTATATTTCGTGCATATATTCCTCTACTTGGATGCAGAATTGCATAATAAGACATCTTCGTTGTGCCTTAACATTAACGGCAAAACGTTTCTTTCAATCACATTACTTACCATTTTCAATACAACAATATATAGTACTTGGTTTTCACGCCCTTAGTATAATTTTATAACAGTGTGTTATAGAGAAAAATCTATTATAACTGACTCCATTGACCATTAAATAAAAATTAATCCTGTATATGTTAATAATCAACAGATCCCACGCGCCTTCATTTCGTCATTAAATCTACTGTTAAATTTATATTTATTAAACTTCAACGTCTCTTTGTTAGTTATGATGCCTATAGAGTCGAATTAGTTCTATTAATCTTTATTAGTTATTATATATATATTATATTATATATATATTAATATATATATATATATATATAACTCTCCATAGTTATTATCATATATTAATTACGCTGATTATTATGCTTTAATAATTTTAGAAGTTGGCTTCAAAGCGTTATTTAATTCTACTTGAATATTAACGTTGAATATTAAGATTATATTAAAATTATATACTCGTATTATTATTATAAAATTATTTGTATAATATAATATTATAATATAATATTGTTATTATAAAATTAAAATATATTGAATACTTTTAATCTGGCAAAATGATGTGGCGGTTTTTTTTTCTTGCATAAGCCATGGATACTGATATAATTTCAGTCTCTTTTTTATTTATAATTACAGCTATTTAATTAATATTGGTCATGTTTACTGATGCAGATCCATAGTATTTTATTAAATTACAAATTTAAAAAATCTCGCCCCAATCTATCCGAAATAGGATATAATTGTGTCATATATTAAATTACAAATTTAAAAAATCTTGCCCAATCTATCCGAAATCGGACATAATTGTGTCATATATACATATATATATATATATATATATATATATATATATATATATATATATATACACTTTCACGATTACTGTTCAATTAAATATTGTCATCATTTAATTATATGAGTTTCTCTACTCCTTTAGTTTTGAAAGTTGAATAATTTAGGAAAACACGGTTTCTGTACGTCAGACAAGTGAAAAATGTTCAATATCTAGGCGCAATTTCCGCCGATACCTGCTTCAAGATTCTTGAGTAAAATGCAAGTTCGGTGGTATATCGACCCTCACAAATGAACAAGAGAAAGATCCATGTGCTCGTTTTTTTCAGAATGAGTGATGTTGGAGGAGGCGGCTGGGAGGTGGTGGTTGAAAGGATTTTTGAAGAGAAATCCGGAAGTGGCAAAACGAAAAGCGCAAAGGCTAAACCCTGCTCGGGCACAACAATTTAACAAATTTATTGTGGACGACCATTTTAAAAACTCAGAAAAATTTATGATAAATACAATTTGTTTAATTGCCCCCAAAACATTTATAATGCAGACGAAAAAGGGTGCAGGTTGCACCTCCATAAAAATCCGTAGTTCTGTCACAAAAAGGGACTAAGCGTGTCCACATTATTACTGAAGAACACTGAGAAAGCGCTACTATAGTTGCTTGTGGTAACGCTATTGCATCAACCATCTCCCATTGATCTTATTTAAAGGTCAAAAGGAAAACCCCTGGGTGGGAAAAAAAAATGTCTCCAGGAAGTAACATTAAAATGATTCAGAAGAGAAATATGAACGATAAGTGTTTTTCGAAGTTTTGAAATTTTTGGGATGTATTTGATACAAACAAAGAGTTAACGTATATTTCCAAAATGAATTTTGCAGACGTGTTCACCTCTATGTGGGCAAAATCGATGACCCAGGCCAATATAAAAAGTGGTTCCAGAGCCACGCGCATATACCCCTTCAACCCTTTGGCCATTCCAGAAGAAACATATGCATCCAGCCTACCTACGAATCAACGTTATGACCAAGGAATTCTTCAAAATAATGAAGATTTTAATAACCCACAGCCTGGAGTTTCAGGACTTTCAAGCACATCTCAGAAATCGACTGCAACAAATAAGCCTTCTAAATGTCGTCGGCGAAATTACTCACCTTCATCGAACTCCGGAAACAACTATGACTTTTCATTTGAAATTGATGATTCAGATGTCCTTGATTCAGTACCTATTAATGTGAATGCTGAAAATGAACCCTCAACACCTCTAAATCTAAACATTAATCGCCGGGAAATGGATAAAGAAATTAATCAGGGCAGAGCTCATTTAGTGACTTCTTCCCTACACCTAAGAGGGCGAAGAATACAATCACTAACAGAAAACCAGCTATACAATCACTAACAGAAAACCAGCTATCAACCCGCATGGGGTACATTTGAGGAAACAATTGTTTTCAGAGAGCAACACCAAGAAAACAACAGCTAAGCTCACCAACATAAGCAAGAAGAATAAATCCCAAAGAGCTAAAATAACGGTGGCTAAAGAAAATCTCAAAAATCTACCAATCCAAAATCTCAGATGGTACTGCATAGTTTTAAAAGAAGACGAGGTTAAGGACATGAGCCTGTGTTTAGTGTGTAATAATTATGTTGATGAGGAATGCGTAGGGTTGTCCAAAGAAGACACGAACCTTTCGTTTACACAACTTGGTAATGAATTTTTGTTTTCCATAATTTGACATAAATAATTTTGAGTTAATTATTTGTAAACTGACTTCATTGATACTGCTGTAAAGTGTTGTTATTCATATTGTACATTTATTATTTTCTTGCATACTAATTATATCCCTGAGTAAAATTTAACCAGTGTTTTAAATGGGGAAATAAGTGGGTCATATCATATACATATGTTGGTGTTATGGCCCAAAGGTAAGCTTTTGGGAAACGACCAGTTTAGCAAATTTAACATGCAAGTACAATAATTACTTTTTTTTGTAAAACCATAAACATATACAGGAGTATAATACAAAGGAAACCAAACAAATTCGGACCAAAATGGCGGCTGTAAAAATTCTCAAACGTTAAGTGGGCCATAACACCCTCAGTTACCTAATCTAAAGGGCGTGTCTCTCGTTTGTCTATTCATTACGTTTCTCCGTTTTCCGGACGTCAACACACATAGATCTACTACATGGTTGCAATATCGTCTTTATAATAGGCTTATGGGACTTTCCTAATTAAAAAAATTGTTTGCGTGGCAATATTATGGCCTACACGCCTAAACAAAACATGAATGAAATTAATGAAATAGAAAGGTGTTTGGTATTTCCGATGATGGGTTTAAGTGATATGGGCTATTTTATGTAATTAGGAATTAGGTATTTTATTTCTTAAGACTCTTAACAGAGTTGCGAGTAAATCCCTTGGACAATGAATTTTTCAGAATTTCTGGCCTTTGTGTGGAGAGGTTCTTCTTTCATGTTTACAAAAAAAAGTGTTTGTTATTCGCAATAGCATTTGCTTCGTTATTGCTTGCGATAAGTTTGATTAAGATATAAATGTTTATATCTTTACTATTACCAATTTATCGATATCCATAGTTGACTTCGATTTCTCCTAACGAATAAAATAAGTATAAGCTTGATGTAGTTCGGATTTTAATGTTATGTATTATCAATGTTAGTTTTATATTTAATTTATAATACAAATAAAAGAAAAAATAATTATAATACATAAAAATAGTATTGGGAAAAGCCTTGGTGAACATGTCATGAACAATATCTTCATAGTCATCATCTTTGTTATTTCCTAGGAGTTTAAACGTACAGACTTGCAGGCATTCCATCCATCCTATTCAGTAGGTTGGACAATTTTGTATCTTGCATAAACTGTCGTGTTTGCGGGCCAATATAGACACCATCTTTAATGTTAGCATCAATTAATTTGGCAAACTTTATCTATAAGTATGCAAAAATGATTCTATGTTCAGTGATTTTACAAAACATCTTTATTAACCCCATTTTAATATACAGGGGTCGAAGATACACAACTGCAGGAGTTATTAACGGTGGATGCAACACACTCATTTTACCTGGAATGTAAGTGTTTCGCCGAGGCCACTACTTACGAACATAATATTCTTTCATGTTGCGACTGTCCCACTCGGACAGAAAACTGCAATACTTAATGTAACCTTGTTGCATACCTGTCAAAGTTATATTACCTTTACATCTGCACACACTTTCCTCGTATACTGATCATAGTCTATATAATGAACCATATCCTGCATCGTTTCATAAGTCCCTTTCATGTGTACGAAGTATCCGACTGGAACGGAGGGATATTTATAACCATTATGCAGGAAGATAGTCTTAAATTTGTGTGTGGAGGCATCAAGAAAGAGCCTCCACTATTCTGGGTTGTGAATATGGTGATAACTGCTCCAAACAAACCATTTATATCACTACATTACGCAAATTCGTTGGAAGAAGATACATATGTTTGAAGGTAAGACTTACGTCTCCTATATGTCACTTTTACATCTTCAGCGAGCAAACTCCATCCTTCAAATCGCCAAGCCAGTAACTCAGACTATGTCTGTGAATGATTCAAGTCCAAACAAAGGTCGTTAAGTTCTTGCTGAGTTATGAGATGGTGTGATTTTGTTTGTGGGGCAAATACTCCGGATCACGACCTCCGATACAGGTTTCAGTAACGCTTCCACTGTCGACTACCGTATCTACATCTTCTTCATCAATGGTCCAATCATGTGGCAGTTTAGGAGGTGGACTAGCGTCATGAGGAACTGCTCGCTTGGCTGATGGTAGGTTTGGGTATTGAATAACATACTTTTATATTGAAGAATACCCATTAACTTTGGTCAGAACAAATAGCAGTCATTGACGTGATCCCTATGTTCGCGCCTTATGATGGATACCATAAATGTCATTGATGAACGATAATCCTGTTAGCACTTACGCACGTTACTTGCACTTGTGCCACAACAAAGATGAGGAGCAAAATGTTTATCTTGATCCAGAACTTTACAGCCAAAGTACAATTCATATGCCTTCTTAACTAGAAGAATTAAATTATGTCTCTTGCTTTTCATTGAATATATACCAATATGTAACAAAACATATTGAGGCTATTTGCACACTGTCGAGACATTTCGTATACAGATTTCTGATAATAATACCAGTTGATCGAATTTTCAATCGTCGAAAACTCACCCGGTGACTGCACAAGGCACACTTGTGAATTTCCTTTTTTTTTTATTTATTTCACTAGAGAGACACTCACAGAATCAGAAGTAAACGTAGAGAATAACTAATCGATATTGTTTGCGAATTTCCTGTAAAAAAGAATACACACATTTTGTTCAAAATATTAAGCTTCATATATTGAAGAAACGGTATGTGATGGAGAAAACCTAAAAGCATATCAGAATTCCCCATATGCAAATTAGTGATAATCACCTATTTTCACGCAGAGGGCAAAGGTGTGTTGTACAGCGTACTAACTACAGCCCCGATTTTATGTAATCCAATATTCGATAAATGTCGAGGTGAAACACGACTGTGATTGGTTGTAAATAAAAATTCATTGAAACGTGATTGGTCATTGACTACAATTTAGGGAATGAGTTAAATATTGTATTGTAAGCATATGTTTTCCCTTTACAGAGATTTAGGTGCTCTCCCCCTACAAGGGAAGAATTTGAATCATGCTATTTTAGTAACACTTGTTTTCGTATAGATGTCATTTTGAGTGGTCCGTGGCCAGCGTTCCGCCTCATACTGACATCTAGGAAACCAAGGTAGTACTAGGAAGGGAAAATTCGGTAAATTTTGCTTAGAGGCCTTTTCATTCAGGCTTAAGGATTTTTACGAGCCTGAAAATCTTCAGACTTGGGACCCACGGCTTGAAGTCCCTCCCTGAGGACTTACTGCTTGGATTTTCCGTCCTAAAAAAATTCATCGACCACGGCCGGGTTTGAACCCGCGACCCTCGGGACCAGTTGCAAGGAGCATAACCACTAGTCCACCGCGGCCGATGAGTTAAATAGTCGGAAATAAATAAACTGATATCAGTGTCGAAGAAGTTTTTCTTGAAATACCCTTAAGGTGTACAACGCTACAAGAAACAACTACATGTTGTACTTTTGCTTCCGGAGCCAGGGATAACATGGATTGAAGCTGTGATTTTCCAGTGTAAGCATTTTGAAGCTGTGAATTCAGCGATGAAGAACTTTCCTTCTGATCCTGTTGTGTCTGTGAGTGAGTTCTTGTCAGCATTAAACAGTTCTAAAGTGCTCAGTTCGGTTTCACACACCGCAAGTCTCTTCAGCTGGCTTTCCTATAGTATTAAGAAACTGAAAACTTAAAGTATGCCTCCCCAAGAAGCTATTGGAATAATGGAAGATGTTTTTCAGAAGGTCGGTGAAGTGGGTTGTGTAGTTACCTCAAAACTGCAATCTGTGCTGAACAAGAATCCTAGATACTCCAATCTTGTTATTTTGTCCCGCTTATTTAATGGGAAATGTTAGGACCCTCTGAGAATATTATTCCTAGCACAATCCCTATATATCATGGGTCGCCAATTAGATTTCATGGAGGTCCATTTTCAAAGCAGTAAATTAATTCGAGGTCCGGAACCACGGTTGATTAAACATACGAAGCTTTTATTAAGTAATTAGTATTATGAGAAAATTATTTACATTATGTTATGGGTATGAATTGCACAAATTAAGCAAAACACATGGTGAACACTAAAAGGATACATCATAGTAGTTCACAATTATTAATTCTAATAATTATTATTAAGTTTATGATAAACTTAACATATGGCCAGAGTAATATTTAAATATATCACCTCACAAATTTCGTGTATTTCACGTTACCAGATTTCAAATGGAGTGCAGTCATCTTGAGTCAAATCTCCAACCTTAAGCAGTACTGCCAACCGAGCCTACAATAATACTATCATAACTTGAAATTTAGTAAACTTGTGTTATTTGATGTTTTAACTGGTTTTAAAATTTTTTATTACTTCGATATTTAATCGGTCCGGAAACCAAAGCCCTGGGGTCCGGATCCAGATCGCTGACCGCCAATTGGTGACCCATGCTCTATATAAATAGACACCGTCGACTTCCTGCGAAGTTGGCGATTTTTCCCTATTTATAAAAACATATTTTCAGACAGATTACTGTGCTTGGTAACAGAACATTTGGAAAAGTATATTATAATTAAATGTGACTCAGACACTTGTATTTTGTAGCATAAGTGAACTGACCATAGAGACTTTGAACTAGCCTACCTGTCAACTAGTATTTTGCAGCAAATAAATGCAATTTGTGGATTTTATATATAATTATTTCTTTACATGTATATATATATATATATATATATATATATATATATATATATCACATTTTGTGTTACACATTTATGTACTTATTTATTAACTTGATATTACGAAAATGACTAATGTAATCGGCCGCGGTGGACTAGTGGTTATGCTGCTTGTCTCTGGTCCTAACGATCGCGGGATCAAACCCTGCCGTAAACGATATATACTTTTAGGATGGAAAAATCCAAGGAGCAAATCCTCCGGGAAGGACTATAAGCACTGGGTTCCGAGTCTAAATATTTTGAGTTTCATACAAGATCCTTAATCCCGAATAAAGTGGTATCTAAGCAAAATTTACCTAATTTTCCCATCTTTGATTTCCTAGATGTTACCATGAGGCGGACCGCTGACCCAGAGCCACTCAATTAAATCTATCCGAAAATAAGTGTAAATAAATTAGTATGGTTGAATTTCTCGCCTTTGCTGTGAGATCGCCTAAGTCTCGTTGCGAGAAAAAATGGGTTTACAAGAAGAATAATAATATTGTATGTCCACCGTTGTCATTTGGGTCGCAGCGGACTCGAGTGCTATCCCCCTTCGAGAAAGGTTTCTTGAGTGAGGTTTAATTGGGATTATCCCTCTTGTAAGACAGATATCGGGAAAAGTCTAAATAGTCCCCGAACACACTTTGACTATCATAATCATTATTTCATATACGTTTTATTTTGTATGAATGTATGGGTAAATTGTGTGTTTGGTGTTAAAAATGCGTTCTACCTCTAAAGTAGCCCTGAAATTGAGCTGATAACACATCCAAGGAGAACTGATGTGATCAAAAATTATGAATATGAACCATAGTTTAAAATTCTCTGCAGACAGGTCGTGTCTCCATAGCTCGGGAGACACATAACATCAATTAAAATGAACAGATAATATATTTTGCATAACACAAATGATAGGAAAAAAGAGCTACTAACAGAAATTTACATTTGCTTTTTGTCGATTTAACCAAAGCATATGACAGTATTCCCCAAAAAATGTTATGGGGAACTTTAGACGATTCTAACATTACCAAAAAATTAGTAGAAGCTATAAAAGCGTTATACAAAGGATCGATTTCGAAAATAAAAGTTGGATATCATATAACAAAGGGATTTACTATTAAAAAAGGTTTAAGGCAAGGTTGCAGTTTATCTCCAACTCTATTTAAAATTTATCTCCAAAGAGTACTAAGAGAGTGGAGGAAATTTTTTTAAAAAAATGGGCATACCGATCCAAAATACACATGTATATTCACTAAATTTTGCAGATGACCTGGTATTAATAGTACAGGACCAGGATGACATAGAATATATGGATAAAAAACTAGAAGAAGAATATACAAAATGGGAACATTATATAAACATTGAAAAAACTAAATACCTGTGTATAGGAGAAGAAATGGAAAATATAAATTTCAACATTGGAGAAGAACTAAAACCTAGTATTGAATGCACTTATTTAGGAACAAAATTAGACCATTCAGGCGATAACACAGTGGAAATTAAAAATAGAATTGCACAAACAAAACAAGCAATAAACACTTTAAACTCTGTTTGGTGGAGCAAAAATATTACAAAAAGTAGAAAATTACAAATATATCAAACCATAATTCTGAGAATTTTAACTTATGGTGCTCAAGTCGGGCAAATTCCTACCAGGGAAATGAAAATAATTTTAAGTACAGAAATGGATTTTTTAAGAAGATCAGCTTGAAAATTTAGAATGGATAGAATACAAAATAAAGAAATAAGGGAAATTATGGGTGTAAAAGTGGAGGCAGATATCATAGACATTATAGAAAAGAAAAGATTGCAGTGGTATGGTCATGTCTAAAGTATATCAGAGCAAAGATTGCCAAAAATTGTTATGGAATGGATCCCAATGGAAAGGAGGAAGAGAGAAGGATCGAAGAAAACTTGGATAGAAGGGGTACAAGCAGCTATGCATATCAGAGGAATGGAGGAAGATCAATGGATGGACATAGGGGAATGGCGTTTGGTTTCCGGAAGACGGCGGCAGCTGCCATGATACCGGATGATGATGATAATGATGATGAAAAGATTAAAATAAGTTAGAGGCAGAGACATAACTCACATAGTTTTTTATGTATTACTGCAATGTAGAAGAAGATCTCTTACTCCTAATTCTGTAAAAGAAACAGAATAGTATTTACGTATTCTCTGATTTTACAGTGTCTTGGGGATATTTCTGCTATTTGATGTTATTTCATTAAACTACACTAGTAAACCTAATTTTATTAGCAACGTAATCAGGGGGTAAAAAGGCCGATATATTTAGACAGAGGGGTCTTTAATTCAGATTTGAGGTCTTTAAATGTCGTAAATATACGACACACGATTATAGTTTGGTTCCCTTTCGAAAGTTCCCATACGCAATATTTTTGCGCCCCGTGACGGCCCCGGCTGTGATATGAAAGCAATGAAAGCAGAGGGGAGCATCCTGACCACTAATCCATCGGAACAGGCAAAGCTTCCTGTGCCCTTCTGCAGCCATCAATATTATGACTATTATTATTGCTATTAATAATTATGGTTTACTATTAATTACAATGGACAACAAATTTTAAGTTTTTGTTAGTTACGGAATTGAAATGACCAGATTTCGATGAATTTTTTCATGCTGAACACGAAAATGACAATGAAAGTTTCAGTAGTGGTCTAGTTCTTTCGTAATTTTGAAAAAATATATTTGAGTAAAAATTATTCCCTCCTTAAATCTGGTAATATTAAGACTAGCTTACTTCAGTTTAGGGCGTTTCCTTTTAGCTTGTCTGCTGTAATGGACCTTGGGGACATCTCGCACCACTGACCAAAAATAGTCAACTAGCACAGATGTATTCTATTTGCCTTGGTATCGTCTTTCAAATGATGAGATCGTCTGGTGAAAATGTTCTCCATGTCCATCAGAAACTACACAACAGTTTTCCAGGAAAAACCCCAAATGAGAGTGGAGAAAATGGATTTTTAATAACATATTGCACCCCATTTCATGATAAGAGAATAACATATTGTCCACACATTGTCTTTAGTTTGGGGCACGATGGTTCCTCAAGAAATTTAAGGCAGCTGCTCTGAAAGATTCTCAATCATTTTTTATTTTCTTTTCTTTTCAGAATTTCCAAAAAGTGTTTATCCTTGAAGACTTCACTGATCTAGGAACCAATAAAAATACCTCCCTTAAGTGTAATTGTACTTAGTCTCAGAAATGTTGTGAGTAAGTACCTAAATGCACTCCCATCAAGTATCTAAATACACTCACATCAGTAACACTGCCTTAAGACTCAACTTTTATTAATTTAAAAATAATCGCCACTCTTCTGGTTTGTGTCTGATTTTTATAGCGCAGATATTGGACCTTGTATATTGTTGCAGAATACAATGTGATTATTTTAATTGTTCAAGTGGCTTCTGGCATGTTCTATATGCAGATACCTTTACATTCTCACCATTATATCAGTTTGTTCTCTCCAAATCATGAGGATTTCTTCTTTCCTTCCAACCAGTCACTAATATTTGCAGAAAAGCCATTGTAGCAAATATGTGGGGCAAAATGTTTGTCACGATCCTCTATTTTGCAGCCGAATAAAGATTGGTACGCTTCCTTAATAAATGGAGTTATATGTCGCTTCTGCAATGCGAACGTCACTTTTCCGCAAATATAACAAACGTTATGTGGACTATACGCACAATTACGTAGCATTTTATCATTTATTGCAATGCAGTCTTATCTCTGCGCATAATTTAAAAAATGTATCTGAGAAAATACAGGGTGTATCAAAAAGGATGGCGCAGACTTACATGGTTTAAAGTAAACGATAATAGAAGCAACAATGTCCCAGTAAACATGGGTCCGCAAACGAGCCATTTGCGAGATAATTACAAATGTGTGGTTACAAGTCGCCACTGACGTCATTGTTTGTAACATCGTATGGTTTACTCTTTGCGCACTTGAAGCCGTCCTATGTTCTTTGCTTACAAAACTGAACATTGCCGAGAGGTGGAGTTGTAATCAAACCATTCACGCAGAACGTACAGGACGGATACAGTATACAGTCTCGAAAGGTACCAGTCTCGTCTGAGGAGTGCCACTTGTGCTGTGTTGTAGTTACAATGGAACCTTATAGTAACGAGGAGTATGCGGATATGCATGTCATGTACGGTAGGGCTAATGGCAATGCACGGGAGGCTGTACGCTTGTACCAAGAAACATATTCTGATCGAAGACACCCCGAAAGTCTTACATTTACAAGCGTCCATCAGCGCCTGAAAGAAAATGGGGATTTTTACATGGCAGAGCAGTAGGTAGGCCTGCTCGCATTACGCCTGAGGTTGAGGATATGGTGCTGGATGTAGTACAGCTCTCTCCAGGAACCTCGACGAGAAGAATTGCCACACAAGAGGCTATACTAAGCCACAGTAGTGTATGCAGAATTTTACAGCACAATTTACTGTACCCTTACCACCACCAACGAGTTCAATGTCTGAAAGATACGGACGTTGTTCCTAGAGTGATGTTTTGTCATTGGATGCAACAACAGACCTTCGTTTCGCATGTAACATTTTATTTACAGATGTTTTTAATTATCATAATACACATTTTTGGTGCGCCATAAACCCACATGCTGTTCATGAGTCACCACATCAGCACCGTTTCTCACTGAATGTGTGGTTAGGGGTACTAGGTTATCATCTCATTGGGCCACACATTCTTCCACGAAAACTTAATGGACGGAGGTACCCTAGGTTTCTGCGGCGTCATCTTCCAGGATTGCTTGAGGATGTTCCACTTCAGCAACGTCGGAGTTTGTGGTACTTGCATGATGGAGCTCCGGCACATTTTGCTGCTGCTGTGAGACGACATCTAACGCGCAGATACGGCCAAAGATGGATAGGTCGAGACGGATGTGTACCTTGGCCTCCAAAATCACCTGATCTAAATCCGTTGGATTTTTGTATCTGGGGTCACCTCAAAAGCGAAGTGTACAGCACACCCGTTAACACGGTTGAAGAACTGGAACAGAGAGTTGTACATGCTTGTGAAGAATTCAGAAATGATCCAGGGGTTTTCGAAATAATTCGACATTCATTGCAGAGACGAGCTCAGTATTGCATCCAGATGCAAGAAAGACACTTCGAACACCTCCTTTAACAGGTAACCAATAAGTGAAGTGAACTGTGAAATGTGAACTAAATGAGGTGGAAAATTAATAGTAAAGTCTAAAAATTAATTTGTACTAACTAAGACGATGTTTACAATGAATTCTGTGGTGGCCTGTAACCATACGTTCGTAACCATCTCGCAAACGGCTCGTTTGTGGACCCATGTTTACTGGGCCATTGTTGCTTCTATTATCGTGTACCTTCAACCATGTGAGTTTGTGCCATTCTTTTTTATACAGCCTGTATAGACATATCACACATTTGTTCTACACGACTAAACTGCACATCTATATAACTTATACACCAAGGCACAAACCATTGTTCACTCACGAAATTCCACTTGAACTGATCTCACAATCTGTTGGGGTAAAAACCGACGCTTTAAGATAATTCTCATCTATATTATACAGCTGTCACTGTCTCCCCTCCTCTAAGGGTGTTCCTTGATCTTCACACTGACTACAATATTCACAGCATATGCAGTAACATTAGGCATGGTGATAATTTAAAAACCACTGCCATCATTTTAATTGTCATATTCGTAATTAGGAGTTTAATCTTAATATAGAACGGTCACTTTTACTTCCGTAACATTCTGGCTGTTGTCCAGTGTTATTATTAATGTCCACCGCTGTGATTTCGGGTTACAGTCACTGCCTTGTGAGCTTGGTTTCTATCGCCGGTCGGGAAACGTTTCCTGGGTTAGGTTTTTATCGAAGTGTTTCCTCATCTATATGACAAATGTCAGGAAAGTTTAGGGCCCAAAAGTTCCCCGAACGTAATATTGTGATCATAATATAATTATTACATTCACCATGTTTAACATGAGCGTGTGCTACGTTTTATGCTGTGTTGTCTTGGAGGAGACCCCGGCATTGAGTTAATTACTCATTCCGGGATCCAAGTTTCTCTCCCGATAGATCGTTCCATTCTCATACCCTGGTGGCGTGTCAATGTAAAAATTATCTATAGGTGAGATATTAAACTGGGTTATGAATGACATAGCATATTATTAGCATTCAGTGTTACTTAACTTGATTAGTTAAGAAAAAAACAAATTCTGGAGTGACAGAATGAATTGAAGAAGTGTAATGAGGGGATAAATATCAGAGTGGCTATCAACTTATGTTGCGCATAGTTCAGGATTAGGACGGATTAATTGAATACAAAGGGACAAGCTCAGTAATTAGAGAGCAGAACGCAACGCTGCACTTCCTGCAACCGCAGCAATTAGTCCTCTGCATTGCTAACATAGAAGCACATACCTCGCTCTTCTACTCATAAGTCGATAATTATACAGATTAAGATGAAGCACTACAAAACATAACATTAACATTATGTATTGTTCACGTTTAGTTCAAGGCTAGATTTTTAACTAAACCGTGTGATACTCATTAAAAAAAATATATGCAGACCAATTGTTTATTTGTACTTAAATAATTTTAGATATAAGACAAGAAACCACTACGTTTTCAAAGAGCAAATACTTCTGTGTTTCATATACTTTTAATGTAAAGAAGCTAAGCTGATTTATGCCAGTTATGTTAGGTATTTAGCAATTATATACATTAGTTTCTTTTCACATAAATGTGATAACACGGTGAATATTAATATGACATAATTACTCACAGTTTCAATATATTACTCCAATAGGAATCGTGCCAATTTTTTTTTTCCATAATGGCAGGTTGGGGTAACTCCGATCATTGCTGATCAAAGTAACCTCCAATGGTAGAAGTGGCTACTCATTGTTCGAATTGTTCTTATTTTCATTATTATTAACTTTTAAACAATACAATTAAGCACCTGATGGAAGGTACGTGTTGTGATATAATCCCGAACGGTATTGTGGTACAGGTCCAAATCATGTTCAGAAAATGCATGCAAAATGCAGTGAATATGATAGCGAAGAATTACGTGTGTGTTTTGTTTGCACAGAAACAGTAACGTATGCATTTTTGTGTATTTAAGATTTTTCTTTAGCTTTCAAAAAGGTGATTGGAAATGCCTAAGTATCGGGGAACTCCGATCAAAAGCAGATATTAGAATACATTTTATAATGTTAATTGATAGTATGTTTGCATTTTTATGTATACCTGAGTAAGTAATAGAAACATAAACTGTTTTCAATTTTTAAAATTCTTTTTACGACTGATATTACAATTATCGAGACTTAATAGAAATGTAAGTAAAACGTAAGTTATAATTATCCTACATAAACAATATCAGCCGGTTATCATATTAGATATAAATAAATTATTTAATCCAAAGTTGTTAAAAACTTGGGATTTCATACACTTTCTTATCTAAATTGGTATTCGCAAATAAAACATACCTCCAAAGAAGTTCTACAATGCATTCTCTAAAGCGTTACAAGAAGTTTCTTCCTACAGCTCATAAAATAATTTTAGTGCCAACATTAATGATGAATCATTTTGAATATTGTGATGTTCCACGGACTGACATTACTGATAGATTTCCAGACAAACTACACTGTGTTCATAATATGTATATCAGATTCATATTTGATGTCTGAAAATATGATCACATTTCTCCATTTTTCACGAATTATCATAGCTCATATCAAGTATCTAAGAAAATTACCTGTCTAGTTCTCTTATTTAAGATTCCAAATACTTCGACTCCAAATTATTTACCCACTCGTTTCAGGTATCTCAATCAATTTAAACACACGATCACACCATAAATGTTTGATTATACCGCAACATAAGACATCTCATCGCTACACATCATAATACTATATCCACTTCCCGCTACTGGAATTCCCTACCACAGGCTGCCTGGCTTTAGAGGCATTTAGATTAAATCTAAATTTATATTTGTTCTTACTTCCATTTGAACATTACCTTCACGTGTAATGTACATGTATTAATTGGTGTTTCCCGTATAATTTATTATATTACTACTCTTATTGTTTCTTTTATCGTATAAACGTTATATGTACACTTAGCAAAATAAATGGCCGATCCTTTATCTCGAATATTTTTAATTCTAATGCACGATTCACACAAATAACGAATTGCACAGTAGAGCTACAATACGTTTCCCATTATCTTTGCAGAGCATTCTTCAAGCACAGCAAGCCAGCGAGGGTTTAGCTCAGTGCTTAATGGCTTGATTCATATGCAAGAGATCACATGTTCGATTCCCGATGAGATTAAAATTTTTAATTGTTAAAATGCTTTCTATTTTATTCTGTCTTTCTACTATTAAACAAAAAATGAACTATGATGATGATTATGATTATTATTATTATTATTATTATTATTATTATTATTATTATTATTATTATTATTATTATTACTGGTACTAAGAGAGAACGTGTGCACCATGTCAACCCTATTGGTGTATTTCGGAACTCAATTAGAAATAATATTTTCAAGTGCAACAGTATATTTAAAGGTGCAAATTAACATGAGTGCAGTGAATATTAATATAATGTGTTTTAATAATAACTAGTAATTAAAGGTATTTATTTCGACTATGGAACATTGCAACCTTCTGCTCTACCACGAGTTTCAAGGGAATCATCCCTGTGGTCCTCCATCAATCTACAATTTATAAACTATGATAAACTCCGCAGTCAGAGGAGACCCCTCCAATTTCTATTATTAGTTTTATTATTAATATTACAATTATTATTATTATTTTTATTATTATTATTATTATTATTATTATTATTATTATTATTATTATTATTATTATTATTGGCTACTCTTATGCTGCACTTGACATATATAAACTAAATATTTTAATTGAAGGATTAAACTTTTTCCTCACTATTACGTAATAAACAAATATATAAATATATGAAGCTATATTATCATTTATTACATAAATGAATAGCATTATTATTAAAACGTTATACTGCACACACAATTAAGTTTATACCGGTAGCTAAATAGTGTTATAGAGTTTACGAAGGCTGGAATATTACTCAATACAGTGTAAAGTGGACGTAGATTACGTGGCAGGAATTAAATATTATAGGATGTATTCTGCGAAAATACAAATGAATAAAAAAAACATTGTACTCGAACGTCGGATACTAGTTGTCTAAATCCTGGATGTCTTGTTTACTTTTACACTTTGAAGGAGAGTTTAACTTTATTTGAAATGTCTCAATTTGAATAATATTGCATTTGTCGAACACTCGTAAATATCTAAAAGCATGTTTTCTTCACTGTTATTTAACTATTTAAGACGAATTAAACCAAACACAGCGTATTTAAAACATTTAACAATGCGTTACCTCGTGAACCACAGCTTTAGCTCTTAGAGCATACGCAGTGGGTCATAATAGGAACTCTGCTTTTTGAAGCGGCTCATTATTTTTTTTTGCTAAGTGTACATGAAATCTACACTGCTATTTTAATGACTTATTAATACATTATAATTAGTATATTGTGTATACCATTTTCATTGTAAATATGCAGTTACATGCTTGTGCATTAAGTGGAAGAGAGGAGGCGTTATGACCTTATATTTTACAGAATAAATAAAACATTATTATTATTATTATTATTATTATTATTATTATTATTATTATTATTATTATTATTTCGAAAAAAAAGTTCTTTCAAAAGAATGGAATGAGTAAATTATCGTACAAATCTATAAGGAGTAGGTATAACTGATTGCAAAAAAAATACAGAGGCATCTAATTTAATTCAACTTCGTACAAAATTTTAACGAATATTATAGTACTGTATGCAGACTTACTCCCTATAGGTCTGCAATAGATTACAGTTATAGTATAAGACAGATTTTAGAAAATCTGTCCTATTACTTCTTAAATATGGGAGTAATTCTAACTATCTCACTAGAAATATCGCATCCGTAGGCTCATGGCCGCGCGGAATTAAACTCTCCATACATCCCGATTCTGAGCCAAGATTTTCCAATCATTCCCTGTATAATGAAGAAAGTAGATTATACAGCGAATGATTGGAAAACATTTGACTCAGGATAGGGACGGACGGAGATTTTATGTCCGCGAATCTACGGGTTCGATAATGCCAGCAAGTTACTTAGTTAGACTTATTCCCTATATTGATGAAGTAATAGGTGATCATCAATGTGGATTTTAAAATGGTTTGCAATAGATTAGAGCTTTAGTACAAGACAGATTTTACAAAAAAAGGAACCTAACGGCACAATAAATAACCTATATTTAGATTTTACATAGGTATTCGATTTAATTAATAGGAAGAAGTTGTATATTATTATTCTAGACTTAGGAATTCCTACAATGTTTGTTAGACTTAAGATATTCGATTTTGTCTAACTGGTACAAAGAGTAGGGTAGGGGCAGGGAAATAGTTTTCAGTTCTTTTGAAATTGAGAATTGGTTAAGGCAAGACGATACACCACTATCTCTACTATTTAATTTTGTATTAGAGCGTGCAATCAGATGCTTAGAGAATAAATAACGCATACAATTGAATGATATAAATACTGTAGGTTTAAGCTAATGATGTATTATTTTTATCAGGCGATAGCAAGGAAATACTAAAAGGTATCACACATTCTATTAAATAACACTAAAAAACGCTGAGAAACTAGTAAAACTATATATATCGTAAGAATAATTACATAATGGAAGTGAACAATTAACGACAAATGAGAGAAATTTAGAAGTGGTCGAGTTGAGTTACTTAGCAACAATGAATAAAATAGGAATTAGCTGCAGCAAGATATTAGACTAAACTTAGGCTCAATTCTGGAAATGCTATTGCGCATTTCAATGATTCTTGTCAATCCAACCACTACCATAAAAACATTAAACTAAAAATAAACGGTTATTCTGTCAGTTTTATTATATGAATTTTATTACTTTAAGGAAGAAGATAAGACAATGAGTGTCTGAAAATAAAATTCTTAGTAGGAAAATGTTCGGAACAAAAAGAGAAAACCAAATAAATGAATGGAGAAGATTACTTAAGAGTAAACTATATCATCTTTATGGAAAATCAGATTGTGACAGAATACGTAAAACTATTACATATTCTTGTAGAATTGGTGTGTGTAGGCTAAATCAAATTACGATTGATTTCACTATATAAATCGTCATATTTTATAGAGAGTCCGACAACATTCGACAAGTAAAGGATATTGTGTTTGGTAATTTTAGCTAGCTGTCCAGAAGGGTTCAGTGATTGTTAAACTCGTTAAGAAGGTCTAAAAATAGTCAATTCGCCACGCCTAATTTAGTTTCAGTTTGTAAGGTACTTATAGTCACAAAGCTAATGGTGAACTACAGATGTGTATTAGTAAGATTCATTTACAACGTATCGAATTAAAAGCTTGTTCTTTCTGGTGCCTTTCTACTCCAGATGCCCCAATGGTGAGATGATTATATCTTCATTGTCTGGTAAATGAAAATGATCTTCCCTTTTCAAAGTATACAAGGAACAATCAGAAACATAAGAATGTCTGCAACAGGGCGAAAAATGAGGGTCTGGCGAAGATTTCCATGGTGTTTTAAAGAGGGCGAGTGTCCTTTTTCTTTAGAGGACTACCCAGTTGTAGAAATTAGAGCATGGGCACACTTATGCTTACTACTGGGAGGTCCACCATGAATTCAGATAAATGACCCCATTTCCGATGTTTGGAAATTATTAAGTATAAGTTTTAGTTTGAGACCTGACCTCACTAAGGCAAATCGATCTTAAACCAATAGTTGGAGATAACTTTACGCACCCCTTTAAATAATATGAAGAAGGCATAATGTTTAGACCGGTGAAACGTCGTAGGTTAGAATAAGTTGTAGTCGGGGTAGATTTCATGATAATTGTATTGATGTCATCAATATGGAATCATATCATGGGTTTTGACAACCAGATAACATGCTTTAGAAAATAAGCGTGAATTAAGATTATCAAATAATATTAATTTATGAAAATATATTCTGTACAAAGAGTGGAATGTATGTCTTAGAAATTACATAATATACATACATAAAAAGTAACGTAATCCACCTATAAGAGATAGCCTGGCCACATATTGGTCATATATTAACGGAACGTGCGTGATAGGGCCATAATTAGCGGCCAGGATAAGTGATATATTGAAGTACTTGTTAGCCTTTAGGGGCTAATTGCGATACATACTATCGCGTTGAGTTTTGAGTCATAAGTCATTTAGTTAATTTTATAGTGCGAATCAGCTATAAATTATTCAGAAGTGATATTATTCGGCAATTGATTTCAAATACTGCTGAGTAGTCAGTCACTTCCGTTGACCATAATCCTGGTAATCGTGCCGCAACTGATAATTACAGATCAATACTTTCATTATGTTTTAACTGGTAAATTATTCAGTCATAGTCGGAAGTGTATTAAGTCCGAAAGAGAAATATTCGGAAATTAATACTTCAATAATTCTATGTAGGCCATGTATTCACTGTCTAAGAATATAATTGCTAATATTTTTATAAATAAGTGATTTATTAAAACTTATATTGGAAAGTCTCCTCTGTCCTTCATAGCCCTTGCTTCGTTCACTATTATCGCACTTCGAAAATAAGACTCTGAGATAAGACCTTCTAGCTCTTAGTAAGAACTCCCCATATTTCCCCCGTACAAAATGTAATGAAACAATTAAATCTCATAGACTGTGATGAGCAGGATATTTGGCACATATTACTATTACTATATTATTACTATTATTAATATTATTATTACTATCATTATTATTATATATTATTATTTTGACTATTATTATTATTATTATTATTATTATTATTATTATTATTATTACTGCTTATAAAAATGGATCAGTTCAAACACGGAGGAAAACCAATATATATATATATATATATATATATATAGAAGCGTATAGTGATGAAAGAAATAAGGAAAGCTAAAATGACCATTGGGACAGAATATGTGCAGAAATAAACTGTCAAATAGGATTTAAACAATTCATAGCAGCCTGAGCAAACTTGCAAAGAATTGAGAACAAATGTATCACGTCGAACAAATATGGAACTAATTTCACTAAAAGAATGGGAACAATATTACAATAAATTATTAAATGAGGAACAGCCGGAATACATGGAAGAAAGAAAATTTATTCATGAGAACATATATTGGGAAATGTCTGAGGATGAAGTGGCAGCATGTATCCATGAATGGAAAATGGGAAAGTCAGTGGAGCTGATGGAATTACTCTACAGTTATTAAAATATGGAGGACGAAAAGTGATCAAATTACTTATGAAATTATAAACAAATATTCTTGCAGGAGGAACAATACACTCAGAAATGAAATTGGGGTTTATAAGCTCGATGTATAAGAAGGCAGAGAGAAGAAACTGCAGTAATTATAGACGGATGTCTGTGAATGACTCAATTACGAAAATATTCACTCGCATTTTAAAACATAGATTATACAGAGAATACAAAAATATGCAAGAACAAAGTGGGTTCACTGCAGACAAATCCTGCACTGATAATATATTTATACTGAGACAGGTATTAGAGAAATGCCGAGAGAAATGGCAACCAATAGATTTTATCTTTATTGATTTGTTAAAGATAGTGAACCCAAATCTTGCTTTGGAAAGCCCTTGAAGAGGAAAATATAAATGACAAAACAATTAGTATTATAAGATCATTATACTCAAAGAACAAATGTCAAATTAACACGGGAAACAGACTTCCAGGAAAATTTCAAACTTCAAATGGTATACTTAAAGGATGTTGCTTATCACCAACGTTGTTCAAAATATATATTGATAATTGTACGAAGAATAGGTCAAGGCACTGCAAATATATGGGAATTCAAATATAAGATAAATATTACCTCCACCATTTACTATTCGCAGATGATCAAGAGGCCATTTCTCAGAATCCGGATGATGCATCTTTCATGTTAAGGAAATTAGTGATAGAATACAAAAATGGGGATTACAGATAAACTATAATAAAACTGAATATCTTTCATAGGATACAACAGATGAGCTAAAATGTAATTCAGGAAGAAAACGCAATGTTAAAAATTTTTAATATTTAGGATCTATTTTAGATAAAAGCGAGAATTCAACTACAGAAATTGAAAGAAGAGTATTTGATGCAAGAAGAATCATTGGTATGTTGAACTCAGTGCTATATGTAATATAGAGAACGGAGAAAACTATATTTCAATTTCTGTTACAAAGCGTTTTATTTTATGCGTCCGAAACCTGGACAGTAAGTGGAAAACAAGCCAAGAGGCTGTTAGCAGTAGAAATTGATTTTTGGATGCGATCGACAAGAATTTCAACAAAGGATAAAGTCAGAAACAGCACAATAAGAGATATTATGCAAGTTGAAAAATCATAGGAAAATATAGAAGAAAATCGTTTGAAATAGTATGGGCACCTTATAAGAATGGAAGAAGAGAGAATACCAAAGAAGATCCTTAATTGGAAAGCTAATGGAAGAAGTGGAATAGGCAGGCCTATAGAACGATGGTTGGATGTAGTGAAGAGAAGTATAGAAGCTAGAGATTTGAGGGAAGAAAAGTTTCAGACAAGAGCCTCTGCCGACAAATCACTTTGGGTTGAAGGGGAAACGCTGTATTGTGGAATATTCCTATATATAATAATAATAATAATCATAATATTAATAATAATACTTATTATTATTAATACTAAAGGAGAATGAATTTTTGGATGGAGATTATATCATGGTAACCAATGTCAATAAATATATATTGGATACAGAAACTGTAAAAATGTCAGATGTTCAATTGAAGTCCAGTGAGACTGAAGAAGTATATCCTGAACGTAGTAAACAAGGCACGAACAATGTTTTTTAAATGTTACGGCTCTTTTTAAAGATATATGAATGGAGAATAGGTACTTACATCATGGAAAACATTACTTATATCAGTTATTCATAAAAGAGAGAAGAAAGATGATTCTACTAATAATTACAGAGGTATTGAGATTCTCAATGCAGTTAGTAGATTATGTGGTAAAATTTTGAAATATTTATTAGAAGAAGATTATAGTCATAAAGAGAAGGAAGAACAGGTAAAATTTCGAGCGGGAATATGAACAGCTGATAACATTTTTGTTAAACAACTTATGGAAAAACAAATGCTAAAGGGCAACTTCTGCATTTGCTATTTTTCGATTTAAAAAAAGCTTATGACTCAATACCTTTAAATACATAATGGAAAGTTTTACAAGAAAATTTTGAAAACAAATTACTTGTTATTGCAATATACAAATTATATGAAAGTGTATATTCTACATTATAGATTGGGAAAAATATATCCAATGGATTTACAGTAACAGAAGTTTACGTTAAGGCTGTAGCTTATTCCCAACGTTGTTCAAGATTTATATACAACAAGATATACAAAGAAAAAGTGAAAAGATATGGGGATACGTATTGAATATACATTTTTTCATCAAAATTACAGGTTGTCATTTCGACGTTTTTGGTTTTCTTTCCTGGCATGGCGTTCTTGTAATACATTTCTGATGTTGGGTCGCCTGGAAGGTGTGGCTACGCTGCCCCGATGATATGTGAGTTGATGATAATGATGCGCCAGGAAAGGCCTTAAACTAAATACAAGCTAATTAGGTGAATATGATATTGATGGTAATGATGGCCAGATGATGTTCGGGGACCGTTTGTGCCTTAACGTTTCCTGACATTTATCTTACTGGTGGGGAAATACCCCGAAAAAACCTCACCCAGGAAACTTGTCCCGACCGGGAATCGAACCCTGGCCCGCTGCGGGACAAGGTAGCACGCTACCTCGAGACCAAAGCGGTCAAAATATACAAATCATCATCATCAGCAGAAGCATCAAGTGTTAGACCTGCTGTTCTGTTCCGATACCATGTTAGAATTGCTCTATCCATCTTTTACTGGGTCTTCCAACATTTCTTCGTCTAGTGGTTTGTAATGAAGAATCTGTTTTAGAATAATATTGTTATCCATTCTATTGATGTGGTCCATCCATTCATCTCTTTGTTGTATAATTTTATCTAATAGAACATATTCAGTTCTCTTCTTTTATGCTCACTATGCCTTTGACCAATTAATGTATAGCCAGTTAGACTCCTCAGAAGACTCATTTTTGACGATTCTATTCTTCATTCCTGGTTTTTGGTTAAGACCCAATGTTCCGATCCGTATAGCAGTGTTGGAACCACCATTGTTTTATAAAACTTTAAAAGTATATCCTCTCTAATTTTTTTATCGATGTCTTCACATTTTCTATATGCTACATTGTATCCCAGATAAATAAAATTGCTCACTTGTTCTATTATTGTGTTCTCTAATTGTATTTTTACTCTTAGTGGCTCATACCCTCGAAAATCTAAAACTTTTGTTTTTAGAGTAGATATATTCAAGTTGTATGATTCACATATTTTACTTAATTTGTAAATTGCCCATTGTAAGTCATCTTCTGTCTCAGATATCACTACCTGATCGTCTACAAAAAGTAAAAAATCTACAATATACAAATATTTATACATTATTATTCGCAGATGACCTGTTGGTTATAGCATAGGATTATGAGGATCTGGAATATATGAGTCGAAAACTCATAGAAAAGTATATCAAATGGGGTTTAAAAATAAATTCGAAGAAATAATTTAATTTATCTTGTGGTGATGAAAAGAAATATTTAGTTTTCGAAGATGGAATGGGATGTATCGAAAAATGTGAAGAATGTAATTACCTGGGGATCAAAATTAACTCAAAATGTACCCAAGAAAATTACATTAAATATAGAATTTAAAAAAGGCAGATCGGTAATAACAACGTTAAACAGAGTTTTGTGGGATGAGAACGTAACAGATACCAAATTACAAATTTATAAATCCATAATTAGAGGCACGCTAACATATGGTTCAGAAACTTCGCAGATGAATAAAAATTTGAGTTTAAAGCTTATGTCTACTGAAATGGATTGTTTTAGACGCTCAACTAGACATTCTATATTGGAGAAAATCAGAAATACAATCATCAGAAAACAAATGACAATTCAAAGTTCAATATTAGATTTTGTGAGATACAGACAACTAGAATCGTAGAATCTGTAAGATGAAACACAGATTTTAGCCACAATAACATTATTTCCGCATATTATACCAAGAGGCCATTGACATTTATAAACATAAGGACAATTGTAATAGGAAAGATGAAGGAATAAAACTGGCCAAAGTCTGGTATGACACCTCAAACAACAGACGCTTAAAACTAATCTATAACAAGAAGACAGTTCCGAACCAATCACATGCTTGTTTGATGATAACGTCTACGACTCCGCCCAGCTATCCAGAGGTCATCTGGTCCCATTCCACCACACTTGGGATACCTCGGCCAGGAGGCCCTAATCCCAAGTCCCAGAATTCTTGTCCTCCCTTATCTACATCGCGGTCACATTCAAGTTCACGGGCAATAAATCCAACACCTCAGGGAGAAGGTATTGGAGTCTTAACTTGAGGGGAAATTGCTGAGCTACATAGTACGTCAGGGCGCTAACTCCTGACGACCCCACAGTTGGTCCATGGGCTCCTTGAGCCTACCCGGGAGGACTGCTGTCGCAGATCCACCGACAACTTCCCTGTTCTACCTCCAGGGACGCATCCTGCAGCTGTTGTAAGACTGGCTAGGGTTTGCATCCTCACGACCCACAATGTGAGACTTTAGTACGTCCAAATTCTCATCTCCTGGCGACCCCACAGTTTTTTCCACGAGCACGTAGGTTTAGTCGGAGGCCAGCGCGGTTGCTCCCCTCTGCATTGGTCCGAGCCGTGTCCTGGTTTGCTCCCAGGGACGTGGCCTGTTGCTGTTGTGGGCCAGCAGGGATCTCGCAAGCTCCAACAGGTAAGCAAGTAGTACGACAGGGCGTTCGTTTCCTGTCGACCCCACTAATGGTTCACGAGTCCCATGGACTTGGCTGGTAATACTGTCTTGCAGATCCACCGATCTTTGCCCCAGTGCACCAACTGGGGACGTGTTTGTTGCTGAAGTGGGTCCTGCCTGAGCATTAGTACGTCAATTCCCTCAACTCCTGACAACCTCACGGATTGTCCTTGGGTCACCGGGTCCAGGAGTCGGCGTAACCCACACCCAAAAGATCGTGCAATCTTCTCTTCCGATCTTACTGACCTGGTCGGTAATTCCTTAAGCATTACGCCTAGTATTGTCCCAACCAGCCCGTTCGCAAGACTAGGCATCGTCGTGCCGCTCCTGTGAGTCCAGCCCTTGGTGCCCCCGCAGATGGAACTTGAGTTCATTGAACCAAGAGAAAGGAGCTCCTGATCTACGTTCTCCCACCACTTCGCCACGGTGGTCGCACGCTCCAGCTCTGGGTCCAAGGCAGTGTGAGCTTTAGTACAACAGGACGCTCGCCTCCTGTTGACTCCACTTATGATCCGCGAGTCCATCGGACTTGGAAGGGAGGACTGACTAGCAGATCCACCGAGACCATTCCCCCACTACGCCACCGAGGGGACACGTTTGGCTGCTGAAGTGGGCGTAACACGAGCTATATAGTACGCCAGATCGCTTCGAGACCTGACGACCTCACGAATGGCTGCGGGTCCAGTCTGGACCTAGCCGGGAGGAATGCAAGCAAACCACCGACCGTTTCCCGAGAAGCGGACCCAACAGGGGATTATCCAGAGGTCATCTGGGGTTCATGGTTCCATCCCTTGTATATATCTGCTGTCGCAGATCCACCGACCGTTCCCCTATTCTACCTCCAGGGACGCATCCTGCAGCCGTTCTGAGACCCGGTAAGGCTTGAATCCTCACGCCCCGCAGTGTGAGACTTTAGTACATCCAGGTGCTCACCTCCTGGTGACCCCACAGTTTGTCCACGAGCCCGTAGGCTTAGTCGAGAACCAGCACAGTTGCTCCCCTCTGCACAGGTCCGAGCCGTGCCCTGGTGTGCCCCCAGGGACGTGTCCTGTTGCAGTTGTGGGCGGCCAGCACGGAGCTCGCAAGCTCCAAGAGGTGAGCAATAGTACGACAAGGCGCTCAAATCCTGTCGACCCCACTAATGGTTCACGAGTCCCTTGGACTTATCCGGGAGGACTGTCTAGCAGATCCACCGAATGTTCCCCCAGTGCACCACCTGGGAACGTGTTTCTTGCTGAGGTGGGTCCGCCTGAGCATTAGTACGTCAGGTCGCTCAACTCTTGATGACCTCACAGATTGTCCTTGGGTCATTCGGTCCCGGAGTCGGCGCTGATCTCATACCCAAAGACCGCGCTTCCTCCTTTTCCGAGCTCTCTGACCTGGTAGTAATTCCCAGCATTACGCCCGGTATTGTCCCAACCTGCCCGTTCGCAAGACTAGGTCTAGTCGTGCAGCTGCTGTGAGTCAAACCCACTGAGCAAACTAGACATCTAAGGTGCTCATCGCCCATTGTGACCCCACAGAAGTCCACGGGTTCATTGAACCAAGAGAAAGCAGCTTCTGATCTCCAGCCTCCCACCGCTTCGCCACGGCGGCCGCTGACCCCTCTGTGGACCAGGATATGTGAGCTTTGATAACAGCTCGCTCATCTTCCCCCTGTTGACCCCACATATAGTCCGCGAGTCCATCGGACTTGGAAGAGAGGACTTACTAGCAGATCCACCGACCTTTTCCCCACTACGCCACCCAGGGGACACCATTGGCTGTTGAAGTGGGCGCAGCACGAGCTATGTAGTGCGTCAGATCGCTCGAGTCCTGACGACCTCACAAATGGCCCCCGGGTCCGGCCTGGACCTAGCCGGGAGGATTGGAAGCAAACCACCGACCGTTCCCCTATCCGCCACCCGGTGACGCGCTCTTTTGCTGCTGTGAGCACAGCTGGGGCCCGATAAACGGACCCCCAGGGGGTATCCAGAGGTCAGCACGAGTATAAATACCAGCGTCCAACATTCTGCCGAACATTCACAGTCGAGTATACGGCAAGGAAATGCCACCTAGAAGCACTCGCCACTGAAGATGCCCTCCGCAGTTGAGGGAGAAACATCAGGAAGGAACACCAGTTATAGACCATGGCCACATAGCCCGGAATCTATTAACAGTATAACAAAATAGCTTATTTGGAGTACTTACAAAAGAAAACTGAAGAATCCAGAACTATATATAATCAAAAAGTAATAGAGCGAAACAAATAACTCGAACTGCTCATAAAGATGCCTGGGAAAGATTTATTTCCAAAATAGAGCACGATGTACATGGCAGACAATCGTTAGCATTTAAAGTAATGAAACAATTAAATACAACAGAAAAAGGTACTGCAAAACTAAATACCATTGATCTGAAGACATGGGAGAATCACTACAGAGAATTATGGTTTAATGAAGAAGAATTAGTTATAAAACGCCCTTCTGAAAGTGAAAGTAAATCAGAAATAGATAGAATTACTCTAAGCGAAATGAGGGAGGCATTGAAAGAAATGAAAAAATGGAAAAACACCAGGTATAGATGGTAAAAATAAAGAGCTGATAAAGTATGCAGTGTATCTGCAGAATAAAATTATTAAACTTAATATAAAAGTGATGGAAGACATGTAAAATACCTGCAAATTTGAAGATACGTGAAGTCATATCCCTCTTGAAATAAAGGAAGTAGATTACATGGTAAAAATTATGGAGGTATCAGCTTATTGAACTCCACTAATAAATTATATGCGAATATAATAAATAATAGATTGAAGAAGGTATATAACGCACTCTTCGAAGAAAGACAAGCAGGGTGTAGAAAGGAAGATCGTGTGATAATGTATTTATTATAAAGAGACTACTTCAAAAGAGAAGAGAATTTAACCTGCCAACATATTTGTTGTTCGTTGATTTTGAAAAGGCCGTTGACAGAGTAAATAGATCTAAACTATGGAAAATAATGAAAGATGGAGGATCTCCACACCATCTAATAAAATCAGTCCAAGACGTATATGAATAAACTGAAATAGTCATAAAAACTGATGGAAAAAGTACAGAAGAAATTTTAATAAATCAAGGAGTTAGACAAGGGTATAGTCTATCGCCCACTCTTTTTAATATATATATTGACGACATTATGAAACAATGGAAAAATTTAATAGACAATGGCCTTGGATTGAACAATAACAAAAGTATTCATCATCATCAGCAGCAGCAGTAGCTGGTCTGTTCCGACCTCATGTTAGAATTGGTCTATCAAATACAAGTATTAATAACTTAATTTCGCCGATGATTTAGACTTACTACACCATGATGAAGATCTGTTACAATTTGCTGCTTACAAACTAAATGCAATATGTAGCGATTAAAATTTTAAAATTTCAGTAAATGAAACAAATGTAATCGCATTTTGTGGCAGAAACACTCTGCGTGCAAAAATAATAATTAGGGACGAACTTATTGAACAAGTATCCCACTTTAATTATTTAGGATGTGACATCAGCTATGGGTATGATAAAGATATTGAGCATAAAACTCATTATTTTCAAGCTATTTGTCGCACAATAAAAAGAACATTGAATAATAAAGTCCATAAACAAACAAAATTAAGATTTTATATAATAATGGCAGTCCCTGTCCTTTTGGATGGGAGTGAATCTTGGATTATCACTACCAAACAAGAAAGTTAAATTCAAGCAGCCGATTTGATATTTTTAAGAAGAGTAAAAGGATGCACTAGAATGGACCAGATAAGAAACGAGAATATCCGTGAAGAACTGCAGACCTACTCCATAAAACAAAAGGTATTTATCAATTTATCCTCAGTGGAAGGAATATGTAGAAAGAATGATGAAAGTAGATTACCAAATAAAATTTTATATAATTTCCGAGAGGAATAAGAGATGTCGGACGTCCTCAGAAGAGATGATCTTAGATGTAGTAGTGAAGACGGAACACACAACTAATGCCTAAACGAGGAAGTGAAGAAGAGGAAGAAGTAGAAGAAGAAAATATGTAAGATTAAATGTAGTTATGAGAGGTTGTCAATTATTATCAGACTCTTCTCTCTTGCCGCTGTTTATGTGAACCCATTTTTTGGATGGGGGGGTTTCAATACCACCACAATGTCATTGATGACATTTCTGACATTTTAATCTGGCATTGGCGGAATTGTACTCAGTTTATAAGTAGGGCACTTGGAAGGCGGAATTACGCTATCCCGATGATATTATGGGTGATAAATGATAATAACTTTCCAGGGGAGTCCCTAACCTAAACTTAATCTAATTCCATACCACGGGAAACCACAGAAATAATTCCCTTTAAGGAAAAAATACTAAAGACTGACCGGGAAACGAACCCGAGACCGCATGAATAGTAGTCAGAAACTCCGACCACTAGACCATTAAATAATATATTAATCAACTAAAACTCAAGGAATAATGCACATTTCCGCCCTATAGTAATAATATATTTAAAACTGGAGTTATCCACATCACACAATAAAAAAACTACAGTAAGAGTCTTCTGTATATAAAAGTTATATGAACAATAACAGCCTATATATCTATAAGTGAACACAACAATGGATTCCGAAAAGGGTAAGTGTGAGGATATTAAACAAAGCAATATTAGTATAACAGAAAATGTAATATTTTATAGCATAGATTTACATTTATTTAGAGTTGGGAGGAATGACTGTATTGTTTCAGTAGGATTAATTAATGTGAATAAAAAGTTAGATAATTTTTAAATGTAACTAACAAACCGGATAATGATGCGAAAACGGATGTAAATTTCGCCTATATTCGTCAGAAGATAAGATATCTAGTTGGTCAGTATAATTGGAAGAAAGCAGAATTATTTTCAGATCTTTAATGCGTCAGATCCTTAGGTTAATCTACAATTAATCTGTGTTAAAATAAGCTATTAAGTACGCTTTAATTGTCAATCAACTATTTTGCTCTTCAGAAGCAACAATCAATGTTTGATCGGTAATCAATCTTCCATTAAATTTGATCACCAATTTTTGGCTTGTGAGCTACGATGTACTGTGGAATCAGTTAATTGGTTGACCTTTTTCTTCTTAATTGTTTCTTATTAGAATTTGTTTATTCTTAGGTATTTCATATTACAAATTTAACGCCTATCTTATTTTTCTTAGTTTCAGACACCCATCCCCATTTCCTTTAGGTGCGATACCTGTATAAATTTAAGTTAGGTTTGACACAAGTAATCTACATAAAAATAAGCTAATAGGCTATCTATTTACTTAGTTCTGGCATTTATGATGACCTTAGTATATAAAAGTAGATGGAAAGGGATTCTGAAACAGAAGTTACCTCCCGCTCCCCGTCTTGTAATTCGTTGTGTAACTAGCGCCCGTCCGGTGTGACGCGACAATGAAATCCAGCTAGAAACGGAAATGACGTAATTAAGTGAGACTGCAGACACAGAAATGGAATTAGACTACTCTGCAGAGTGTAAACAACCTGTTTTCTGCATTCTCTAACTTTGAAATTAAATTAAAAACAAGTTCCGAGTTGAACTTTATTTTCTTGTCCTTTATATTTTTTGTTTATTTTAAAAAATAATATATATTTTCTTTTTGATTGTGGTCATAATATTCAGTGCAATTTATATACATATATATATATATATGTTCGTTGTAGATGTCTAGCAGTATCTCAATATCGATATTTTTTTAATAGTTTAAATTTGCAATTATTTAACCTCATTCAACGGAAGTTAGTTATTCAGTTATTTATTGAGACTGGAGGGCAGACTGTCCTGAGCACGCTACTTGAAATATCAATTGCGCTTTCCCAGTATTATGAAGATGAGTGGTAAGAACATTTATTCTACATTGTTATGTAAGTTGTAGGGCTTCTTTTATCCGATACACCAGGTTCTACACCCATTACCCGTACCGCCGTATTTGGTAGCGAGAAATGACTACAATCCTCGCGTTGGCCCTCTGCCTCCTTTCATTTCTCAGGCTCGGAGCCATGAAGCAGCACCTTCAACCCCGCTAGATTCCCAAACCATATATTTTCAACACCTGTGGATTACCAATCTAACTATCTTTCCTAACATGAGACGAGATGAAGAATGGTATGAAATTAATAAATAAATGAGAAATGAAAAGACATGAAGGGGAATGGTGTGTGTTGGTGGGACGAAATTTAGGAAACGGAAGAACACCGATTAAAATCCGAAAACCCGACATGACCTACCACTAATACCCTTCTGGAACCGGCAGAATTCGAACCTGGGTTCCCTGGCGGGGCAGTCGCTCGCGCTGGCCAGGGATCAACTGAAACTGTCAACATTACAACAGTAATCACAACAGAGTACATACTTCAACATAAAAAATGCTTTTAGGTCTAGTATGTACATATTCCTGTAATTGTTGTTAATATATGAGTAGAAAACTTATTTATCAATACAAAACTCAGAAACACAAGAGTAGAGCTGACTTTTAATATATCACTACAAAACTTCTCTAAATCATATTAATTTAGAACATGTTTCGAGATACTTTATTCCCATCATCAGCTCGATCCGAGAACCCTGTGGGCTGATGATTTCATCTTCCACTGGTGATGGTTTAATGAAATTTGTCATAACAACTATTTTCAGTGGGATTACCGAAATTCATAACATTTTATTTTTTTATATCTTGGATTCGGTTTTAATTTAGTTCTTAATATTTGTCAGTTATTGTAGCTCAGATATTTTTCCGATAGAGAATAAAACTTGTGTCAGGTGGAGATGTTTTAAATATTAAATAACAGATATAGGCCTAAGTTGATTTTAATCCCGTTTTATTATGAATTGTTTACCATTAAATTATTTTAAAACTTTTGTACATCGTCGGTACGGCAAGTAAAGAATATTAATTGTTAAATAAACTTTACCCTGTCTCAGTTCCTGATGTAAGATACATTCTAAAAGTTCACGGAGCTTGTACATGTACTAATTATGTTTTAACATTTTTTTCCTTTGTTTATTTTAAGTAGAAGAAAACCATAAAATCTGCGAAAATCCCGTAGTTTCGGACGAGATACAAATAAATATCATCTCTGACTTTCTAGTCTCTTTCCAGGGTTCGAAGTATTGGTCTTTAAGTATCCTGATAAGTGTGAATACTAGAACATTTGTTAGTTTCTCACAGTGATTTGACATATGAATAATAGTTCTTCTTTTCACATACTTACAATAGAGGACCACTTCGCTCTAAAATAATTTTGAGGAGTTTGACAATTAACGTTGTACACTGCGTTCATAGCTCGGCGGATCGTTCCGCTGCGGGCATTAGACTGGGTGAGGATTGGCGCACTTTGCACCAGTACACGATGCGTCAGTCGAGTAAATCTGTCGTAAGAACCACTAATGCTAGAGGCAGGGCACTACTAGATCATTCACTTGGCGAACAATACCAAGTAATAGGACCATTATAACCGACCCACCACTGCTATCAAGAACACATACTCGATATCTTTATCACAAAAACCGTGCCCGACCATTAACTAGATAGACGTACTTCACGAACTCAACTCTGACCATAGTTCAGTCATGAAGAAAATAATACTTTACCCTTTTTGAACTGAGACTACAAATAGCATACAGACTGGGCTTTGTACCAGCAACAACTCACTGACAGCATATTACCTAACATCACAATAAACACACCAGAAGAACTCGATATTGTGACCACGAATTTTCAAAATACGCTCCTACAAGGCTACGTGGACCCCATAACTACTAGGATTACAAGGAATCAAAATACACATGACATCCCTGTCTCACACACCTACTTCTGGAGAAAAGAAGACGTATCTCAAGACAATGACAGAGAACAGACTACAGGCGGACAAACATCAACTAAATTATCTCACTGAACCAATTCGCACTCTAACACAAAGACATAAGACAACTAAATTAGATGATCAACTGAAGACTGCAATTAATAACAACCACGATGTGGAAAATTGTAAATAATTTTACGCACAGACGCACAAGACACAATCAACGCTTACATTGGTAGAAAACGACTAATATACAGTGACCAAGACCAGGCAAACGCCTTAGCAAAACCCTACAAAATCAATTCAAATCTAAAACACTAAACGCTACCACGATCACTTTCACACCAGAATAAGAAAGCAAATCAGGACCTATTTAAACACTCAGCCGATTTTTAGTAACACCTCTAGTCACTCCAACAGGAATTAAGAAAATATTCAAGACATTAGACAACAACAAAGCTACTGGACAAGACAGACTAACTACACTAGTTATCAAATAACTACCACGAAAAGGACTTGATCACTTGACTAAAATATTGAAAACTGTCCTAAGACTCCATCACTGCCCTGCCCATTTCAAAGTAGCCCAAATTACCAATATTCTTAAATCCGGAAAACACGCACTATTTGTTTCAAAATTACCGGATCATTAGCCTTCTCGACCACTCAGACAAAGTGTTAGAAATACTGATACTAAGAAGACTACAACTTCACTTAACTCCAATGTTACTAGAAACATAATTTGCCTTCAGACCGGAACACTCAACTACACTACTACTTACCAGACTCTTTGAACGACATAACCACTGGCTACTTACAAAGAAAACAACAACTGCAGTCTTCTTCGACATTGAAATAGCTTTTGACTCAGTGTGGCATATGGGTCAAATATACAAAAGTAAAGAAAATAACTTAGCTGACACATACACACATCTCATACACACATATTTAAAAAAGAGAACTTTCAGTGTCATATCATGACCAAAAATCATACTGGCATCCTGTAAAAGCAGGAGTACCCAGGGCTCGACGCTAGCACCAACACTATACAACATCTACACTTCAGATCTTCCGACATTTTATAATGTGAAAACATCACAATTTGCAGACCACACAGCCATGTACTTTACAGACAATGACATAACTTACGCTTCAAGAAGAATACAAACACACATAAACTAGCTGTGAAACTGGTTCTCCAAATGGAGAATTAGAATCAACGCAGAAAAAACACAAGTCATCATATTTACTCGCAGAAGACCACAACAAACTCTACTACAAATAACTAACACTCGCCTAGAAAACAACGTCACTATTAAATACGTAGGCGTTACACTCGACATTAAAATCATATTCAAAAACACATCGAAAATATTAGAGGGAAATCCCTACAAAGAATGGCACATATTTTTCCACTACTTATTTCACACCCACGATAAAATACAAAATCACTATACATATGCCTCATTAGATCACTCATGATATTAGCTAGTCCAGCTTGGGGCCATTCAGCAAGAACCAATCTACAAACGCTATAAAATAACACACTACGAATCATGAACATAGTGTATCATTTTATTTTGACATATAGACAATAAACAGCAAAGGGAGAGTTTCTCCGTTCTCTTTTATTCAATTCTATTCTTCTTTAAATAAAATTTAGTGGTTCATAATCTGGTTCTCCTCTGATATACTTTCAATTTTAGTTATTTGACTTTTATTTTCGATATTTACACCTCCTCATCAATATATGTATTAACCTTCATAAATATGCCTTATTTGTGGATTAAACATAATAAGGCCATCTATAACACACACACACACACACATATATATATATATATGTGTGTGTGTGTATGTGTGTGTGTATGTGTTTGTGTGCGTGCGTGTGCGTGCGTGTGCGTTTGTGCGAATTCTATGCATCAATTGCGAAGTGTGGGCCTATAATGCCTGTAACACTTTACTCGTAGTTGTATTGTATTATCTATATTCAGTGAGTTTACTGTACGACTTGGCCGGCGGTAGCGCGTGCAGGCGAGGTCAGCACTTACTCCCGGCGAATCGCGTATATTCCAGCAAACTGAAATCACAGTAACAATTTTGTAGAATAATTTTTTTAGAATACAAAACAATCGTACCTTATCACAGGAGATGTTGGAAATGCTGTCCTTCTGCATCAATATATCTACGGTATCGTCTGAGGAAATTTGCATTCACACGCATTAGTTCAGCTTCCGAAATAGTGTCAATTTCTGTACTGATGTTTTGTTTTAATTCGCCTAATGTGTGGGGTAAGTTTTGTAAACTTTATTTTTTATGTTGCCCCATAAATAAAAGTCGCATGTCGTAAGATCAGGAGACCGAGCGGGCCATAACCCCTACTGGTTATTCTTTTCTCAAAAATTTCCGCAATAAATTCTAATGACTGATCTGCTGTATGCGCGGTGGCAGGGTCCTGCTGGAAATATCCAGACCGACATTCAGTGCCCGTAAACTGTTTGAAAAATGGTGCCAGCATATTATTTCTGTATCTTTCGGAATTTATGGTACCATAATAAATATCCCTTATTCTTCTTCAGTAATAGATCTTGGACTACATCTAGACGCAAATTTAACCTGGCAAACACAAGTGAAACACATATGTAAAAAGAATTTCTCCATCTTACATTATCTTAGGCGTTTAAAGAATTTTATCCCTGTTTCGTTGGAACAAATTCCTTGTGCAGAATCTTGTGTTGCCACACTTCGATTATTGTGACATTATATATAATGATCTAAACTATGACTTGTCGCAAAGATTACAGCGTGTTCATAATGCTTGCGTTCGATACATTTTCAATATCCGCCGTTATGACCATATTTCCGAACTCTTTAATAACCTCTCTTGGCTCCGTCTTACTGACAGACGTAAATTGCATTCTCTTTCACTACTTTTCATGCTTCTGAATTCCTACATTCCTACTTACCTGGCGTCCAGATTTGAGAAGTTATCATCTTACCACAATATTGACACTAGGTCACAAGATAACAGTCTGCTAACAATTCCTCTTCATAGCACTTCCTCTTATTCTACTTCCTTCACAGTAGCCTCTGCCCGCTACTGGAATTTCCTTCCTCAAGATATCAGGGGTTGCCGCACACTTGGCACCTTTAAGTTACGCTTATACAGTTACCTGTTTTCTAATAATTAATTTCTCTTTATTTATTTAAATTTATACTATGTCATTAATAATTTTTTCTCGTTTTTTACACCTTGTACATATTATATATTTAAATTCGTTAAATTTAGAGTAAATCAAAATATATTATAAATATTGATTGTATTGTATTATTATTATAATATGTAATTGATTATGTAGTTGTAGAGTATTTTTATTTGTATTTTGTACTTTTTAAAAAACCTGGCAGACAAGGCTTTAAGGCCTTAACTCTGCCAGGTAAAATAAAGCTATTTATTTATATTATTATAATAAAAAATAGACTATTATTCTGTAATCATTTATGGCGCACCATACTCCGATTTTTTGATCATCCAATGACGTTTCATGAACGAAGTTGGGTTTTTCAGCACGATAATATCGCTTGTTCTGTGATGATACATGGTCATGTGAACGAAACCATGCTTCGTCACTGAAAATTATTAATCGTGGATCGATTGTTCCAACATTAACATACCTCAAATTCCATTTACAGAAACTTACCCGACTCTGGTTATCACCTGGACAACAGTAACCTTGTATGGTTTTAGCTTTAAAAGTTTCGTAGGTTTCTATGTTGAAGCTTTCGAAATTTCGGTTTCTTGTGCAGGGCGCCCAAGAGATTTTTGAGGTGAGTTTTCTAACCTTTCTCCGATATCCTCTAGTTTCTCCTCCGTAAGCACACGCCGTTTTACGTTTCTTTTCTTGTCAAGAATTGATCCCGTCTCCCTATATTTATTGACAAGCAAACGAACGTCCTCTCTACACGGAACACGCACGCCTGGATAATTAGCTTGAAATCGTCTTACAACTTCCCCACAAGATGATGTAATAACATACGAATCGTACATGAATATTCTTTGTCTTAGTGTATACGTAGGCATTGTGAAGACACTGCAAGCAAAACTAAACACTTCTAAATTTTATTCACGTGTGAACTGGCCTAGAACACAAGTCAGACTGCCGCACGAGTGAACCCAGATGTGGGATGTGGGCGTCACAGAGAAATGAGAGGGGAAATGCAGTGAAGGTCACATGGGTCTCGTCTGCAAGTGCTACCGCCGGCTAAGTCGTATAGTAAACTCACTGTATAGTAATATCCTCAACTCCTGTCCAACTCAGGTCTGTCAACAATAATGGTGCAGGCTGACAACGCCTGGCCAATGTTACAGAGGCGGATGAACTAAATGGAAATAATTGGATGTGGTGAGTATGGAGAAATGGTAGAATGAAGCATGTGACAGAGGGAAACGGAAGAAACCCTGAGAAAAATGTGTCCAAGCTCTGTTTAGTCCCCCAGGAAGTTCACATGGAGTGACCGAGACTGGATCTTGCGGCCACAGCAGAATTGTCATTATGTTTGATTACACAGATTTATTTCCTTCAATTCAGCGGTGAGCTGTTACTGCTGAACTTTCTATTTTAGACACGACTTCAGTGTGTATTTTTGCAATTTTGATGCAATGTGTAAGAAGTCAGAATAAAACAGGAGCATTATCAATCTGATAATATGATACTCCCGCGACGTAGGTGGACGAGTTTAAGTAATCGAGACTTGGTTCAAAACTACGGGACTTGTGCAGATTTGAGTCCTCATGTGGAACAGGGTTTCTCATTGATTTTTGACCAGTATGGGATCAGTACACTCCCAGCAACGTGAGGGATTTGGGTAGATAAAATAAGTAGCTACTGCAGGTTGAGTAAACCAACAATGACTGTGGGACCCGACGTGCTGATCACTGCCATCCTTATATGTGCAGGGTGATCGTCCATTCGTGTGTTTAGCACTCAATAGAGAAACAACCATGGAAACTATAAAGTAACACATCAGAAATAGAGCTGAATCAATTTATATTTCATGTGAAAAGAACAAACATAACCCCCTCATTGCGAGCCTCGGAAACTATAAACCTGAAGACTATACACATAAACGTTCGAAAGCCATATTACACCAGTAGGTACAACACAAACACGAGAAACATACACATAGCTGATAATTTATATTGAAAATATGAATTTGTATATTTGTGTTTGTTGAGTGGAAGACAAGGCTTTATGGTCTTAACTGTGCCAAAAAAAATAAAACATTATTATGAATTATTATTATTTTATTAACTTTTCTATCTATTAATTATGATACTTTATATTAACAACCATTCTATTATCTAGGTTGGTTAAATTAGGAGGTATAGTAGGAAAGCTTAGCAAGGAATTGGGTTGGTAAGGATATCCGAGAAGAAAGTATTTGGAAATAATTAGCGTTTAGGAGAATAGATTCAGAAAATTGCTAAGGAATTCTTATATATTTAAGATATCAAGAAACAAATAAGGTTTAGGACGAGTAGGAGCAAATGAAAACTTATGGGCACAGAAATCGAGATTTTTTTACTGTAAGAGCAAGTAAGTGGCGATTTATGGATATAATGTGAATCTGTTAGAGATATGTCAATTCACGTTCTGCATGACATATGGCTTAGATCCGTCAATGCTGACGTCATGTGCTCATGGTCATTCTGTTTCTCTGCAAAGATGATCAACATCGCAGGTATGGAAAGGAATTGGTTGCCCTTGTTTGCAGCTGCGGTGATTTTCTCGCTAAACTGCTTGTTCTAGGCAATCACTAGTACATGTCATATTTCTGTTGTAGAAAATATTGAGGAATTTCAAGAAGAGTAATTATAAGTGATATATGTAATTTTTTTATTACATTATAGCGGAAAACGGTAGGTATAAAAGTGTTTTGAAACATCAAAGTTGTTGATCTTAAACTTTGTAAACGACTTTTGTACTTTTAGATAACAGCGTTCATATTTTATTTTATCGTCTCGTTCATTCACGTTTTAAACATTAATTATGCAGATACATTTTTTTTTCTATGTTTGAAGATTATATAAAAAATATTTCCTACTATCCTTATCTGTTATCTATGTTTAAATAATCAATTGAATTTGTGTTTACTTGATGAAAATCCATATTGATTAATTAAATAAAAATAAAACTTAGTTTTATTTGATTTTCTTATTTATTAAGATATTGAAGTGTGTAGTTGTAATATAAAATTTAAATAAAGTGTGTTTTGTTTGTGTATGTGTGTTAATGAGTGTATGTGACTCTGTGTTTAGTGCTTGTTTGTGTATATGTGTATATGTATGTGTGTGTGTGTGTGTATAGTAGTAGTAGTAGTAGTAGTAGTAGCAGTAGACTGCTGACGATTATAACGTCTCTCTTGTCTCCGCTGGTCTTCGTCTCTTCGTAATCCCAAAACTCTTCTTGTACACTTAGTGAGGGATGTGAAGGTTTCCTTCCCGGTCCAGAATTCTAAGGCGGGCGGCCATTGTGTTTCACCGATCATGGCTCTTTCCTCCAGCTCCTGCCTGAAGACATTGTACTTGGTACATTGATAGAGCACGTGGACTACGTCGTCCTCTCCAGGGTTGAAACAATCGCAGAGAGTTGAGTCGGCACGTCCTCTTTCGTGTAGTTTGGAGCGGAAGAGTCCATGACCTGAGAGGATCTGTGTGCTGTAGTGGCTGGGAGTTATCCATGTAGTCTGTATTCTTTTCTGGACTCTTGGGAAGAACTGGAATGTCTGGCGTCCATGGGGCTCCTGTTCTCATTCCAGTTGCCACTTGTCGAGGAGGTGAGATTCGATAATTCTGCGGACGGCATCCCTTTCATCTGGTTCCGTGTATAGGTCCGGAGTAATGATCGTTTCCTCGATGTGGACGGGAAGCCCTCTTCGGAGACGATGTCGCTGAATCCTCCTCTCTACAAGTCTATTGGGAATACTCCACCTATGACTGAAAGACATGCTCTCGGTACAGTGTTATAGGCTTTGGTGACACGTATTAGCACATGTCTTTGTGCCGCTAGGAGCTTCTTTTTGTGGCATGGTCGTCTCGGCCATCCGTGTGCAGTATATGCGCATATCTGTCGGAACTGTTTTTTATATAGCCTTACGTAGTTAATAACCTGGTATCCCCAATTCTGTCCACCCAGACGGGCCATCGCGTGGAAGAGGATTTTGGCCTTTCCCACGATGTTTTCAATATGGGCGTCAATTTTCAAATTTGTTTGGATCCTTATTCCGAGGTATTTGATTTGTTGAACGAAGCGCAGTCCTCTTTGTTCAATTCTTATTGTTGGTGGGCGCGCTGGGTGTAGTGCGCCTTTTAGGAGCATGCCAGTGGTTTTTTTGGGCATAAGGAGAATGTGTGCTGCTTGCTCCATTGTGTTGTTATGTGGACGACTTCTTGAGCTCCCTCCTCTACTTTTCTCCTGGCGTTGCCCGAAATGAGGATTACCAGGTCGTCGGCGTAGGCTATCGGTTTGGCGTGTGGATGTTCTTCTAATAGCTGGAGTAATTCATCCATAGGCTAGGTCCGAGGACAGAACCTTGTGGGCAACCAATCGTTAAGTTTCGATGTATTCTATTGTGGTATTTCATTAGGGTATATTATATCTTAATAAATATGAAAATCAAATAAAACTAAGTTTTATTTTTATTTAATTAATACCTATGTTTAATTCATTTATCACGCCATTTCGAGTGACTTTTTCAAAATATATAATTTAGGCACCCTATTATAACAACTTACTTTATATTCTTCATCATGTTGCTTATTACTCATCATAATTTCTCTGGCAGGGACTCAAATGTCAATCTAAGAAAAGGAAAATACATATTATAGTACTGGTAGCGTAACTATACATCAGCTCGCGTTGCCTTAATTACATATTAAACGAATATAAAAATAAAATATATTCTTTACATATACAAAATAAATTCAATCATGTTCTTTCTTACAACTTTTTTCACGACTGTTTATAATATGCAAGTACAATAGGGCCAATTTTTAAACATGATTTTCGTCATTTATTCTTATTAATTGCATACATTTTAATAAAACATATAGTTAGAAGAAAATAAAACATTTGAGTGTAAGTACCGCTTTGTTAAAATGGAAACGTTTTTGTATGTTATTTAACATATAATTTATTTACAGAACACAACAATTTTTGTGTTTATTGTCCGTATACACAACTCAGAGACACACTGTTCTTGACCGACTAATGACGTACAGTGTTTGTGTTACACATTAGTTCTTGGAACTGACCATTATCTTATTGTGTGATGTTGTTTGGCATCTTAGCCTCAATTTAGCTTGTTTGCATCTCAATTTCTGTACTAGGTTATAACAGCCATTATACTGGCCTGTTTACCTTAAGTAGAAGTGTTCAGAATCTGATCATCTAGCTATTATACGGTAATTCCAAGCACGAATTCACAGGATACAATGTAAGCCACGTCGTTAACTTCTAGACACTAAGGTAACACAACCACAAATTTCAAGTAAAGTTTTTTCAGAGTTTCCGTTAAATTTGTTAAAAAACTTTCTTCACTGTTTAACGAATAGCCTTTACAACGGATAATTAAGATGTGAGTATCCTTTAACTCAGCTTTTAAATAGTAAAGAACTTGACATTGTATAATCAAAATCCTAATTGTGTAAGCCGCTTACCATTATATTGTGCAGTGAAAAAATATTTTCCAAGGGGAATTTCTTGACTGGTGAGTTTTAATCTAATTTTTCATCGTCCTACTTGTAGCCTATAACATAAAACTATTGTTTACAAACGAATGCTATTAGTATGGTGTTAATTTATTTATAGTTTAACAAGTACGCTTTGAAAGTATAGGCCTGTACCTAATGCTTAAAATGCAGGGATTTAATCCAAAATATTATCACTCTTTTCCTTAATACGTCAAGCGCCGTAGCCGAGTCATGATGCCTTGTCGCAGAGTTAGAGGGACGTGCGCTGGTTTGAGTCCCCGTAAGGGAAGACATTTTCTCATGGAATTTTGGTCAATGTGGGACCGGTGCTCATCCAGCATCATGAGGAATTTAGCTTCACGTTGAGAAAATCAGCTGTAACGACTGGAGGGACCCGACATGTTGACCACATTTCACCCCTGGGTGATAATCTACTTCTGTGATTAACACGTGTGGATGTGAGGCCAGCAACTGGCTGGTAGGCCAAAAGCCTTCTAGGCCTGTCACACCTCGTGGAGGTTTTTTATAATTTGTCTCCGAATACTGAACAACTTCTGATTTCAATTAAATATATCTATTTCTAAAAATCATAGAAATCAATGAATTTTAAATTTTAGTTGAAGAAGTTGGTTCTTTCAATGCAACCACTTACGATATGAGATTTATATAAATTTTCAATTTTTTAAATGAAGCTTTTATTACTACAGGAATAACATCTCCAAGTTCGTCTGTTTTAACCTGTCACAAATACATGTTTTTTTTCCCTTAATACATTTAGACCTTCATTCCTTCCGCTACTGTCATTCCCGGTGACTAAAAACTTCAAACGTTGAGTGTGCCCTTTTAAACATTTATTAAACATTTAGAAGAGAGTAGATATAAATACAGAACAATTTTGAAATAACAGTTTTATTAAATTTGTTAATATCTTGTAACAAATATTTTGTCAAAAGTTATAGAAATAATTTTGTTACATGTTTTAGGAATGATATTTTATTGAGGTAACAATATAATATATGATATCCTTAACTCGTGTCCAACTTAGAATCGGGTCGATGAATGTGATGAGGTCTGTGAGCGACAAGGTGTCGGCCGACCATTCCTGACCGCCGCCGGGGCGGATGAACGAAATGAAACGAAATGGATGAGATAAGTATGGACAAATTGTGGAATTAAATTTATGGCAGGGCAAAAAGGGAGAAACCCCGAAGAAAACCTGTCCATGCTCAATTTTTAAAATTGTCCAAAATTTAAGTACTTGGGAGCATTATATCGTGAAAAAAGAAATTAAAAAATGCTACCATGAACATAAGACATTTTTAAATTGCAATTTTGAAATTTTTGCACGAACTACAGCTGTATGAACCTCTCTTAAAGTCTATCCTAATTTAGTTCCGATTACAACCAACTATTTATTGCTTGCGGATAGCTTGTGTGAGTAGGCTTTATTAATTTTAATATTATATTAATTGCGAGTGCTAAAATGGTTTCTAAAGGCTGACTCAGAATTTGTTGAAAGAGTATTTTCAAGAAATATGTGTAGTTCTCCAAATAAAAATGGACGTTAGCGTACGGCATGAGAATGTATTCTCTGAAATATATATTGTAAAGTTTATGAATCTAGCAAGACTGCGCTTGTTGGACCATATCATTACAATAATAGATGGAAACCCTATAAAAAAACTTACCTTTCTTAATTCTGAAGAGAAAAAGGGAGGCAGAACACGATTGAGATGGCTGGATGGAGTAAAGGAGGATCTTAAGGTGGGTACACACGTTCAGGCATGCTTGCGCAAACCATAACTTAAGGAAAGATTTTTGCAAACATGATGCTTGCACAAGCGACTTGAGAACTTGTGGAAATTTCATAAAGCATGCTTCAACGTGTGTACGGAATCTTGTGCAAGCCTTCTCTAAGAAATAAAAATAAATAACTACATTTTAATTTTCAACCAGATTAGGTTATTGTTCATTTTATTTTATATTTGCGAACATTTTTCTAGAGATGAAGGATCGACATTATTATTGTTTAATTTATTGTGCATTGTGCCTGTGGTGGTGTACCACAATCTTCTGATTTCGTCCGCAGATATTAATCGTGGCTTGTTATGTAGCGGGTCGGGCAGTGATTTAGCGGTTATTTGTTTTTTTTTTGTATGGTGTGATTTTTTTCGTATTCAAGTTGTAGGCACTAGATAGCTCCTGTGTATTATAGGCTTTTGCAAGAATTGAGAAGACCTTCGACTTTCCCCTCGGTTGCTGCCGTCGAATTATTTGACAGACCAAAATCGTGTGCGGGCCATGATGGACGGACGCACGTATTTACGAAACAAAATTCATTGGTCCTACGACGTATAGCTGGAGGAAATAACTAACTTTCACCATGTACCGCTGGACCCCGTATCGTAGGCATTCTTAGAGGTTAATCGTACTTTATTCGCCTCTCTTCTAGAGGACAGTTGGAAGTTAATTTTTACACTGATATTGCGCCAATATGTAGATTTTTATTTTCGGAGCCTGCTTTTCACACTGCGCACCCACATGTGAATGCAGTGGCACAGCTGTTCGTGTGGCTACCGATTTCACTTTTGGTTCTTTATGAGCCTTGGTCGGAGTGTCGTAGCTAAATAATATGACATGTGCCAGTCTACTTCCATATTGAAACGAGGTGGCTTCGTAAAAGAATTTAACTTCTCTCTCAATATAATTGCATTCCTTTATTACCAGATTTCTCGCTAATTAATGCGGAGGGCAGGTATTTCTCTGAGAGCTTCATAACTCGTTCCGATCGCGAGAAATCGCAGAGCTGCTGTTAAAATTACATGTGGCTTTAGAGCTTCTCTCATTATCGTATCTTCTTGTTAACAAAGGTGTTACGAGGGATATATGATTCAAACAACTTTCTTCATGTATCCTCAGATAATTATGATAAACACGGGGATATATATGTATTCCACTCAGTCAATTGAACTGTTACGTGAATATTTTTTTCATTAACTGTTGTATGCATTACAAGTCCCATTCCTTCTTTTCCGTTTTTAATCTGAACACAAAGACAAAAACAGCCAAACCGACATATTGTAAGCACAAACTGATGCTTGTGCAAGAATGCTTGTGTAGGGTGGACACCCAGAGGTATTCGTACATGCTTACACAAGTAGGCTTGAACATGTGTATCTAACTTTAAGAAGTTGGGTGTTAGAATATGGAGAAGGGCTTTAGACAGAGACGAATTGAGACACATATTGACAGTGGCTAGGCTTAAATTGGGTGGTAGTGTTTATTATTATTGTTATTATTATTATTATTATTATTATTATTATTATTATTATTATTATTATTATTATTATTATTATTATTATGAAATGAGCTTTGGGTGGCAATGGAGAAGTTTGTAATAACTAAATTTCTTAAACATTTTATAAAAATAATGTATGACTGAAAAGCAAGTATTATGGTTGGAAATAGAGTGTTCTCAGAATTTGATATAACAGAAGGTTTAAGACAAGAATGCGGAAGTTACCAACATTGTTCAAGATATATTTAGAAGATGCATTAATGAAAAGGAATAAGTCATGAAAGGGAATGGGAATCAACATTAATGGGCATTTACTGCACAATTTATTATTCGCTGATGACCAGATTATAATAGGACAAGATAAAGAAGATACAGAGTATATGATTAGAAAATTAGTCAATGCATTTGAGGTAGGTGGATTGAAGATAAATTATATCAAAACAGAATATATGGTAATCGGAGGAAATTCAGAAGACCTTCAAATAAATAATACGACAATTAAACGTGTTGAAGAATTTAAATATCTTGGATCTATAATAGATAACACTGCACTTGTGAAAAATATATTATTAACAGAGTAAATTGTGCAAGGAAGGTAAATAGATCCCTGAATGGTCTTTTAAGGTATAGAAATTTAACCAGAAAATCAAAAAATAATAGAAAGTATACATACATATGGATCAGAAAGCTGGACAAGAAATGAACGGATGCAAAAAAGAATCTTGGCGACAGAAATGCATGGATTACGTAGAAGTATGAGAATATCCAGGCTACAGCATATTCGAAATACCTATACAGAGTAAAAATAATTTAAACCGACAAATTCTGGGAGGTTGTAGGGGACACCGAAACAAATAGTTTTCCCTAATGTCATTTATTCTTATGAGTATTAATTGAACAGGTAGAGGAAGATTTCTCTTGCGGCAAATTAAATAAACCAAGAAACACTTTTGCATTTTTCATTACCAAGAGACAATATATTAACACAACGCAATTACTTAAATTAGAGTAGAGGTTTATAAATGCATCCATTGACATGTAAACAAAAGTTACACCGGTGGATCATGTTCTGTCTAACACGGGCAAAAACTCCAGGAGTATCGTTAATTATTGCTCCTGCTGCTGCTACTATCCGGGCAACCAGATCCTCTTCTCATGCAACAGAAATTGTGTAAACAAGGTTCCGCATCTCTTCCCATAGAAAAAATCCGAGGGGTCATATCTGGGGATCGAGCCGGCCATGGTACAGGACCACCTCTGCCAATCCACTTTTCTGGAAACCGTTGGTTCAAGAATCGACACAGAAGACGACTGAAATGTGCCGGCGCCTAGTCATGTTGGAATCACATGCGTTATCTTGTAGAGAGCGGGACGTCTTCCAGCAATTCTGGCAATGCTCTGGCGAGAAAATTGTAATATTGCCTGCCATTTAATGGCCGAAGTAGGAGATATACCCAATTAAACTATCCCAACAACACCGGCCCACACATTAACGAAGAACCGCACTTGATGTATGTGCGTGAGTAACTGTTGCATGTGGGTTATCCTCACTCCAAACATGCGCATTGAGCATGATGAAGACACCATCACGCCCGAACGTTGCTTCATCTGTAAACAAAACAGAGGACGGAAATGTAGGATGCATTTGACACTGTTCCAGGTACCACTGCGAAAACTGTGCTCTGGGTGCTTAATCAACTGGTTCCGGGTTGTGGACACGCTTTAAGCGAAATGGATGTAATAATTGCTTACGAAAGACGTTTCTTACATTCATCTGATTCGTCCCCATGTTACGCGCAATTCCACTAGTGCTGATTGAAGGATCTCGCTCCACATGATGCAAGACAACTTCCTCAAATCGCAGCGTTCTTCCTGTGCGACGGCGACCCTGTCCAGGTAATCTGCTAAATGACCCTGTCTCACGCAGACGTTGGTACACACATCAGTAAATATCTTATGATGCGGGATACGGCGATTAGGATATTGTTGTTGATAAACCTACTGTGCAGCTCGTCCGTTGTGGTGTGCTACGTAGTATGCACCAACCATATCAGTGTACTCACTCCAGGTGTATCGGTCCATTAGTAAACAGATACAATTTAATACTACACTGGTGGACAAAACAATTCCTACCATCAACAGCAGTTGCAGTCATGACATTAAATAACCCTCAAAGGGAAAAATTACATTAGGGAAAAATATTTGTTTTGGTTTCCCCTACAACCTCCCAGAGTTTGTCGGTTTAAATAATTTTCACCCTGTATCAGACAAGAAATGGATACACAAGAAACTGTTATTGATAGGATAACAAAGAGAGCTCTACAGTGGTATGGAAATGTACAACGGATGTCGGAAGACCAGTGGCCTAAACAGGTGTAGGATTGGATGGTACCAGGCAGTTGGAAGAGGGGGAGAAGTAGATGAGCATGGTATAAGGGAATATATGATGCCATGATGAAGAGGGGTATGGAAGATGGATAATGGGAAGATAGGAATCTCTGGAAAGCAGGAATCAAAGGCAAATTGTTGTAAAGAGGAAAGCCTGTATTAAGTATTAAGTATGCATTATGAAATGACATGCATTAAAGTATTTTAGCTATAGCGTCACTATAACTTGGAATTTTAGGTTCAAAATTGTGGTCTAAAGTGCTTTATTTTGGTTTTAAAAAGTGAAGAAAAAATAAAATTCAAAAGTTGATATTCATACTAAGAGTACAAAAACCAATTATATTAAATATAGGTCATACAATTAATTACCGTATTATAGAGTATGCCTGGCACAAGTCCTTGAGCACAAAGTTATTAAAGTCACATGTCTATAAAACTGTTAAAACATATACTATTTATCGTTTCAATCTTTTTCTGTGATGCTGAATCTCAGGCCACATAGTAAATACTTGTAACCTGTGGAAAATAGGAACGATCCACATCAACAAATACAAATTGTGAATATTTTGTCTGCAGCCGGTGTTTGTTACATCATCCTCAACATTAGAGTTTATTTGGAAAAGCTATCTTCCAGCAAATGATTTTCAATACCCTCCAGTGCTTCGTTCACACATATATCGAATGAGTTCATTGTGCATATTCTGAGGATACTGCTTTTCTATTCCACTGGTGGCAGTTACAAAAGAACGATAAATAATATGCAAAAATAAGTTCATACTTAAATTCCTGTATACCTGCCAGTTCCTGACTTTGACATAAAAATAATAATTTGGTGAAGTAGTTAAGAAATCATAAATAGCCTTAAAATGGTTACAAATATACACTGTAGTCTTTATCCAAGTACCTATTTTTGTGATATTTGGGAAAATTAAGAAGGGAAAATCCTGTATTTTCAACATACTTAGCAGGAACATTTTTTTCTTATTTTCTTGATAAAGAACATAAATTCACTAACGTATGAATATTCGTCTTAAAGCGTCTCACAAACACGATGTAATGCTCATGCAATGCAGGTCATATATTTCAGATTAGAGTACACATGATTGAAATTAGCAATTGCCAATAGCATGCAAGATGTTTGATCCATAAGCACTTGACACACTCCATCATATTCTATTCATTCGGTAACACATGCATTATTGAAACAATGCATCACAATGGAATTGTCTGCCTTTTTCAGAAAATACTTTTTCAACAGCATTGGTTCAATTTGCGGGTGCTACTAAAAAGTTAAGAACATAAATATGTGCTATATCTATCTATTGATTCATCTCGTGTAAGATAAACAGTATTATCTGTTATTATTTCCCTGATTTGTTTTAATTTGTTTCATACAGTGGATAAAATAATGATTTTTCAACGTATTTTCATCTGGAAAATGTTCCCAGTGTACATCTGCATACACTATTTAATGAAAGGATTGGTAAGCTTGGAAAGATGAATACCACGTACAACAAATGGTTAAGGTGTTTCATAAAAAATGCATTGTTATTTCTTGAATTTCAAGAAGCCAGACTATCGTCAATAAACTGTTGTCTCACTCCTTTAGTAAATTATAGTTCCGTACTCCTTACGTATTTTTCACAACCTGTATGCTACTGACAATTATTACGTTAGCTTTTTCTTCAATTTTTATTTGAATATCACAAACGTTACACCTCATAACAAATCGGCCACTCTGTATACCATCTGCACTATCTGTTTTATAATATATAGTATTTTCTTGGCATTAATTTTCTGTTTCGGCATGCTGATTACTGGCAAGGGAGGAGAATGTTAAGGAATGGCATTTGTGTCCCACTAGTCAAAGTATATTTTAAACAAAAATAATTGTAAAGGTTTATATTTGTTGCAACATTTAACAATACTCATTGTTAACCACCGCGAATAATTTGAGTTTGCACCTACCGTTTCTTTCCATTCAATAGTTTTCTCTAACGATGGTGCAATGAAGCGCACACTAATTTAAATACCCTTCGAATAACGGGAATTCATTCTGGCAAAAACTTATTAAAAAGTTAGCCGAACGGAACAGGACATCTCGATGCCATTAGAGAAGAGGGAAATGGAATTATGTTAGCTCGACATCGGGACACATATTTTCCTTACTTTTGCCTGAACTGAAAAAAAGGGGGAATAAGTTAAAAAAACGCTCTGGCTTTGACAAAAGGTGCACAACGATGCTGACATTTAAAAAAAAGTGCACAAAGCTGCAAGCAAATCACACATTTGGTTTTTTTTCATGTAGTTTTTCAAAGACACGCGAATGTCGATATTAACAAAAGATTAAGAAAATTAATCTCCCGCATCTAAAATACCTATTTCTAAGCATCATACAATTTCATGAACAGAAAATGAAGAAAATAATTTCAACGTTTAACATTCAGAACAAGATTTTTTATAATGTAAGGGTAATTATTTTATAACAGTATCAGTGGAACAAAATCAATTGTACACAATATATCATTGTTTCAATTACATAACACAATTATTTTATTAGGATATTAAAATTTGAAACTTTAACAATAAAAAATGCGATTCCTTAAAAACTAATTATTAATAATTGATTCCTACCACAATATACTGATACAGAATCTGACGAGAACCATGTATCATACATGGAAGTATGAACAAAATCGTTATTTGGTCTGATTGGCATAACAACTTATAAAAAAACACTTAATTTCTCCAATAATTATAATTCTATTCAAACTATTGAAATTCTTCATATTTATATAGATTTTATTATTAATAATATTGTAGAAGCTGTAAAGAGTTTTTGCATTTGTACTAGAAATATTAAAACAGTGTCCTATACGAAATCACTCTAGACTATTAAAACAAAGTATATTCTAATGAGATTCGAAAAATAAAAAGCCGTAAGAATCTTACTTTAAGGGAGGAAAGGAGATTACGAGTATTTGAGAATAAAGTTCTTAGGAAAATTTTTGGACCAAAGAGAGATGAACAGACAGGTGAATGGAGAAGACTACATAACAATGAACTACATGGTCTTTATAGGAAGCCAGATATAATAAGAAACAGTTAAGTCCCGTAGACTGCGATGGGCAGGACATGTTGCGCGTATGGGGAATGAAAGACGTGCATGGAAACTTCTTGTAGGAAAGCCAGAAGGAAAACGCCCAGTTGGTAGACCAAGAATGAGGTGGGAGAACAACATTAACTATGATTTGAGGGAAGCAGATTATACAGGGAATGATTGGAAAGCATTAGCTCAGGATAGGGATGTATGGAGAGCTTATGTCCGTGCGGCCATGAACCTACGGGTTCGATAGTGCCAGTGAGTAAGTAAGTATGTAAGTGAGAATGATAGGCTGTGTCATTCTTAAACTATCTCAGTAACAACGCAACATTATGGGCGCGAGGAAATCTAAGCGGAATAAAAACTGCCCTATAGCCACTAGAAGTTATTCCTGTTAAAATAATTGACACTTGTTACACGTGCTTCATTAATTAGTTATTATTATTGTGCACAAAACAGATACATGTAACAGTTTTTCCAATTGAGTAAATTATAAAACATTAAATTTAGAATTAAAAAGCATGTTAATTACATTATTTTGATATACAGGGTGTAAATGATTATACCGCATAAATTTAACTACGTATAGAGGGCTATTATATAAGCATTTTGAGATAATGAACAAATGGTCTACGAAGGAAAATGGGTGAGTTATATGGAATCAAACTAAACGACAATTAATACAGATAAGGAGAGAAAATTATACTAGAATAACTTCATACCTTAGTATTAATTCCGAAATCCTGATTGCTAATAATTCATCAACAACGTTTATGATATACTGGGTTTTCAAATTCCTTAAAATTTCGATCTGAGCAGATGATTGCACGCCACTGCACTCTGTTTAGTAGAATCGGAACGACGTGAGCCTTAGTATTGAGTGAAACACACAGAATTTGTGTCGTTAACTTGTGGCTTAATGGTAAAAGTGAAGGATTTCAGATTCGAGCACTGATTGTTCAAATCACGGCTGGCGACCTTTTTGTCTCTTTCTTTCGTTCTTTCTTCACTGTGATATGTTGACACTGAAATTTGTTTAGTATAGGCTTACGCAAAATCTTATTCTCCTATTGTACACTGCGTGTATACTGTGATATGTTGACACTGAAATTTGTTTAGTATGTTGATTGCATTAACATCTGATTAGAAGTTATTTCAGTATCAGTCCAGTTGCATTACATGAAATCATCATGGAACATCTTTACAGTTATGCTGAACTTGCCGATATGCAACTGATTTATGATGCAGCGCAAGGTAACGGTGTAACAGCTGCTGCCATGTACGCGGAACGGTATCCCGATAGACACAATCCTCACCGAATAAACTTCGAGTCTGTTGTTAGACGTTTGCGGGAGCATGGGACGTTGAAGGTAAACAGAGTGGACGTCGGTGCAAGACGTATACGCCGCACTGCAGATTTTGAAGAATATGTTCTACATAGAGTGAAAGGGGAACCTTCTACTAGTACTCGTGCTATCGGACGTGTAATGGATAGGGACCATCTAAGTGTATGGGAAGTCCTACATGAAGACCAGCTCTATCGATTTCATCTGCACAAAGTACCAGTCTTACAGCCACTGGACTTAGCTTAACGGGCCCAATTTTGCAGTTGGGCTTTGCTGCAGCCACCGCACTTATTTTCCTCGGTTATATTCACTGATGAGGCAGTATTTAATAGGGATCGGCTGATTCTGAACTAAAAGAACAATCATGTGTGGGATTATGAAAATCCTCATGCCATAATGCTTATACAGTTACCTGTTGTCTAATAATTAATTTTTCTCTATTTATTTAATTTTATACTATGTCATTAATCTTTTCCTGTTTTTTATATATATTGTACATATTATATATTTAATTCGTTAAATTTAGAGTAAATCAAAATACATTATAAATATTAATTGTATTGTATTCATAACTTGTAATCGTTTATATATATATATATATTGTAATTTAAATTTAAGACTATTTTTGTTTGTATTTTTTTTAAACCTGGTTGAGTGGTAGACAAGGCCTTAAGGCCTTAACTCTGCCAGGTAAAATAAAGCTATTATTATTATTATTATTATTATTATTATTATTATAATCCAGAGGATTCACCAGCAGACATTTTCGTTGAACGTATGGGTAGGCATAATTGTTGACCACATCATTGGCCTCTACCTTCTTCCCCAGAGATTAAATGGTATAATTTATAAGACGTTTTTAGAGCACGTCCTACCTACATTACTAGAAGTAGTTCTCTCCACATCAGGATTAACATGTGGATTCAACACGATGGAGCTTCTCCCCATTTCTGCCGGAATGTGCGAAATCATTTGGATGGAGTGTATTGTGGCCATTGGATAGGAAGAGATAGTCCAACTGTAGTGCTGCCATCTCGCTCTACAGATCTCAGTCCACTTCATTATTTTTATGGGGACATCTAAAAACACTGGTGTGTACGACCCCTGATGATACAGATGAACTGTTAGTTGCACACATAATCATAGGGTGTGATGTGATCCGTGAGACACCTGGTATCTTGAACGGGGTACGAGAATCCTTTCGTCGCCGATGTCGTCTGTGTTGTGAGAAAGGAGGTCGCCAATTTGAAAAATTAATTTAATGAGTCTGCAGGTGCTTTACTTTTTTTCTGGTTTACTCAAATCCATTGCTTTTATTTCTCAATAACATTATGTATGCCATGTGAACATACACTATACCTCTTCATGTTATTAATCACTGCACTATCATTTATCTAAGTATATACGTACTGTGCAGCAAAATTACACATTTTATTTGCGAAACCTATTGCACTCTACAGTGAACATATTATTATTACAACCTTTCAAACAATTGTCTTTACAATATAACACAGATAGTTTTGTAACTCGTTTACTGCGTCGACATTCCATTGCCGTATTCTGTAAAACAATGATTAAACAATTAAGCCAGAAGTAAATCTACGCACGCAACTATTTTCCGGTGCGTACTTAATAACGGAAGGGCCAAAAAAAATTGAACACGTACTGTATGGGGTTTCGAACGTGATGTATAAATCTTACGTTTGCATCAGAATTAGACTGCATTAACCACTGAGCCAAAGGTGCATGCTTGTTGCAAGTTACAGTCTTTGTATCATATTATTTCCATTTTAATTTGAAATAATCAGTGGCGTGCCAACCATTTTACAAATTGAATCATAATTCGGGCATTTGTATTCGTAGACCATTGGTTCATTATCTCTAAATGCTTTTGTAATACCCCTCCCTATACGTAGTTAAATTTATGCGGTATAATTAATTTACACTCTATATGTAATTTAAATAGTGTAATACATTATTCACTAACTACAGACTGAAAATCACTTTAAAAATTAAATATAGATATTACGAAGCAGCACATTAAATAGATGCAACCCAAAAGAGAGCCTATACAAGAAGCTGTAACATTCTCTATATCACCAGTTTGAAAATTTTCTGCATGAGGGAAGAAAAAGCTTAAAGGCATTAACTTGCCAGAAAAATAAATAAATAAATACAGATAAACGACGAGTAAAAGTTCCATTCTCTTACCGTGAACAAATTCTGCGATAACAGGTACTTAGATGCAATGCTTTCATTTTGGCCCCATAACAAGACAGGAAGTGAACTTTCAATTACTATACAGAGCACATCAATTGACGTAGCTTACTCCCGATCACATAAATATTGTCTGTTGTTGGGTGATCTTAGGAGAAGCTATAATTTCAATACTTTACGCATGCACGTAATTAAAAATTGCATCAATTGAAGTTAATTTGTTTCGCTCAAAAATGAATAACAGAAGTGACTTACTTTTATATTGTAGCGGTTGCGTGGGATTCGTCTTCACTTAGCATACGTCATAAATAGGGTACGGATTTTATGTAATATCAAATTGAGAAATATGTACATAAGCATGTAACCGAATATTGTGAAATATGTAAATAAATATGTAATAAAGCAAATTACAGGCCTATGTAAAATCCAAAATGTTATTTCTTTGCTATAAAAAGAAGTCCACATAGTCAAATCTCTATGTTAATTTTTAATCAATTCACTTCTGCTACAAAGTACAGTACTGAAGTACAAGTGTCAACCATTAAAGCATTTAAGCCACATAGGATCTGTGTCCACAATTAATTATAATATACTTTTCCAAATGTTCTGTTGTCATGCAGAGTCTTCTGTCTCACAATATGTATTTGTAAATTGAACCTCGCATGAAGTCAACGGTGCATATTTATAGAGCTGGATTATCCTAGGAATAATATTCTCAGGAGGTTCTTCATGTTCACCATCAAATAAGCGAGAAAGAGTAGCAAGAGTTGGGTATCCAGGGTTCTTGTTTAGCACAGACTGCAGTTTAGTGGAAACTACACCACCCATTTGGCCTGGTACAACACTGACCTTTTGAACTGCATCTTCCATTATTTCCACAGCTTCTTGGAGAGGCATATCTGAAGTTTCCAGTTTATTGATACTGTTGGGAAGCCAGCTGAAGTGACTTGCGATGTATGAAACTGAACTGAGCACTTTAGAACTGTTGAATGCTAACAATGATTCACTCACACACACTGCAGGATCAAAAGAAAAGTTCTCAATCACTGACTTCACAGCTTCGAAGTGCTTACTGTAGAAAATCACAGCTTCGATCCATGTTGCCCTCCTTGTTATCACTGGCTCTGGAGGCAGAGGTACATCAGGTAGTTGCTCCTTGTAGCGTTGTACATGATAAGGACATTTTAAGAAAACCTTCTTCGTTGCTGATAGCAGTGTATTTACTTCTGGGAATTCATGTCTAACTGTCTCTGCCACTCGTTGCAATGCATGAGCCGTACATGTAACATGCACTAAGTTTGGATAAAATACAGTAAGCGATTTCCCCGCTTTTAACATGTATGGAGTTGCATCTGTGTACGTCAGTAGAGCCCTCTCTTCTTTTACGCCATCTACCCATAGTACCTTAAGTCCATAATTAATGAATCTAGCAATTTTTGAAGTATTTGTTACATCAAAAGGTATGCAATAAATTAAGTAGGATTTTGATGCAGCTTCAGAGTCCATCTTGCCCAAAATTAGATTAGCGATGAAACGGCCTGCAGCATCCGTCGTCTCATCAGCAGAAATCCATATAGGTGAGTTGCCTATGTCAATCCTGATTTTTTCTAATATGTCAACATAACAAGAATTCAAGTAATTCTTCCTGAGAGTGGACTCGTCGGGAATGTTGCGGTTATAGTATTTTTGTAAGAAATGTTTAAATTCAGGTATCTGAAGTTTGTTCCAGGGTATGTTCCCTGCAACCAACGCCATACACAGTTCTTTATAAAATTCACTATTAGATGATGTAGGCTGTCCGTGCAACTGTGTAAGTAGTACCTGTTTCTTTTAAGACACTCGTTTATTTTTAATATGCAGATTGCTTCGTAAATGTTGTTCAGTTTGAGATTTCATCGTACACCTAATACGTTTATCACAAGTTTGGCAGAGGACCGTTTTACCATCAGTGATTAAAGCACTGTCAACAGAAATCCACGTTTTTAGCTTTGAAGACAACGAAGGCGCAACCGGTGCCATGGTTAAATTAAATGCAACTGATTGTTATAAATTCTGAAACGTTTGAGAACAAGGAAGAAAAAATGTTTAAAACAAGTCATTGTTGTCCGCATCGAACTCTTACAATTTAGCTTTAAATGCAACGGAAATGTATAGGATTGAGGACAATGCATGTGAAGCACAACAATAAAAATTACAATTGTTTTTTCCTTTCTTCCTATGTAACGAAAATTAATAGGATTGACGAAAATGTATAATAATTCCGCAAAAATGTTAAAATATGTAAAATTATGTACTATAGTGTGAAATATATATTACAGCCTGAAATATGTAAAAATATGTAATTTAAAACTTTGGAATAAGGATCTTTTCAGTTTAATTCGTCAAATTTTAGCTTTTTCTATAACTACATACAGAGCAACAGAATATGTAATTACATAAAATCCGCGCTCTAGTGATAAATAATCCACTCAGATGTCGTATAACAATTCACTTTCACTTTATTTAATTCTTGAAACGTTTACCAACAATTTGTTCGCAATTTGGACTAACAAATAATTTTGAATCAATATATATCACACATAATTATTTCACAATCACAAATAAGTACACTCATTAAAATAAAATTATTGTACTAATGATTTGTTCATACTTTGTTCATTATAATGCTGCTAATTCAAAACTGACTGACCTCGAACCCTCGGAACAGATATGTAGGGCACGTCAGGAAATTTTCTAGGCACAAAGTCGAGATACATGGAAACAATTTGCCACAGATCTTTCCCTAAAGATGAAGGAGATGTTTGCAGAGATCATTAGATTAAGGACTCACGAAGTTCGCGAGCATTTCGAATCGCGAATTGGCGGCTCTCAACATATTTTGACCAATGCATGTGCATTATTCTTTCCTTCGCCTGCGAAATTCAAACGTTGTTATTACGATGCAAACATAATATTAATCCGAGTATACGTATCCATTGCGTCAAGCGGGTATTCCATCCCTTCGATCTGATGTCAATAAACAACGGAATCTATTAATCCGAGTATACGTATCCATTGTGTCCAGCGGGTATTCCATCCCTTCGATTGCCAAAAAACAACAGCATCAATTAATCCGAGTATACGTATCCATTGTGTCCAGTGGCTATTCCATCCATCTGACGCCTACAAACAACGGCATCAATTAATCCGAGTATACGTATCAATTTTGCCCAGTGGGTATCCCATCCCTTCCATCTGATGTCAACAAACAACGGTCTCAATTAATTCGAGTATACGTAATGTCCTAAAAGACGCTCTAAATTGATTACGTACAGAAATTTACAAAACATAGAGGATACTAAACTAAAATCAGACGCTTTAGAACTACCTTGGTACACAATATGGAATCTTAGATCAGTTGATGAAAAAGTAGACACATTTAATACACTGATATTACAACTATATGATAGACATGCACCAGTAAAAACCCGACGATTTTCCGCCCCCCTGCACCCTGGATGAATGACTCAATACGTGAACTTATGTCAAAACGAGACAAAGCATACCGAACATACAGACGACATAAAAATGACGAGAACTGGCAACTGTACAAACAACTAAGAAACACAACTACACAAACTATACGCAATGCCAAACTACGACACGCCCACAGTATAATCGGACCTGAAATAAGTGCACGGGACACTTGGCGAAATCTCCGTGCAATGGGACTTAGACAGTTGAATCCCTCAACTGACTCTATAGACATTTCTGTAGATGACTTAAATGAACATTTTACCTCAATACCCATGACACCTCCACACAACAAGACTAAAATAGACATTCTTAAAGACTTATCCCCATCCCCCCATATAGGAAGAGATAAATTTTACTTTAACGACATTTCGCCTATAGACGTTAAAAAAGCACTCAAGCGGATTAAATCCAATGCACAAGGAACAGATAACATCAGCATTTTAATGCTAAATAAAATCATTGACATTATACTACCCACAGTGACTCATATTTTTAATGCTTCCCTTATAACTTCTATCTTCCCTACTGTATGGAAACAGTCTAGAGTTCGGCCTATACCAAAAATAAGTACACCTACTAACTGTAATGACTACCGACCGATTAGCATCCTTCCGACATTATCTAAAGCCCTGGAACATATTGTACATAAGCAAATGACTGAATATCTCCAAGAAAATCACCTCCTTGATCCTTATCAATCCGGCTTTAGATATGGTCATAGCACAACCACAGCTTTGCTAAAAATTACTGAAGATATTCGTGAAGCCGTGGACAGACGTCAATTGACTCCTTTAACCTTACTTGACTTCAGCAAAGCTTTTGACACAGTAGACCACGACTTACTTATGATAAAGCTCAAGCACCTACACTTGTCTGACAGCGCTGTATCCTGGTTCGACTCATACCTGCACGGTCGTCAACAATACGTTTCATTAAACTCTAGATCTTCGTCTTGGCGCAACGTGCCGGCTGGAGTCCCCCAGGGCAGTGTTCTCGGACCTCTTCTTTTCTCAATCTACATAAATGACTTGCCAACTGTACTAAAGCACTGCCGTTATCACCTCTACGCTGATGATCTCCAAATTTACCTACATTCACCTCCTCATTCTCTCTATAACAGCTTGACAAAAATGAATGACGATCTCATATCCATCTTTAACTGGTCTTCAAGTATCGGTCTAAATCTAAATCCTAACAAGTCACAAGTAATTCTAATGGGACAACAAAGACTGCTTACAACCTTTGACATATCTACACTACCAAACATTACTATAAATAATATAATCATCCCTTATTCTTCTTCAGTAATAGATCTTGGACTACATCTAGACGCAAATTTAACCTGGCAAACACAAGTGAAACACATATGTAAAAAGACTTTCTCCATCTTACATTATCTTAGACGTTTAAAGAATTTTCTCCCAGTTTCGTTAAAACAAATCCTTGTGCAGAATCTTGTGTTACCACACTTCGATTATTGTGACATTATATATAATGATCTAAACTATGACTTGTCGCAGAGACTGCAGCGTGTTCATAATGCTTGCGTTCGATTCATTTTCAATATCCGCCGTTATGACCATATTTCCGAACACTTTAATAACCTCTCTTGGCTCCGTCTTACTGACAGACGTAAATTGCACTCTCTTTCACTACTTTTCAAGCTTCTGAATTCCTACATCCCTACTTACCTGGCGTCTAGATTTGAGAAGTTATCCTCTTACCACAATATTGACACTAGATCACAAGATAGCAGTCTGCTAACAATTCCTCTTCATAGCACTTCCTCCTATTCTACTTCCTTCACAGTAGCCTCTGCCCGCTCCTGGAATCTCCTTCCTCAAGATATCAGGGGTTGCCGCACACTTGGTACCTTTAAGTCACGCTTATACAGTTACCTGTTGTCTAATAATTAATTTTTCTCTATTTATTTAATTTTATACTATGTCATTAATCTTTTCCTGTTTTTTTATATATATTGTACATATTATATATTTAATTCGTTAAATTTAGAGTACATCAAAATACATTATAAATATTAATTGTATTGTATTCATAACTTGTAATCGTTTATATATATATATATATATATATATATATATATATATATATATTGTAATTTAGATTTAAGACTATTTTTTTTTTGTATTTTTTTTAAACCTGGTTGAGTGGTAGACAAGGCCTTAAGGCCTTAACTCTGCCAGGTAAAATAAAACTATTATTATTATTATTATTATTATTATTATTATTATTATATATTGTGTCCAGTGGGTATTGCATTCATCTGATGTCCACAAACAGCATCAATTAATCCGATTATACATATCCATTGTGTCCAGTGTGAGTTCCATTCCCTTAGATCTGATGTCAACAAACAACGGCATCAATTAATCCGGGTATACGTATCCGTTGTGTCCATTGGGTATTCCATTCCTTCGATCTGAAGTCAACAAACACCGGCATCAATTAATCCAAGTATATGTATCCATTGTGCCCAATGGGTATTCCATCCATCTGATGTCAACAAACAACGGCATCAATTAATCGAAGTATATGTGTCCATTGTGTCCATTGGGTATTCCATCCCATCGATCTGATGTCAAAAAACAACGGCATCAATTAATCCGAGTATACGTATCCATTGTGTCCAGTGGGTATTCCATCCCTTGGATGTAATGGCAACAAACAACGGTATCAATTAAACCGAGTATACGTATGCATGTGTCCAGCGGGTATTCCATCCCTTCGATCTGATATCAACAAACATAAGTATCAATTAATCCGACTATATACGTATCCATTGTGTCCAGCGGGCATTCCATTCCTTCGATCTGATGTCAACAGGAAACGGCATCAATTAATCCAAGTATTCGTATCCATTGTGTCCAGTGGGTATTCCATCCCTTCGCTCTGATGTTAACAAACAACGGCATCAATTATTCCGAGTATACGTATCCATTGTGTCCAGCGGGTATTCCATCCATTCGATCTGATATGAACAAACAACGGCATCAATTATTCCGAGTATACGTATCCATTTTGTCCAGCGTGTATTCCATCCCTTCGATCTGATGTCAACAAACAACGACATCAATTAATCCGAGTATACGTATCCATTGTGTCCATTGGGTATTCAATCCCTTCGATCTGATATCAACAAACAACGCATAAATGAATCCAAGTATACGTATCCATTGAGTCCGGTAGGTATTCATTCGATCTGATGTCAACAAACAACGGCATCAATTAATCCGAGTATACGTATCCATTGTGTCCAGCGGGTATTTCATCCCTTCGATCTGATGTCAACAAACAACGGCATCAATTACATGGGCACTTAACTAAAAATAAGAGGGACAAGTGAATAGTGAATATCATATTTGTTTCGGTCTTCCACTGTTTCTAAATCCTTTAGATTGGTACAAAAAATACATACCAATGAGCCGTACGTTTGAGAGGCTGTATAGTTCTTAAACTATCTCTGTTTTAAACACACAATAATGGGCTCTAGGAAATGTAAGCGCAATATAGATGAAGGGGGTGAGCTTAAACATGCTGCCCTATAACCACTAAAGTAATATAGTTCAAAAAGTATAATTTATTTCAGAACTAAAACATATATTGTACAATTTGTAAAATTTGCTAAAGTTTATAATAATTCATCATCATGATCATGAATATATTCCTAAATCTCAAGGTATCATTGATTCTCCCACCATTTGTATTGGTCCCTTAAGCCCTGAAATATCCATGGATGCCGCAAATTTTAGAACCAGAGACGAGCATGGGAGTCATTAGTTTATTAGGAACCACGCATAAGACTATTCTAACAAAACTAATATTGAGGAAAGTCCAATATATTAATTGATCATGTGCGACACAAATAAAATGGAATTAACAAGATATATACGATTGAACCACTCGGGTCTACGCCACCGGCAGGACACCTCATATAGTCAGTTCATCTACTGCCAAGAGTACAAGAACACTATAGCCGCGATAACGGCTCTCTCCTTACAGTTGGGAACTCCAAAATCAAATCTCTTTACCTTCCACAATGGGATTAGGCGTTCGGTGAGCGACATAGGTAAATAGCACGAGTATATACTCCCCAGGAAAATTGAGAATAAGGTATATGAAAATCAGAATGATTGGGAGACTAATCCCACTTTCAACTATTATTCTTGCCACAAGGAGGGTGAGAGAAGGTGGAAGAAGTCAAAATCTCATATTAGCTATTCGAGGAAATAAAACACGCATATTGCCTATGTAAAATGTAAAATCCGTTTTGTTACTCAAAATTCATGGCTTAAAGTCGTTCCTAGAGAAATTGTTCCTTGGATTTTCCATCCTAAAAAATGCATCCACTAGATCACAGAGACCGATTAAAATAACATTAAATCATGAAATATAGGTAATGCCGGATTGAGACTAGGATATGATTTTTTAACATGATATTGGAAAACGTCGTGAGAGATTCAGAGATACAAAAATAAAACTATCACCAGTAAGTCTCTTCAACTCTCAAAATACTCTGACGACATAGGTATTAGCCTATAAGCAGATCGTATGTTGCGGTAGGGAACTTTTCTTGTCGTGATTGCGCAAGACGAAATGGACTAATTCTTAATGAGGCACAGTTAAGTATAGTACTTCTGACGCAAATCATGCTGACATATCTTAAATGCGCACAGGAAGCAGCACATGTGAAGAAGTTGAGCACTTCACTTACAAATTCGGGCTATAAAAATTCATTTCATATCTCCAACACCTTATTGCCTTTGATTTTAATGTTTTCTGGGGATTACAAATGGACAAGCAGTTATAAATACAATTTTACATATTATCTAATTATACACTTCTTACAGATATTAACGCTTGCAATTCTCTGTTCTCGGTCTCAAACCATATCCAACATATCATCTTCCAACTATATTATTGTATGTGGCTCCATTTCATCATCGACTTCAATAGTCCAACATATTACCGGGAGTCCTCTAGTTCTCTTTTACTATTGAGTCTTTCTAAACCTTCCTTGAGTAATATTACATCATTCCTTTTATATTTCAGAACAACCTTACTATTTTAACTCTCATATTATAATAAATTTTTAGTTCCTTCAAATTATGTTTGCATAATTGAAATACGCTAGGAATTCTTGAAATAAGTGTACATTGCCACATCCTGAATATCGTGCTCAACATCATGGAAAGAAGATATGCTAAACATTATGATTTATAAACGATCCAATCCTTTTAGTGGTAAAAAAATTTAATCATATACTGATCTGAAAAACCATGTATTACATTTAACCTTAACTGGGATTTTTCATGATACGTATGTCAGCGTAACGACCTTTATGCCATGCACATTTAACTTTGTCAACCTGCACTCTTTTCTGCATTAGTTATCCTGCCCTTTCACTAAATTAAATTAAGTGAATAAATATGTAAAAGTAATGGTTGAATATATTTTAAACCATTTGTAATTTGATATGACGCATTCCCCAAATTAGATTTTTGATTAAATAAAGCAAATCGTTGTTTCATACAAAATTGTTTCTTCGGGATACATTTTTAAATGATTATAACTAGAAACTGTTGGTATTTTTAAACCGTCGTGGATCATCTGACAATATATTGGATTCAAACACTATGCAGCGATCAATACTCAAACTATTTTGTTAGTTCATATAAATGTGTAAATCATATATATGAAGAAAAATCTCAATTTTGAACCATATTCTTAATAACGCACATACTCGAAAGCTTAATTACTACTTTAAGCATTTTCGTTTCGCGAAATAATAAAGTAGTCAATAATGTTTTGAAAAAAATAATAATCCACTTATTTTTTACTTCAACTCTGTTGAAATAATTCTTAGAATTATTACAAACACGTGTATTATTATATCGTACCGTCGCAAGTCAATGTTGAGGGAAAAAAAGCAAAGTCAGTGCTAAAAGAAAAACGATTGTCTCATTTGTTATTTTTTCTAACGTCAGAGTGTTTGAGTGCATGGGGTCGACATTTGCGTCGTTCACAAATCAACTACAAAGTTGTCGGAAATGTGGGACTCGTTCAGTCTATAATCTTTGAAACTCTTTTGTGATCTCTCCTGAAACTTGAGAGAAAATTTCACGTTGCAGAAACCTTATCTGGAGAATACGTTATTTATCCAATAATATTAACTACAATATTTAATTTTGGAGATGAGTTGGTATACATTGATTTTTTCCCGATCAAGTATCAGAAACCGAACATAAGCGATGTAATGACTGCTTCTGATATTAAAACACAGAATTTTAATATATTATGGGATTTATAATACAGGGTGTAAGATATCAAAATTTGGATACATGATTCTTATACCGAAATAAAAATATATATTATATAACAGAAAAATACAGCTTTTATTCGTTCCATTTCTCTATTTTTACTTAAAGGGCAACTCTGGGTTTTACTTTTTTTTATGAATTCCGACTATTTTGGTATGGAGTTGCTATTAACTATCTTTTTATAGACCTACCACAAATTAAATCCCTTACTTACAAATCCCTCGACGATTAATACGTACTAATTATATCCTTTAAAGCATAAACAGTTATAAAATATTATTATAGGGAATGTGAGCCTGATAAAGGGTCTCTTTCATACTGATGTATGACGTGCGTAAGTAAAGAGAGAAAAATATTTACTGATTTTGTGTTCATTTAAACTCTGACATCAGATATAACTTCTACTCCTCGGTAATGGTGACACCCGTTGTTAAAGTTGTCAGATGATTATCTTCGAGTTTTAAAAACGGAATGAATCAGCTAATACAATAGTGCTCAATCTTTGTTCTCCATATACCAGTACATTTAATATACTTTCCCACACATTAAGTATTTCAACATACAGACACACACATATATATATATATATATATATATATATATATACATATATATCCATCCACAGTAATTCTGCCCGAAGGCAGGTCCTTCACTGCAATCATAGCATTTTCATGATATGCTTGCAGCTTTACTAGGGAATTGTGTAGGTGTGGTAGCTACCCGTTGCTTTCCACAATACATACATACATACATATATATATACTTACTTACTTACACACTGGCACTATCGAACCCGTAAGTTCATGGCCTCGTGGACATAAGCTCTCCATATCCCTATCCTGAGCTAATGCTTTCCAATCATTCCCTGTATAATCTACTTCCCTCAAATCATAGTTAATGTCATTCTCCCAACTCATTCTTGGTCTACCAACTGGGCTTTCCCTCTGGCTTTTCCTACAAGAAGCTTCCATGCAAGTCTTTCATTCCCCACACGTGCAACATGTCCCTTCCATCGCAGTCTACAAGACTTAACTGTTCTTATTATATCTGGTTTCCCATAAAGACCATGTAGTTCATTGTTATGTAGTCTTCACCATTCACCTGTCTGTTCATCTCTCTTTGGTCCAAAATTTTTCCTATGTACTTTATTCTCAAATAATTGTAATCTCCTTTCCTCCCTTAAAGTAAGAGTCCATGTTTCGCACCCATATAATATAACTGGTAGAATAAGAGTTGTATATATTTTCAGTTTAACGTTTTTTGAAAGGATTTGGGACATCAAGAGTCTCTGCAATACATAATAGCATGCATTTGCAGAATTGAGCTTATGTTTAATTTATTTGTGCATCTCATTCCTATTTGTGATTATTGTTCCTAGGTATTTGAATTCAGCCACTTCTTTAAAATTTCCCTCATTTGTGATTAGCTGTCCATTTCCATTATATAATGAATTTCTACGTGTGATCATATATTTAGTTTTATTGATATTTACTTCCAGTCCTAATTTCTTAGTGTTACTCAGTAGTGTGTGCGTGTTGTCCTTTAGTATCTCCTCGCTATCGGCCAACAATACTACATCATCAGCATAAACTAACAGCTTATTAATACCATTGAATTGTAAACCTTCCTCATTCTCTAAAGATGCAATGGCATGCTCTAGTAAAAAATTAAACAGTAGAGGAGATAGTGCATCTCCTTGTTTCAACCCATTTTGGATTTCAAAAGTGTCCGAAAACTGTTTGTCTACACGCACCCTACTCTTTGTGCCATTTAGACACATTCGTATAAGTCTAACTAACTCTTTAGGAATTCCGAACTCCAGCAGGATAATATATAACTTCTCCCTCGTAATTGAATCATACGTTTTATTTAAGTCTACATATAGTTGATGTACAGTACCATAATATTCCCATTTCGTTTCTAAAATCTGTCTTATACTAAAAATCTGAACTGGTGTAGACCTGTTTCTTCTAAATGCATATTGACGATCTCCTAGAATGTCATCAATATAGGGAGCAGGTCTGCTTACTAATATTTTTGTAAGAATTTTGTACGAAGGTGAAAGTAATGAGATGCTCCTGTATTTGTAGCAATCAGTTTTATCTCCTTTCTTATAAATTGGTACGATAATTGATTCGTTCCATTCATCTGGATGAGCTTCTTTTTCCCAAATCATGATAAGCAACCAGCGTATCTTGTCCATAAATTTTTCTCCCCATGATTTTATCAGTTCTGCTGGGATCTCATCTGAACCTGATGCTTTATACATCTTCAATTTTTCAATCGCCATTTCAATATCTAATGAATTTTGTTCTGCGACTAGCATTTCTGCTGTCTGTAAATTATCCTCCTCAAAGTCCGGTTCTCTTTGTATATTTAATAGCTGATTAAAGTAACTTTTCCATCTATTTGACATACTCCTGGAATCTACAATCATATCCCCATTTTCATTCCGAATTTTGTTTGTTCTAGCCTGAAACCCTTTCTTCTCTTTACTAATTCCCTGATATACTTCTCTAATGTTCCTATTTTTTGCATTCATTTCAAGATCATTAATCTTCTCTCTCAAATATTCCCACTTTTTACTCTTTAGTAACTTGGTGGTTTCCCGTCTAATACTAGCCAATTGCTCTAAATTTACGTCATTTGGCTCGTGTAACCATTTCAGTTTTGCTAGCTTTCTTTTCTATACAATGTCGGCACATTCCTCATCAAACCATTTCTTGTTTTGCCTCTTTTTTAATCAACCAATGCTTTCTGATGCTGGCAATTTAATAGTATCTCTTATAGCCTCCCATTCTTTATTTATATCAGTTTCTTCTTCGTTTGCCAGATTGTCAACTGAAGATTCCAGTACTTCAAATCTATTAGAAAATTTGATTTTGGTATTCTTGCCGCGTTTCATCATTTAAAAAAAAAATTAATTCAAAGTTTAAAGAATCATCTTTAGCGTTTGTTCGTCTCATAAGCGATAGCCGTTGTCTGATATTCACTCTTACCAGATGATGATCCGAATCGCAGTCTGTCCCTGTAACTGATCTAACATCGATAATGCTACTGTGCCAGCGTTTGTCCACTAATACAGGGTCTATCTGGTTCCGAGTTACGCCATCTGGAGGTGTCCAGATGTATTTATGAATATCCTTATGCTGAAATGTTGTGCTGTTAACAATGAGATTCTTTGATGAGGCAAATGTGACTAATCTAACCCCGTTGTAACCTCGTTTGCCTATTGTTAGTTTGAATATATCTTCCCGCCCCACGTTTGCATTAAAATCTCCTAAGACAATTCTCATATGAAAGCTATCAAGTAAGTATTCTAATTCTTCATAGAACTCATCCTTGATCTTGTGATCTTTGTCTTCTGTAGGGGCATGTACATTTACAATTTATTATAAAATCATGTCGTTTACCCTTTAGAATTATATATGATATACTCTCACTAACAAAATTATATCTCGGATAGCGGATTGGATCCTCCTTCTGACAAAAAACCTGTTCCAAATGCAGATCTTTCTGCACCGTCGTAGTATAATGCAAAGCTTCGTGATTACTGACTACCTTCTCCTGGCCACCTAACTTCCTGTAAAGCGACTATATCGAAGGGCGATTATATATATATATATATATATATATATATATATATGTAATTATACAAATCATCACTCATTACAAAACCCAATTTTCAAAATGAAAGAATATTATGACGTTCAATGTTTCTTATGGTTAAGTTTTCTTCTGCACTTCAGTTGACTCCAAATTCTCAGTTCAACCGAATTCTAACTAAGGTTTGATTATATTCAAAGCACAGAAGTCCTACACAGCCAACTAACAAACAAACCTTCCCATGGGGTAAAAACAATGGAAATTAAACTAATATTATTGGAATAAGTATAATAAAATATTTGTTCTCCCTAAATTTTATATCCCCAACGCAAAGAACGCCAGATATATAGACCAATGAAGATGTAAGTTGACGGGTTCATGTTAGGTTGAGGGCACGTATAACATACACTGTGGTATAAGCGAGAGTTAATACAGTACTGTTCTAGGCGTGCTCTCATTTCCGTAGTGTTATTGTGAGTGTTCTGTTGCTTTTAGTAAGTGGAGAAAATGAACCCTGTAAACATATTGGTTCAAGTTATCGCTAAACTGACAAACGAAGGTTAAAAAGAGACAGAATGTGAAATGTCGCGAAATGAGCTTGAAGTTGGTGATGTTATGTATGACCTAATAAGGAATCGGAATCAGTTGAAGAATGTCATATTCTGGACACTGATGAAAATGAACTACGAGATGATGATAGAGTCATACCTCGTGTACAAGATAGCGAACCAGCAGAAGCAATTGCCTCGTCAGAAGAAGAATCGAGTACTTAACAGCATTCTGATTCTTTTTTTTAGTCCGTCCTCTCCAAAAGCAACCCAGGTCATTACTTCTAAAGAAAGAGTAAGGTAATTGAGTATTGGGTACTGCCACGTACACCAAGGAACAAAAAGAAAATCTTTAACCATAGGTCATGGAACAATAAGAAACATAGATTATTATGGCTAACAAACGAAATCCAAGTCTAAAAAATGAAGCAAGCAGTTGAGCAACAAATTTATATTATAATAACATGAAAAATGTACACCGAACAAAATTTGAAGCATTCTGTCTGCGGCTGTCTAGAAATGAAATTGTAAAAGAAAGTGACATAAAGATAATAATTGAATTCGAAATAGTGACCTCGTGGGTACAGATCAAATCTAGTTCAAAGCAAGTACTTATGTAATTACATAAGTTTAAAAAGTAGCCTATTATAAGATCGTCAGCCGCAAAATATCATCATATGTGACAATGCGTCAGATGCATAACACGACAATTATTGAAAAATAAATACAAACCTTCAGATGTGAGTGCACATTACTTATGGACAAATGCACCGATGAACAGGTTTTAATGCATATGAAAGTGGTTTCAGTAAGAAGATCTCTTTCGGCAGAGTGTTAGAATATCAAAGAACCAGTAAAGTGTATGGTGTTGTGCAATCGAAAGGCGCGACTACACACTCATACACTATAATGCCGGTGGTGTCAAGAGCTGGAAAACCGATGCCAAATTTACTACTGATTCTTCAAGAACCTTAAGTTGTTTACGCATGAGTTGTGAAACGCATGTGTCAGGCCGACAACCTTGTAATAAAGTGAACTATGTCGGAAAAATGACAAAAAACGTATGGTGAGAATTCCTACAAGAATTACTGCTTCCCACCTCTGCAACATTCAATCTATTGCTATTAGTCTCATATGGGATTCACTGCGACGGGAATATAATTAAACAGCTGTTAGAAGAAGGGGACTATAAGATTGAAAAAGTAGTGGTGAAAGTCATGCCACCAAATATATCTAATGAGTTGCACTCTTTGGACAGATATTTTTCTTCGAATGTACAAGCATATGCTTCGACACATCTCCCACAATGTAGCTTTTGGCGATTCTTGTTATACATTGCAGCATTGCAACAATACAATAAAAATGCATTCACTTGTTTACCAAGATTCCAACATGCGTACCGGAATGGTTGGGTGCTAGATGGATTGGCACCCAGGGGTGAACAACACTTCCAAAACACAACAGAATACTGTATCCGAAATGTACAAGGAAAGCGTAAAACCTATACAAACACAGCCATTTTGAAGTGCTGGTGGTGTACTGCAAATGTCTGTTTCCAACATTTTTCAATTACTATCATTGTTGTGCCACACATGTTCCTGTATAAAAACAAAAAGTGAGTCTGATGAAGGAAGCAATAACATGATCACAACATAGTTTTTCAATGTGTGCGTAAACTAGTCACTGACAGAAGGTAAATTTGTTTATTGCTTATAGTGCTTAGAGCTCATGTTCTGTGCTCTGTATCACATACGTTTATTTTAGTGGGGTTGTGAAATTTAGCGAACATTAATATTTCCAGTATTATTAGTTTCATTTCCATTATTTTTTGCCTCTGGTGAAGGTTTGCTTTTAAGTTACGGAGGAAAAAGTTCATGTAATTACAAATTTAAATGTTACAAACCCTTTAAGAATTCATCATTTGTCCTCGTGAGGACGGGTACCCCAGTTTGAAAACCAGAGAGCTATAGAAGTAAATCCCAACATGAAATACTTCTTCCTAAATACTTTTATATAGCTGAACTTTAAACAAAAAAATATATATCCAGAATCTGTAAGACGAATGCGGCATTAACGAAGGCCTTCCATTGATTTCTTCAGTAAATTGAATCCAGTTCTCTGATATCTAAATATTATGCTTCCATTTATCCCTGAAGAATTTCGCAAAAGAAGAAAAACCAGGAAGCTACTTATGCAAGGAATCTGAATCGAAGAAAACAGGAGATACATTCTTTAGGATATAAGGTATGTTAAAAGGACTAAGAGTGATATATTACATGTTACACGAATTGTAGTGCCATTAAAATAACAAAATTAAACAAAAAATACGTAATTATACATTTGCCTGTTGTCTAATAATTAATTTTTCTCTATTTATTTAATTTTGTACTATGTCATTAATCTTTTCCTCGTTTTTTATATATATCTTGTACATATTATATATTTAATTCGTTAAACTTAGAGTAAATCAAAATACATTATAAATATTAATTGTATTGTATTCAAAATTTGTAATCGTTTATATATATTGTAATTTAGATGTAAGACTATTTCTTTGTATTTTTTTAAAAACCTGGTTGAGTGGTAGCAAGGCCGTAAGGCCTGAACTCTGCCAGATAAAATAAAACAATTATTATTATTATTATTATTATTATTATTATTATTATTATTATTGTTATTATTATTATTATTATTATTATTATATTAGCTAGATATCTGTGAACAAATTAATTTACTATCCTTACATGGTAACAATGAACAGAGAGATTTTGTTCTGAGGTAGCGTTCTAACTAACTAACTAAGTAACTCACCGGCACTATCGAACTCTTAGGTTCGTGGCAGCGTGGACATAAGCTCCCCATACATCCTTATCCTAAGTCAATGCTTTCCTACCATCACTTGTAAAATCTACTTCCTTCAAATCATAGTTAATGGTATTCTCCCACCTCATTCTTGGCCTACCAACTGGGCGTTTTCCCTCTGATTTTCCTACAAGAAGCTTCCATGAACATCTTTCATTCACAATTCGTGCCACATGCCCTGCCCATCGCAGTCTACGATATGACGTAGCGTTCAGAATTCACTTTTCCTAAGACCCGAATTCAAATTTGGAGGTCGACCAAACGGATGAGCAATTGTTTTGCTGTTCCTAGTCTCAAGGTGAATGTTGGATTTGAATTTCATCAATAGAAATCTATTCATCGTAATCACCTTTACTTAATATTAGTTATTCTATACTAGGACTAAAACTGAACCCTGGGAAACATATGACAAACACAATATAAATACAGCTTCATGGACAGAACTAAAGATTCTGATCGACATGACATTAGATATTGGAATATTTTTTAGAGAGTCCTTGAAACGTTTTGATTCAAAACGAATAAATATGATCGTAAACTGTTTTGACAATGTTTAGTATGTAATATGCTATAATGTTTATCAATTACATATGAATACGATAAAACAATAAATTTATTCTTAAATCCAACATGTACATAACGTACGCACATTTGAAAATACTGTATGGGAGATGAATATAATTTATTTTAATACTAAACTATATTTCCCTAAATAAACATACAGCAGTGTAATATTGCAAGATCGTATCATGTCTAGTTTCTTATCTAGTCGCTTAATAACATTAGTTTGTTTGTTACCAGATATCAAAATTACAGAATTACTTTGACCTAAATTAAATTATTCTCCCTATACAAAAATTCTTGTTTCATTGTTATTAACACAATACAGCTAGTTGCAACTAGCACAAATTTACATGGAGTAATGTTGTCATTTGCACATACTCTTCTTTTTTATTTGTATTCCATATTAAGTGTTTTTTAACGTCATATTTTATTAACTTCATTTAACACCTAAAATAAAACAAAGTAGAAAAAATAAAGGAGTAAAATATTCAAATACAAAACAGATTTCTACAATAACTGTAACATAGTTGAAATACATATTTAACTGGATGGCGTCATAGTATATCAATCAGCTGCGATCAACAAATCTTGAACACTACTTGTTTAAAAAATTTTATGTATTTTTCAATAGCAGATTGTTGCACGTATGGGGAATGAAAGACGTGCATGGAAACTTCTTGTAGGAAAGCCAGAAGGAAAACGCCCAGTTGGTAGACAAAGAATGAGGTGGGAGAACAACATTAACTATGATTTGAGGGAAGTAGATTATACAGGGAATGATTGGAAAGCATTAGCTCAGGATAGGGATGTATGGAGAGCTTATGTCCGTGCGGCCATGAACCTACGGGTTCGATAGTGCCAGTGAGTAAGTAAGTAAGTAAGTAAGATCGTTTCTGCAGATTCTGGATTAAAGTATACGATTTCTTCCTTGCAGTTTTACTAGCTCCACATCTGGGGTGTTTTGGTTCATTCCCTTCCTTACAGAGGGTTTTTCAAAACAGCATATAGCAGTATTTCTAATACATTTGAAAATCGCATAAAAATATTGTTTCATATTAATTGTTCTAGTTGACGTCTACCCGACTGGGATCCCAGGTCTAATCTCTATTTTTTCAGAGGGGTGGGCCATACCGGATTTTTTTGGAGTTTTCTTGGGGTTCTCTCTCTCCCTCACTCTGTCTTTCCATGTTCTAACAGCCCTAGAAGGTCCGTGGCCTATCAGCGGGCTGCTGATCGCACATTTGGATACATTAATCTCAGAGGAAGACTATCATTCTGTCAGTATATGGTGACATGTGGTCAGCATTTCGGGTCTCTTAGCCGTTATAGCCGGTATTCTCACACTGGTACCGGTAGTTATTGTACCTACCGAAATGTCTTACGATATTGGATGGGCACCGGTCTCAGACTCGCCGAAATTCCATGAGAAAATGTATTCCCCCGTGGAGACGCGAACCAGCGCAAGTTCTGTAGCACTGCGCCAAGGCTTCTTGTCTTAACCACTTGGCTAAGGAGCGGGATCGGGGTTCTCTCGATTCCCGAATTTCATCCCACCAACACCCTCCGTCCTCTCTTACCCCTTGATGTTATTTAATTTCTCATTCATTAATTTCATACCACCATTCACCAAATGTCATGTTACTGTTGGCGTGGATAGGTTCACCTCATGTCATGTTACTGTTGGCGTGGATAGGTTCACCTCATGTCATGTTACTGTTGGCGTGGATAGATTCACCTCATGTCATGCTACTGTTGGCGTGGATAGATTCACCTCATGTCATGTTACTGTTGGCGTGGATAGGTTCACCCCATGTCATGTTACTGTTGGCGTGGATAGATTCACCTCATGGCATGTTACTGTTGGCGTGGATAGATTCACCTCATGTCATGTTAGTGTTGGCGTGGATAGATTCACCTCATGTCATGTTACTGTTGGCGTGGATAGGTTCACCTCATGTCATGTTACTGTTGGCGTGGATAGGTTCACCTCATGTCATGTTACTGTTGGCGTGGATAGATTCACCTCATGTCATGTTACTGTTGGCGTGGATAGGTTCACCTCATGTCATGTTACTGTTGGCGTGGATATGTTCACCTCATGTCATGTTACTGTTGGCGTGGATAGGTTCACCTCATGTCATGTTACTGTTGGCGTGGATAGGTTCACCTCATGTCATGTTACTGTTGGCGTGGATAGGTTACACCTCATGTCATGTTACTGTTGGCGTGGATAGATTCACCTCATGTCATGTTACTGTGGCGTGGATAGATTCACCTCATGTCATGTTACTGTTGGCGTGGATAGGTTCACCTCATGTCATGTTACTGTTGGCGTGGATAGGTTCACCTCATGTCATGTTACTGTTGGCGTGGATAGGTTCACCTCATGTCATGTTACTGTTGGCGTGGATAGGTTCACCTCATGTCATGTTACTGTTGGCGTGGATAGGTTCACCTCATGTCATGTTACTGTTGGCGTGGATAGGTTCACCTCATGTCATGTTACTGTTGGCGTGGATAGGTTCACCCCATGTCATGTTACTGTTGGCGTGGATAGGTTCGCCTCATGTCATGTTACTGTTGGCGTGGATAGGTTCGCCTCATATCATGTTACTGTTGGCGTGGATAGGTTCACCTCATGTCATGTTACTGTTGGCGTGGATAGGTTCACCTCATGTCATGTTACTGTTGGCGTGGATAGGTTCACCTCATGTCATGTTACTGTTGGCGTGGATAGGTTCACCTCATGTCATGTTACTGTTGGCGTGGATAGGTTCACCTCATGTCATGTTACTGTTGGCGTGGATAGGTTCACCTCATGTCATGTTACTGTTGGCGTGGATAGGTTCACCTCATGTCATGTTACTGTTGGCGTGGATAGGTTCACCTCATGTCATGTTACTGTTGGCGTGGATAGGTTCACCTCATGTCATGTTACTGTTGGCGTGGATAGGTTCACCTCATGTCATGTTACTGTTGGCGTGGATAGGTTCACCTCATGTCATGTTACTGTTGGCGTGGATAGGTTCACCTCATGTCATGTTACTGTTGGCGTGGATAGGTTCACCTCATGTCATGTTACTGTTGGCGTGGATAGGTTCACCTCATGTCATGTTACTGTTGGCGTGGATAGGTTCACCTCATGTCATGTTACTGTTGGCGTGGATAGGTTCACCTCATGTCATGTTACTGTTGGCGTGGATAGGTTCACCTCATGTCATGTTACTGTTGGCGTGGATAGGTTCACCTCATGTCATGTTACTGTTGGCGTGGATAGGTTCACCTCATGTCATGTTACTGTTGGCGTGGATAGGTTCACCTCATGTCATGTTACTGTTGGCGTGGATAGGTTCACCTCATGTCATGTTACTGTTGGCGTGGATAGGTTCACCTCATGTCATGTTACTGTTGGCGTGGATAGGTTCACCTCATGTCATGTTACTGTTGGCGTGGATGATAGGTGTTGACAATATTGTGATTAGTGCGACTTTCCAGGATGACGTCAAACCTGAACAGTGAGAAAGAGCAGAAGAGGCTGATGACGAGTTGTAATCCTTCTTCGTGACCATGGACTCAAAAACAATGGCGGTATGGATCATGCGAGAAGCATCTGGTGTGGTGGGCCTGGAACACAACCACCAACTCACAAAACACTGTGGGGTAGACTTCATCCCATGCATCCATAAGGTAGCGCAATAAATATTTCAGGTCGCGGTGCTCAGGACAGTCTGCCCACTCATATGCACAACGGTAAAAAGGCAGTGCCTGAAGTCAGCTCTTTCTTTTACGATGTGCTTGGTGCCTATTTTGCTCGCTTAAATACTATTTTGACTGCATATTCGGGATAGCCATTTGCTTGAAGTGCCTTTTTCAGATGTTTATCTTCTTCATGAAGATGATGTCTGTCTCTAGTCGCAGTGATCGGATGACGACGCTGTTTATTACTGAAGTTATTTGTGTTGAATGGCACAAATATCTATCAGTATGAGTCATTTCCGGTATACTGTTTGTGTAAGTCTTCCTTCAGGTTTTCTTATCACAAGCAGCCTATATCTAGAAATGGCAGCCGCTGTTCTTGTTCCATTTCCGTGGTGAATATTATCTGATCATGTTGGCTGTTTAAGTTTGTTAGGAATTCGTTGAAGAATCAAGACTCTACAGGGAAACAATATAAATTGAGAAAGTACTACATTCCATGAACACCCGAGATGACGCCCAAAGATTTACCATCTACATGGAAAACTGCTCTCGCTGTCTACATATCATCATTAGAAATCGTAGAATATATGGAGAAAACAACGGATGGGCAATATGGAGAGTGGTCGATCCTTAGATTGGTGTACGATTTCCGAAACGGACCACAGTAAAACTTCAATGTGTTTAATTACATGAGACGTAAACCAGTCACTGGCATGTGGGATAATGCCGAAACCCCGAAATCATTGGCCAGAGTCCGAACGTGAATCCATGACGCAGAAAACCCAAGAAAATTTAATAATCATACTTATATCAGGGAAACTCTACATAATATATATCAGAAATCCGGGTTTGAATCCCGTCCAGGCATTTATTTTTCTTATCATACCATATATATAGGGCTATATATATATATATATACAGAGAGAGAGAGAGAGGATTTATAAACGACATAACTCCCCATTCTGTATTTCTTTCTATCTATACCTCTCTATCTAGATCTATCCTCCTCTATCCGCTCTGCCATCTATTCTTACCCCCTCATATATATCAACTAACCTGAAGTGTAGGCCTACAGTATTATAATAGTTGTGTTCCCGTATTTTTCACCAACACTAGATATTGTTAGTGAATAATGATCGATTTTCCTAATAAATAGCTAGTCAAGTAATATGATTAAGAAACAGCTATAAAGAAAACTTCCTCATGATCTAATCAAGTTTTTTTTTCAGAGGAAGAAAAAATCCCGCCAACTTGTTTGAACACTGAGAGAGAAAAAGTCAATGATGTTTAAGGAAGGTTGTGAAACTCCGCCTTGGAGGGGGAGTTAAAATGGTTTGGAAACAGTTTCTTAGAGAAAACAGAGTAGGATAATACTTTTTAACACATAAAAACATATGTTACCAGAATGTCTCATGTATGCGTAACGCAACGATGAGCGCATAGCCTTATGTGAGAGTTATCAAAAATTACGGAGAAATGGTTTCATATTCTGGCTATATTGTGCATCAGGCGTCTAATTACATTCGAAACCCCTCCGCAGTATAGGCCTATATATATAGTGTGTAAAAACTTCTGTTTACAAACATAGAGAGTTTTTAAACTTGTTTATGTGAAAAATTGAACAGGATTTCCGTTTCTCCGCTAGGAGTCCTTGAACGGTTTGACGCTGGATGATTTGATTTATTCAACCTGCCGTGTGATAAATGTTTTACAGATGTTGTTGAACATTTCGTCCGTTTACATTAATGAATAGCTGGCATCCGCGTAAATTATGGTCTCACACCTTCAAAACAACCAGGTGTATCACAAATAATTGCTGCAGCTTCAGAAATAAGAGCAACCAGCTCTTCTGGAATGTCTATTGGTGTCTCGTACACCAAACTCCACATCTCCCCCCAAAAAAGAGATCCATAGGAGTGAGATCGAGATAACATGGTAGCCACTGTACTGGCCCATTCCTCCCAATCGAAGGATTGGGAAAAACGTTCAGATATTGTCGGACATCAAGGGCTTAGTGTGGTGGGGCCCTGTCATAGTGGAACTATAGTGCTTATCTGGTAGCGGAACATTCTCCAACAGTTCCGGTAGTATGTCACGAAGAAAGATAAGGTAATTTCCTCCACGAAGTCGGTTAGGCAGAAGATACATGGTCGTGAACAATGCTCCCCTATTGTATAATCTGCCATCAAGAACTTTTCGACATCACTACCGTACAGAAAATGTGTAATGTAAATACACCATTAGATGCAATCAATAATTACTATAAATGTTTAGCCTGAGACGTGGACACTACTGGCAGCAATGAAAACATACCGTTCCAATGACTACCAATGTCTACGTCTTGCATACGAAGCAGTCAAAACAACTCTCAAATGTCACCGTTTTGCATACGAAACAGTTAAAACTACAGTGAACGGTGGCCTAAGTAACGTCAAGCGTCAAATCCTTCATGGACCCTTAGTGGGCAAACGGAGGACCTATCATTTTTATACATAAAATATATTGTTTTATCTCCTCTACAAACTCTTAAAGTTTGTATACAGATTTTTACACCATATATATATATATATATATATATATATATAGAGAGAGAGAGAGAGAGAGAGAGAGAGAGAGAGACGGGGGGAGAGATAGAGAGAGAGAGAGAGAGAGAGAGAGAGTTATGCGGTAGGGTTAATGGTTTAAAAAAAATAGTCTTTAAGATGAGGAATTTAATTCGGACGAACCACTTGGTACTTTTCGAGAGGATTAGGCTACTCGGCGGTCCCAGTTTTATCTTCCTTTCTCTTCATTATCATGTTTGATATATACTACTTAAACTATACACAAACGCTTCACCCTACGTGTCTCTCTGTACACAATACACGCAGAACTACACAACTTTTCCAAAATAATCTGCCGGCATAATACGTCATTTCAAATAGACTGCATTAATGCCATTTATTCACCTAGCCGCGGGACCTGAAGTACGAAAAGTCTAGTGGGTGGGATTGCGATAGAAAATGCATCTTCTGCGGCGAATATATTCTGAGAAAACTTGCACAAAGTTATATTTTAACTTTACCGATTTAGAAGATTCCATATACATAATGGTTATTTGTTTACTCTGCCTTCCTTCGGATATTGGAAACTGAATTTGACAGCGTGTTAATTGAATACCTTTACCTGTAATTCCTAATGTACTGTAATGTTTCCTCACAGATCTCTTTCTCTTTAGCGTATATCCTAGAAATCCTACTGGAGCACCCTGTCCGCGGGGATATGTAGAGTAGAGAAACTGAATTCTAGTCTTGTCTCAAGAGACAGAGGATACGCATTTGACTTCACTAGAAAAAACTAAACAAAATACACAAAACCTTTTCAAGGGACCTTTACGGTATGTACACCGTTAGAAATGATTTAGCTTCACATGAATCTAAAACTAAATGTATTCCTGGAAAATCTTATTCAAAACTCTGTATTGTATCTATGAATTTGCCATACACCCTAGGGATATTAATACCGTTTATTACGTAAACATTTGTTTTAATTTCTCCGAAAAAATTATCGCAACGAAAATTGGTGGTTTTTAAAATCTTTAGGAGAAGATAATACTGAAAATGTAAACATATTTTGATTTAATGTAAACTTATGGGTATATTAAATCTATTGTAATACGGAGACATTTCTGAAGACTATCCAGTATGATTTAGCCTACATTACATATCACAAATATTGAGATTTTGTAAATATATTTTCTCGAGCAAAATGATAATTCATGAAATTTCGTGAAAGCTGGATATAATTTAGCACCCGATCCCAATAAAAATATTTATTTTTATTCTTTCTCATTACTGTGCATATATTCGAATTTCAGAGCCGATAAAACTGTTAAGGACTTCTTCCTGAATTTGTTCAATATTCGACGCAAACATTGAGATGAAACGTTATCACTACCAATATTTCATAGTACAGTTTAAAAAAATGTATCTAAAAACCTCATCGCAATCACCAAAGAAATGTATTCAGGCAACAGTACAACTAGCAATATGGAAACAGGAAATCTAAACAAATTTTAGTCCTGCAAGGAATATGACAAGGAGACGCATTAAGTCCCATATTGTTCTCACTAATAATGGATGAAATCATCAAAGAACTAAAAGTTGAAGTTAGAAAAGGGATTAAAATAGGTAACAAAAGCTGAAGATAATAAACTATGCTGATGACACAGTTCTAATTTCACAAAGTGAAGATGATTTTACAAATGCTATTACGCAAATTCAGAATCATTGCAGCAAAATATAACATGAAAATCTCAACAAATAAGACCAAATCAATGGCCATATCCAAGGACCCACGACGTGTTAAATTAGAAATAGAAGGGAAAAGTATAGAAGAAGTCATGAAATTCAAATATTTAGGAGTATAAATTAATAGCAGCAACAGAATAACAGACGAAATCTTCCATCAGGCAAATATAGCAAACAAAATATCGGGATGTTTAAAGAATAATGTTTGGAAAAATATAAAATATAAGAATAGAAACAAAAGTAAGAATTTACAAATCTGTCATAAGACCAGTTCTAACATATGGTTGTGAATGCCGAACAGAAACTCAAAAAACTAAACAAATCAATGAAACAACTGAAATGAAAGTTTTAAGGAAAATCGTAGGAAAATCGCTGAGAGAGAAAATTCGCAGCGCTGTTATTAGAGAAGAATGTGAAATTGAACCTATAAACCTCTGGATAAATGTTAGAAGACTAAACTGGAACGATAATATAGATAGAATGGAGAACAGTAGATTAGTGAAGAAAGTACGTGACTGGACACCTCAGCAGAAAAGGCCTTTAGGACGACCACAACTACGATGGATGGACGTCACCATACCCCGGACCTGTAGTGAATGAACACGCAACAAGCTGCCAGCTTTCATGCGTAGAGGAAGAAGAAAGAAGAAGAAGTTAATAAAAAATTAATGACACCAGATTTTCATTTCGACATTCCAGGTATTCACTCCAGGCATTGGCGTATGGTAAGCCACTTCTGTGGTTGCGGCGCAGCGCATGGAAGGCCGGTTTACGCTGCGACAATTTTATGTTGTGTGATGATGATGATAGCAGTGATACGTCAAGAGAAGTCTTAACCCGAACCTTAATCTAATGAGGTGAATATGATGTGGTATTGATGATAATAATGGCCAGATGATCTTCGGGACTGTTTGGACCTTACAATTTATTGACATCTCTCTTACAAGAGAGGAAGAATTCTCACCGAGGAAACTTGTCCTGACCGGAGACCGAACCCGGGTCCGCAGCACGCTAACTCGAGACCAAAGCGGAGAACATACACTGACTGTATTTTCTGGACACATTCAAGGATTCTAGACATGATGCTACCATATATGTATACTTAAATATCTAAAATTAAGGATGATTGGACGGCGTTATAATTCAACCGGCCAAGCGCCATTTAAAAAATATATTTAGATGTTATCTGTTGCACTGACTCATTAAGTAAGTGTACGCATAAAAAAACATGTAAACGCCATCAGTCCTATAAGATATTCTGTGTTTTGCAACAAACGGCTATGAAACTAGATTTCATGAATACTAATCTAAATCTTGCATCATGCAGCTTAGCGCCTAACGTTCCCGTATTGATGCATTACTGAGAATTGTTGATTTGGCGCTACAATACATAGTGAAGATTGTTAAGTCAATGTGAATTTTTAATGCCATAATGACATGCAGAGCTCAGACAATTTTAGATATGGTTTATAAGAACTGCCCTTAAAATGGAAAGGCATTTTTTTCTCACTGCAAGTATGTGAGAGTTTTGTTTATTATGTGAATTATATGTTTTTCCTACACGAAGTCCCCATACTCCTATTTTATGAACATGAATTTAAAAAATCTGGAGCTTGTCAATTCAGAGGTCATTGTAATAGGCAACGGAGTTAGGAGATCCGCTGTTCATCTTTTAGTAAAATTCGTTCTTATATTTTTTTGTGAAATGGCAAGTGTATATTTTTTCTAAATACACTGTTCGACAAAAATGAACGTTTTTCTTTCACAAGAAGAAAAATAGGCCTATGAGATTTTAGAAGTATTTTTGATCATGAATTTAAATATCATTTCAGTGTTTTCCTATCAGGCAAGCTTTTCTGTGATATTCATTTACATGTTTTTATAATATTTAATAAAATCCATCTAACTCTAACTCATTCTGACTTGCCTAGAAAGTGATAGATAGTGATTTTCAGGCATATTTTGCATCTGGAATATCTCTCTTCTTGGTCCAACAGTAGTCAGCCAGTATATTACCAGAACTCCACTTGCCTTGGTACCTCTTCTCCATTATGGAAATTTGCTGATGAAAACGCTCACCGTGTTCATCAGATGCAGCCCCAAGATTTTCCGGAAATACGTCTAAGTGAGAGTCCAAAAAATGCTTTTTTAAAGACATGCTGCATCCCATAGCTATAGAAGAATGTAGAAGATCAGCCACTATATCACGATAGTTTTCTGCTTTATGGTGTGCAAGGAAATTGCAACATACATTTTTGAAACAATACCAGGCTGCTTTTTCCAGAGGATTTAACAGACCTTCAAAATGTTCATCAGCCATTAGTGACCTATTTGGAGCCCTATAAATATTCCTCCTTTCAGTTTAGCATCACTTACTTTGGGTAATTTCCATTTCTAGTACAGGAATGCATCAGAAAGTTTATCCATAGCTTTGACAAAATTTTTCATTACTCCTAATTTAATATGAAATGGAGGTAAATATATTTTGTCAGTATTCACTAAAGATATATTTGACACATTTTGTCTGGCCAGCGATAAGAGATTCACGTTTAGGTCATGATTTCCTAACATTCTTACCTCTGCAGTCCCATTCGCACAAAAAAACAGCAAAATTTGGCGAACACAAGTTGCAAACCAAGGAATAAAGCAATAACCTTTAAGTCACCATATATATATCATTTATATTCTTCATATAATTTCTTTAAATATAGCTTCAATAAAATCGCTACATGTAAGGTAAACGTTCCTATGACAGGTCAAAGAAAATACTAAAATCAATTTTTAAAAAGTAGCTGTCACAAACAAACTGTGTCTGATGGAAAAATTCTGACTATATATCTGAATTCAGTGTGAAACAATGCACTAGATTTACTAATCTCATTTCTTGTGAAGAAAACCTTGTCGACCAGTGATATTTTCTATGACTACTTAACTCATGCCCCAAATGGGAATCAATGACCAATCACGTTACAATGATTTTTGATTTACAATCAAACACAGTCGTGTTTCACCTCGCTCTTTATCGATTTATCTTCATCAGCTCCTGCTTTTGTGATAAAGAAAGCTCCTCCTTTTTAATGTTCTGAACAGGTCAAAGCATTATTTTTCTCCAACAAATACATTGAATATAGCAAATAAAGAAAAGGTTCTTGGATTTTACTGACTTGTTTACTAAAAAAAATTAATGAATAACCCGTAATGTTGATTATGATATAGTTTGATGCGTTTCATTATTTCTCCACTTGGGTGCACTCTTACAATGTTGCGATCTTATTTGGCAATAAATAATATGATCAAGGTGCAGTGAATGAACATAACCTCACATTTCTGATTTGTTTTCAAACATCGCCATTTACATTAAATATATAAATATTTTAAAATAACTATAGTTAAACAAAGATTCGTGAGTAAACAGCTTAATTGTATTCGTTAAATAGTCCTAACAAATGCCACTCTTAATTTCCAAATTCTCTAGATTAATTCACTCTTCACTTCGTGAGTCGTGAATTTATCGATAATTTGGAAATCACTCGTGGTATTACTTATGATAATTTTAACTTATATAAATCTCCAATGTGAATAATTTATATTAAAATTATGAGATAAATTATTTGTATTATTTATTGTTGTTCCACTTTTTTGTAATATTGTTTACAGTTACATAAGTATATTTATTAGTCCATGTATATGTCTTTTGAAAATGTCTTGTAGTTCAAAATAAGAAAAATAGCGTGCAAGTTGATGTATGTCTATCAACATTTTTTACCGTTAAAACACATAGAGTAGGAATCAGTATAATTATATTATCACATTATCAGTATATACAGTACATACACACTTAGGCTACATTATTATATAAGTGATAATCAAGTGATAAGTAATTAAATAGCTCTTTCTAGAGTCACGTCAAGTCAGAAATAATTAAATAGCTAATTCTAAAATGTAAAAAAAAAACATTTACACGCATTTTCTCGAAACTTATATATTGGTGCATAGCCGGTTGTTACAGAACGCTATCCAATTGTAAAAAGTAATTACATGTAATCAATGTTGTAACTTTTAAACGCATGTTAACAAAATATACTCTATTTTCTTCAGAGGGCAATTTGTCTTTCATGTTTTCTGATATTGTATCAGAAACGAACGAAAATTCAATTCATTAAAATTTTGAAACATAATAGAAGAGTCCAAAATTATTATTTTTGTTAAAAACTAATTACTGAATAACAAAATGAGACACCGTAATGCTATAAAATGTATAGCTGTTAAAAATAATTTTGACACACATCGCAAGTAAATACTAATTCAAAATGAACAAATCCATGCAATTATAACTAGCGAGAAACTAAAGCCAATTGACGGCTACTATGGAAAGGTTAATTTTTATATTATGTGCAATGCAACTTTTATACTCTGACATGTTAATTTAGAGGAGAACGTGCAACAATATGTATATATATATATATATATGGGTTCAGTTAACAGGAATACAAATTTTATTTATTTTTTAATTGCTTTTTTAAACAAAATATATTGTCTCTCTAACATTCATATATATATATATATATATATATATACGAGCTTGATAGCTCGATCGGACTTGTATTCGGGAACTCCCCTCCCCCCCCGCTGCCGACGAACCTGACTGAGATCTTCCTCATTCGTCATGGCAACTTTGGTTTGGAATTTCTTTACGAAAATCCAATGCATATTTTCCCATTAATATGCATAATTAAAATGAGCAAAAAGACATATCCTTACATGTTAAAAAACTATAAAATAAGAATTATATTAAAAAATAACCTATTATAATATTTTATATGAGTTTTGTTACATACTGTTTTTAACTTATCAAGAAATGCTTCAACGAATACTTTCATGTGGTAGTATACACTATTATGATTTTAGTATTGCCATATTTCACACGAGTCTACATTGGTACGTGGTAGTGTGCGGACGTGTTTTTAGTTCTCGAGAACAGTGCGGTGTTGTCAAATTGTAAAAATGCAGGACATGAAGAAAATGCTGGAAAATATGAGAAGAGAGATGGCCCAGGGATTCCGAAAGACGGAGGACATGGTGTCTATGGTAAACTCTGTCGTGGAGAGGGTTCAAGAAATGGAGGTAGCGTGGAGTAGTATCGCAGAGAGAGTGAGGTGGCTGGAAGAAAAAAATGATTTACTATAAAATCAATCTAGAAGGAATAATATTGTGTTGTATGGTGTGGGAAGAGGAGAACGAGTCTTGGGACACTACGGCAGTTATAACAAGGCATGTCCTAAGGCAAATTGGAATAGTTATGCAAGAACGGGACATCGAACGCGCTCATAAAGTGGGTCATGGACGGTACCCCAGGCCTATAGTGTGCAAGTTAGCTCACTATAGGGATAAAGGAGAAATCATAAGGGAGACAAGATATCTACGGGACACTGGAGTGGCAGTGAGTGAAGACCACAGCCGGAGAGTGAGAGAGGAGCGAGCATTCCTGAAACGACATTTAGTGGACGCAAGGAAGCAGGGAGCTCAGGCTTTCATCCGTTTCGATAAACTGGTAATAAATGGACGGGTGAGGACTCGTCGAGAACTGGAGGAGATGTCTGTGTCCACGAAGGAAGCGGCAGGGACAACGCAACGGGAAACGACCTCTGAAAGGCAGAGTTCAAATCGCAATAAAACAACAAGGGAACGAGGTGAGTCGCGTGGAACGACATCGGAGAGGCAGAGTTCGAGTCCCAAGAAACCAACACGGGAACGAGAGGAATGCGAGAGAACTGACAACCCTGCAGAGAAGAGGACAGAAGACAGCAGTGTGAGGGAGGAAAGCTCGGCGCGACAATTGAGGAGCAAGATGTCGGAAAAGCTTGCAAACACAATGCAGAAGGGCCGCCAAGAGCAGGTAAAGAAAACCGTTACAACATAGAGGACAAACCCCCTCTCAGAATTGCTGTGTGGAATATTGAAGGTTTGAAAAAACGAATGTCTTCCGACAGATTCATTGATTTTGTTAAAAGTTTTAGTTTTATTTCATTTATAGAAAACTTGGATGGGGGACAAAGACCATATTGAACTTGATGGATTTAATTGTATAAATAAGGGGAGGGGTGGTAAATAAAAAAGGGGAAGGTATCCGGGAGGGATATTAACAATGTTGAAAAATAATACATTTAGACATGTTGAAAATGTTCATGTTGAAATAGAGGGTGTCACGTGTATTCATGTAAAAATCGGAGATCTTTGTTTATGTATCCTCTCGGTATATCGTCAGCTGGCTGGATCTCGATACGCTATATCTACCTTTTTATGATGACCTGGGAGATACAATGATAGAACTCGGACATAAATTCCCGATGCAGATACTGTTACAATGGGGGAATTTAATGGTAGAACTGGGAGAGAAAATATAACTTTAGGAACGGAAGAAGGAGAGGAAGATTTAAGAAAGGGATTTCGGGCGAATAAGTCCAGGGTTATTAATACGTATGGGAGAGAACTTCTGACGTTTTGCGACATTTATAACCTAGAAATGCTAAACGGAAAATACGGGGAAGATACTGAAGGGGAACGTACGTTCATAAACGGTAATGTAGTACGTGTCGTGGATTATATGCTCTCAGAATCTTATTTCTAGGATTGCAGCATTTAAAGTAGCGGATAGATTCGAATCGCATCACTCACAATTAGAATTTGAAGAAGAAAAGGAAGTGGGGAGCTGGAATACGGGAAAGAGGGGAGACACTAGAACTGTTAGGCGGTTCTGTTGGAGAGAGGATACGACACAGGAACTGCTTAACAAACTAGAGCCTTCGACACCGGAAGTAATAGGCGATGTGGGGGAAGAGGTGAAAAATTAAGATTACTAATGTGGGAAGGGGGAAAACATATGCAGATTAGAGGAAAATCAGGGCAAAAACGATATGAAGGCTGGTACGATAATGCATGTAGGGAAGGAAAAAGACGAGCGGAGAGGGCTTTAGTGAGGTTCAGAAAGGAGGGTGGCGACTTCAATCGGCGGGTGTACATAGAGATGAGGAGACGATATAAAGAGATATAGGCTAGAACCAAGGAGAATTGGTAGGGAAAAATCTTGGAGAGAATTAATCAGGCTATGAAGGAACGGGATGTTACCAAAATTTGGAAAGTAATTAGGGAAATTAAATATGGTAAAAAATTAAATGAAATTACTCCAGAAACATGGGTACTTCATTTCGAAAGAGTGTTTACTTGAGGGGGGAATTGGGAGGGACCGCGGCTATTATTAGTTGGTCATGACGTACCAATGCTAGACTCGGAGATAACAAAACTAGAGGCGAGGGATGAGATTCGATCCATGAAAAATGGAAAAGCTCCTGGTCTAGACGGTATACCAGCCGAGTTCTATAAAGAAGCCTTGAAAATTGATAAATGGACAGGGTACATAGTAGGTACTTTTAACAAGATTTTTGAAAAAGAAGCTTTCCAGATGAATGGTCCACATCAATACTGCATCCTATTTACAAGGGTAAGGGTGGAGTTAACAATCCGGACAATTACCGCGGTGTCTTTTTCTGCCGGTGTTTGGAAAAATTTATTGCACAGTGCTATATAACAGGCTAAAAAATTGGATAAATGAAAATAATAAATTTGACGATACCAAGCGGGGTTCAGGGAAGGCTTCAGGACGGTGAACAATCTATTTGTCCTGAGAACTGCAATTAACAGATGTTTGAGTGTCAAACGAGGCAGGTTACACTGTACTTTTATAGATCTGAAAAAAGCATTTGACTCTGTTGAAGGCAATGCCCTATGGCAGAAATTATGGCAACTAGGAGTATGGGGAACTATGATTAGGGCGCTAATGGAAATTTATAAAAAGTGGAGTTCTGTGTTAAATATGGGAGAGACCAAGTTCCAGAAAATATAAAGGCAGTTAAGGGTGTAAAACAGGGATGCGTATTGTCACCATTGTATTTAACTTATTTATAGACAATGTAGCTTTGATGCTGGAAGTAGAGGGGATCGATGCTCCAACGGTGGGTGGGCGAAAGTATTTCTGTTCTAATGTATGCAGACGACTTATGCCTCTTTTCCACAAAATTAGATGGCATGCAGAAGGGTTTAGATTTACTATCTACATACTGTACGACTTGGGGACTTACTGTTAACGTTAGCAAAACTAAAGCCATGACTTTTAAAAACGGGTCAGTATAAAGCGGGAAGGAAAGGTGGATATACCGTGGTGAGAATTTAGAAAATGTTAAAAACTTTGTCTAGTTGGGGATGACTTTGACAATGAATGGAAAATGGACGAGACACATCGAGAATGCTACAATGAGAGCTAGGAGCCGGAGAAGCGAAATGATTACTAATATGTCAAAATTGCGAAACATACCGATGCGTACACTAGAACAGGTTTATTTTTCGACTGTGAGAGCGACCATGCTGTATGGCTCAGAATTATGGGGTTGGGAACGAACGGGGGCACTAGATATAATTCAACCTATGTTTCTTAAGAAAGCGATGAGATTAGCAACGGGGCTTCAAATTGTGGCATACTGAAAGAATTCGGTACATTTTCGGACACAATAAGGGGCAAAATTATGGCTATTAAGTATTGGTTGGACATAATAAACGGGAATCAGGACTCGCTTAGAGCAGAGTGTTACAATTAACAGAAAAGGCAGTGTGTTTCGGGAGATTGGGTAATCGGTGTAGAAAGGGGATTGAAGGGCATAGGGGTGGGTTGGGTATGGCAGAGGAGTACGCGGAATAATAGAAATGTTTGGAGGACAGTTAAGAATAGACTAATCGATATAGACAGGCAGTATATAGAAGCAGAGTGTGGACAGAAAATATCGCTCACCCTGCAGACGGAACTGAAACTTTCGTGGGGAAGGGACAAATATTGACTCTGGATCGATATGATAGAGGTGCTATTGCATGGTTTCATGTGGGGGGATGGATGGCCCATAATTTAACAAATGATGAAGGCATTAAACTATTCCCACTATGCGATGACCATAAAAACTGGCAGCATATTATAGCATTCTGTAGACAGGCAGAACAACTTAGATTACAGATGCTACCGGAGAGATTTCTCAGGTCGGATCGAGGGAGAGTGGCGTGTTAGGATCTTTTAGGACGGATCGAGAGTGAATAAAAACATGCAAATTTTTGGGTACAGTAAGAAAATTGAGATATAACAAAATTGTAGATTAAGGATATATGTATTAACAATAACAAGAATCTCGATATGGTCTTTGTTTTCGATCTTTAATTATGTTATATAATAAATAGGTCTTATAAGTTGAATAGTCTGATAGTGTATTTGATGCCTGCAGTGACGGGGAAGGGGGGTATGAGCGTGCGGTGTGTATGTGTGTGGGGGTGGTATGTGTGTGTGTTTTTTAAATTGTTTTCTAGCATTTTTTAATATTAATATATGGAATATGGATGGATGTAGATATGTATTATTGTGATGTAGTGTAGACATAGATTTTACTTATATGTAGCCTGTTATTGTTTTTTGATACATGTGTATTTATAGGTATTTGTTTATATTATGAGTAGTTTTATTTTTTATTCATGGAAAAATAATGCACGTACGGCCAAGCAGGCCCGTGCGCAATGTAAATGCATATGTATTTTCTTTATTCTGAAAAAAAGGCAATACATTCCATTATATTGCACACCGGAAAAATCTATATCATCGATTCATATTTCTGTTGGAAAAATGGTTACGGCACGTATTCATATAATCAAATTTTAAAGAAATCCAATGTAAACCTTGCCAGTTCTTGAAACTCAAGGAAAATTACCTTTTTTTATAAAGAAGACAGAAAAATCTCAATTTACTTTTATAGGGTTATTTGAACGCAGATATGTAGAAAATTGTGCGACATTTTGTACAAGCTAGTTCCGTGATATGGCTACCAGATTCTGTAGGTCTCTATAGCCGAGAGAATTGCCAACTTATGGACAGTTTCCTCTTTAAAATAACCAATTGAGCAAATCTCTTCAATTTTTCCCCTGCAATCTTTTCAGTACATTTTCTTTAGAAACTGCTTCGCCCAGACGCTAGGTTTTATTTCAACTTGAATACGAATATTCAACATGTACAAAGAAGCCAAAAAATCGTTTATCAAAACTGGTGCCTTATTATAAACTTGAAGGCCGAAGAAATGTAGGAAGACCGAAACGACGTTGGAAGGACGACCTGTAGCATATTGTGCAGCAGGGAGCGAAACGGTCAACAAGCCCATGCCTTGAACATGATGATGACGAATGCGGATATTTCAATATCAGAATATAATTTCACAATCATGCCAAACGTACTGCATTATTTCAACAAAAACGTATGACTTCAAAGGTTTGAAACACATTTTACTGTACATTTATACCTATTCAAATTTAATGTAACATATATAACTTACGTTAATCAGTGTGATACAAATTCCACAACTTAACGATGGCAAAATTTGTACTAACGGATAAGTGGGTTCTTTTATATATTTTTACGTATTGTTGTCTCGCCCATAGATCACTTAAACTGTATAACTGTCACAGGATTGATGAACGGGGCAAGAGGTACTATACCAGGATTCTTAGCTAAATTTTGAAATTTCTTAGATTTGGACAGAGTGTATCTTTCAAAAACTGTCTTGGCTGCTAATAAAGGATCAATTTCAATTTTAAGAAACCGTCTTTACCTAATATCTACTTTATAGTTTGTATACTTCAATTACAATTTTGTAATGTATTTACAAAATGTATTTAATCAATTTGGAAAATTAACTGTCTGTATCACTTTGTTCTTGAGATAATCCTCTAAGGAGGAAAGTTGTATGTAATAAATAAAACAATCAAAATAATGACACGGGACTCACGGTTTAACTGTCACTTTTAAAGAAACCAATTCAATATTTTGACATATTAAAATTCCATTGACGAATTAGCAAAACACAGAATCAGAGGCGAGCACTCTTCTACAGGGACGACAACTAAATCATTAGTAATAAATTTCGTTCGTTCATTAAGTTACTTTTCCTTCATTTGGACTCCACCTCTTGTTAATTTAAGATATCGTCGACTCTAAAATACACAATTCTGATTATTCACAAACCCTCTAACAAGGTCACATGTCATGATTTCGTGTAAAGTGTATGAAACGAAATTTGATTCGTTGGATTTACTTCATGTTTCTTTTTAGGGATTATAGTTGTGCCCACTGGGTTTATTTCCTCAATATATATATATATATATATATTGTATATAAATTAAAAATATAAAATAGATACCCGAGATATCAGTCGTCCTCATCTTACACTAAGACCTCATCTTACAGCCTTTATAAAGTTGAGGCCTTACACTAAGACCTCATCTTACAGCCTTTATAAAGTTGAGGCCTTACACTAAGACCTCATCTTACAGCCTTTATAAAGTTGAGGACGATTGGGATCTCAGGTATCTATTTCATATTTTTAATTTACATCGTGACATCAACGGTGTTTCGTCATGAATTTTAAAAGTATTTAAATATTCACAACTAGTTTCATTACTATTATTACTATTTGCAAGAAGAAAGCTTATCCAGAAAACATTGGAATGGTGTGCACCTTCAAAAAGAAAGTAAAGAAGACCTCGAAACTCGTGGATGCAACAAATAAGACTTGGAATGAGAACAAGAGAACTGGAGGACTTGAAGTGGATGGATAGGGAACAGTATAGAAGGAAAATAAAATTGTAGGCACAGAAAGATGGTTATACATTTAAAATCTGTATATAAATAAGTTTTTTTTAGAAAGTTTTGATCACAGAAACTAACTATCTGTTATACGTTCTTTGCCAAATGGCTCCACAACTTCACTCTTAGAATGTCTTTCCGACATACCTTTGAAACCTCCTGCCATAATTATTTCTCTAGTATTCACAATCTTAAATATTACATCATTTAATTTTGTATAAACTTCTTTCTTCCTCTGTCCTTTTTTATCATCATAGATGATTATAGATCAATTAGTATTCTTCCCTGTTTATCTAAAGCACTGGAACACATAATACACTCACAGTTAACAAGATTACCTCATCACTAAAGCTAGGATTTGTATGTAATTACATATTCTTTCTCTTTGCTCATACGCAGCTAAAAATTATAAATGTCCACGAATTAGGAACTTTCTTATCAAATATCAAAAGTTATCATTACATATTTTACATATTTCATCATAATTACATATTTTTACATATTTTAATATTTTTTTATGTAAAACTACATATTCTGTCCTTTAGTTTATTTTATATAAAAATATTTTTACTATTTAAATTTTTTTATGTAAAACTACATATTCTTTCTTTAATTTAAAATAATGTTTTTCTTTTCATAAGCATAATAAAATTTTAACTTCTGTATGACAGTATTTTATTCACACTAGAAACTCAGGTACATGTACACTGAAACAAATTTTTCAAGTTATCCAAAAGCTACAAAAAAGAGGTCATGAAAGAATTCCATTCAATTATTGACACCATAAATATAGCTATACAGAGACGCTGTGTAGAATACCACATTGAAGATATCTTTAAAACTACCACAGACCCATCTGTTTTATGAATGAAATAGTAGAAACATAATAGTTTCTCACTCAGCATGTGTTAACAATTGTGTATCCTTCCCTCATCTCTGCTCTTCTGTCCCGTGGAATAGAATACAACCTGTTTTAAAAATGTTTGATTCGTTGTAATATGAGTATAAAAAATTATAATTTGATACTGTATTTATAAAATTGTTTGTTGATGCAATAGAGATTGAGTCCATGTACTAAAAAACTTAAAAAAAAGCACAGGAGTAATTGTCCATTGTCTCCTCACCCATCGAAATCCAGGATCGAGTCAAGTTAATTTTCTGGATAGGGGGGTTTTATTTGCGTCCCTCCCAATTCCTAATATAAATATCAGGTAAATTTGGCCACTTGCATATGCTATCGCCACTCATCTAAACACATTCTTTGCGTTTACTGATATCCCCATAACAAATTATCATAAAATAAAAACAAGAAGTAATCAACATTTCATAAAAATAAAATTATTGCATTATAATTTGTTGTTAAGATACAATGAGATATTCTAAATATTATCATATCAGGCTTAACATATATTTTATTTTATGTAATTAATTAGGTTTTACACCATAGCTGGTTGATCTGTAACAAGTTACTAAACGTTTTGAAACTTCTTAAACTTCTTATACATCCCTTCAAACATTTCCGTCATTTTCTGTTCTTCTTAACTCTTTTACCCTCTGATAATAAAAAGTAACATGACGCGATGCTTTGTATTTTTCGTCCACAAGAACTTTTAGGTTGTGTCTTAATCAGTATTATTTTGACTGTCTCAGTGTTTCATTGAATTTCGTGTGATGGTTCCTGTAGCATCAAAATTATCGTCTAAGTTAAAATCGTGGGTTAAAATAGATGATTCGTTTACCTACTGATGGAGATGTGTTTCTGTTCCAGACTTGTAATAACCAGATAGTTGGTTCAATTATATCGTCACTTTGAACAACGTGTTTCGCAAGTGCTCTGCATGCTAAAAACAAAGGACTACAAACATCTCAAAAAGCAATTGCTTTTTTCTATCTCAAATGCCACAGTCTTCAAATGTAAGGAGTGAAATTCTTCCATGACATGTGTAATGCTATGGTTGTCCGCAAATATTCCTTGGTACAACCTCCAGGTACCTAAATATCGTGCATTTTAGGGAAGTATTGTGGGAGGCAGAATGCTAACGATTCTACGCTCCGAAAAAACTACAGGCATTTGTGTTAACGATGAAGCACTGACCATATTGTTGCCGAGTGATATAGGTCAACAACTCTATATGTATTGCTGTCGATGAAACAACGGATGGAAAAGTCGCTCTATTGCCACATCTTGTGATTGGTAAGCTGGATGGAAAAGAATCCCCCACACCTTTCCTGAATTCTTCAAAAACGTTGTGGAGCATGAAAAATACGCAACAGGGGCTGCGTTTTATGAACGATGGACTTAAAGTGTTCAAGAAGATAAAAGTCTTTTGTCCTTTATTGTGGATGCTGCGGCGTACATGCTAAAGGCGGGAACTGCTCTACGTGTGTTTTAACCAAAATATGATCCATTTCATCTGTCTCGCATATGGACTGCAACGTGTTGCCGAAGAAGTGCGAACTAACTCTCCACAAATATAGGGGCATTATTTCAAACACTAAGAAAGTGTTGGTTAAGGCCCCCCAACGTGTGTTTACACTATAGAGAATTAATTACCAAATGTTAAATTGCCCCCTGAACCTGTCCTCAGTAGATGGTGACGTGGATTGAGGCTGCCTGCTTTCAGAGTGACTATTTTAAAGAAGTGAAAGTCTTAAATAATCTCGTTTACAAGTACATCAGCAGTTTCCCTATCAGTACGGGAGTGGTCGAACAAATGCCTTCAGTGGCCAATTGGCATATTAAAAAAGCAATTTTGGATTCATTTCTGACAGTATTGTAAACTTATAAACATGTGGCATGACTTTGAAGGAATCAACTGGACAGTGTAGAGGCCGTTAAATCTAAGTTAAGGGTTGTTCAAGGAAATGTTGGAATAAACATAATGAAGAAATTTGAATCTGTTATGGAAAGAAACCCGGCTTCTTCTCCACACTGACTACGGTGTGTAAGATCCTCAACTGGGAAGAAGAGAATCCTCGAGATTACATCTCTCCTGAAAATTCAATCTGCTTAAATTTACACCAGCAACTTCCTGTAATGGTGGAAAGAACATTTTTCTGCTTTATAAAAAACAGCTCTCTGACCGATGACACTCCATGACGATGGAAAACTTTTTGGAATATGCCGTCTCATAGTTCATTGAAAATTAAAGTGAAGTGAGTAGATAGTTGTCTGTATTCGCTGTAGGGGCTGAAGATTGGTTAAAGAGTGACTACGAAAAGTTTGGTATAAATTATAATATAACTAAAAATACATTTTGTAACGTGATTTTTTTTATTTAGCCATTTTAAATTAATTGTTGCATTTCAAAAACTAAATAAGTGTAATACTTTTGATTTATTAAATCAACATGCATGATTAATAATTGTTCCACACTTTACTTTTCATTAATAAAATCAGGAATCAAGTAAGTTAATATTTGGTATAAATTTACATAAAACTTAAATTTTAATGAATTTAAAATTACATATTTTAAGAATTTTTTAAGTAATATTACATATTCCACCAAATATTATTACATAAATATGTACATATTTTGCATGTTAATATTACATCAAAATCCTAGCTCTACTCATCACACACGACTTACTTGATGAACATCAGTCTGGTTTTAGAACAGGACATCATAACAGTAACCCTGCACTACTTGACATTGTAGAGGACATAAAAGACTCAATGGACAAAAGCAAACTCACCGCAATAGTCCTACTCGATTACAGCAAAGCCTTTGACACAGTAGATATAGACTTAATGCTAGCGAGACTAAAGACACTACATCTGTCGGAAAACTGCCTTGATGTGGTTTAGATCTTACCTCAACTGATCGTCAGCAATCATTTTTTCTGTTAATAATCACATTTCTTCCTGGCGCTTGGTGAGGAAAGGGGTACCTCAAGGCGGCGTCCTCGCTCCTCTTCTCTTCTCGATTTATATTCATGATGTGACCCAAGAAACTACAAAACTGCAAGCATCATCTTTACGGCCGACGACCTACAGATTTACCCACACTTTAGGCCTGACGAAATTAATGAATATATTGACAAAGTAAACACTGACTCTCAAGGCATATATATTTATGGTCCAGACAAATCTGGGCTGAAACTAAAATGTAAACAACACCCTAAGCAACATAATTTATCGGACATCCAAAAGGTTATTAAACTTTATAAACAATGGCAATATGCCGGGCTGTCATATTAGATAAATTGACAAATTCCTTATACCGATGTCGGTAAAAACTTGGATTTTTGACTTAAATTCTAATTTAAATTGGCATGTGCATGTAAAACAAACATCTAACAGGATCTTCTCCATAACTGCATTTCTCAAGCGACTTCACAATTTTCTTCTTCCTACAACTCTTAAAAGAATTTTAATCCAAACTTTAATGATGCCGCATTTTGACTACTGTGACGTTCTACTAACTGACATAAGTGACGGATTATCGGACCAACTGCAGCGTTTCCATAATTGTGTAGTATCAGATTCATATTTAATGTTCGAAAATACGATCACATTTCTCCATTATTCCACGAATTTTCATGGCTACATCTAAAAGAGAGAAGAAAATCGCACTGTCTAATTCTCCTATTTAAGATCCTACATACCTCGATTCCCCTATTATGTATCATCCCCGTTTCCAGTATCTATCCTCAAACCATAACTTAAACAACAGATCACAACATAGTCTCTTACTTAATATACCGCAATATAGGACATCACATCACGCCATGTCATATCCAGCTCATCTTCTCCTTCTCGCAACTGGAATTCCCTACCACAATAAATAAGGGGCTGCCGGACATTGGCATCTTTTCAAGAAAATCTGAATTTATATTTGCCTCTAAAACTCGGACTTCATTATTATCCAGTTGTCAAGAAATATATATATTAATTGTTGTTTCCCGTCTAATGTATCATATTTATATTATTATTACTAATACTATTATTATTGTTATTTAATCAATTGAGTTGCTGTTTACTTGATGAAAATCCATATTTATTAATTAAATAAAAATAAAACGTAGTTTTATTTGATTTTCATATTTATTATATAATTCAGTGACAGCTGTTTCGGTACACTGTACCTTCTTCAGACATGTTAACAAATTATGAATTGTGTTCCAACTGATCTAAGCAACAATACAACAATATTTATTTAATTTTTTTAATTTAACAAAGGGGATTCATTCAAATCAAGTTGAGAATTTAACAGTTTTTTACTACTTTTAAATTTATTAATTTCTACAGCCTCCAAAAGATCTAACTTCTTACCCTTATCACAAATATGTAAAATTTCAAAATTTGGATCGAAACAATGATTAAATTGGAATAGGTGGTTAGCATAGTTTGAATTTTCTAAATTTCTGTTATATGCTCTCATGTGTTCCTTTATCCGAGATATAAAAGGTCTACCAGTTTGTCCTATATAGACATTGTCACATGTGCCACACTTCAATTTATATACACCTGATAATTTTTCTTTTTTTGTTTTGGTTTTATTGTTTTTTATTATATTTTGTAGAGTTTTATTAGTTTTAAATGCCACATTAATGTTCAACTTTTTGAAGTGTTTAGATATTTTATTTGAAAGTGGGCCTATGTATGACATTACGACATATTTCTTATTGTTTTCCCTTTGGGTACAGGAAAAACTTTGTTAATTGCTTTTTTGTAATTAATCTTCTTAATTAAACATTCTATAATTTCAGGGTCGTATCCATTATTAACAGCCAATTGTTTAATAATATTCAATTCATTATTATATTCCAAGGGTGAAAGAGGGATATTTAAAAGTCTATGAATGTAACTATTAAAGGCTGCCATCTTATGAGTATATGGGTGAAGAGAAGAACTATGGATAGTGGTATCAGTATGAGATGGTTTGTGAAAGATACCAAACTCAAACTTATTATCAATGTGTTTTATTGATAAATCCAAGAAATTTATACTATTATTTGTTTCTAATTCCATTGTGAAATTAATACTTCTGTGAATGTTATTAATAAAATTTAAAAAGGAATTCAATTGTCTTTTGGTTCCTGTGAAGCCTGCTATGACATCATCTACATACCGATACCAAAATAGAACATTTCTAGCTAATACATTCTTATGTATGGTTTGTTCTAAGTCATCCATAAAAATCTCTGCCAAAAGAGGGCTCAACGGATCACCCATAATCAAACCATCTTTAGCTATGTACAATTTGTTATTAAATTCAAAGTAATTTTGATGTAAGCATGTTTTAAGAGTGTGTAATATTTCTTCAACTACAAAACCATTCACTTTATTAGTTAGTAACATTCTATCAATAATCTCCCTCACATCAACAGTAGGTATACTGGGAAACAGATTCTTTACATCAAAAGAAACTAAAATTAAGTTATTAGGCAAATCAATGTTCTTTATATTGTCAATTAATTCAATAGAGTTTTTTATACTGTAAATTGGATTCAACTTGGTATTAGATGAAATTATATTTATTAGCTTTTTAGACAGTTTGTATGATGGAGAACTTATAAAGGATACTACTGGTCTAATAGGATAATTTTCCTTATGTAATTTAACTAGGGAGTACAGTTTGGGTGGTTGGGGATTAATTTGTATTATAGAGTATTCAAAAAAGTTATTAAAAATTATACTATTTTCATAAATATTTATAATTTCTTTTTGATATTTCTCTGTTGGGTCTTTATCAATAATTTGAAAATTATCTGAATTTAGAAAATCTACAGTTTTAGAGATATAATCATCCCTTATTTAAAGCTATTAAAGTTTGTCCTTTATCTGCTCGTGTAATAACAATATCATCATTTAAAGTTTTCTTTTTTACATCTTTAGCTATCTGATTATAGAATATATGCCTTGGTATTGTTTTCTGGACCATCCTTGATCATTTTTTTTGTGAGAGCATATTTTTGTTTCTGACTTAACATTAACTGGTTCAGATATTGTGTTATTATCTTTTAAAATCAATTCACATTCCACACCTAAATTTTGTAGTAGAATATTACTATTGTCAACATTAAAATTAAATTTAAAACTCTTATTTAACAAGTCAATTTCATTTTTAGTAAAATTAGTGTCAGAAACATTAACAAACCGATAAAAAAAACTGTGTTTGGATAAACTAGTAACTTCACTGGATTTCTTAATTCCATGTAATTTTGCGAGTTTGTTTTTTTGAATTAAGTATTTCTTATGAATCAAAACACTTACTTTTTGTCTTGTTATAAAATCAATAATGTCAAATTCAATACTATTTAATCTAAAAGTTAGTTCTGAATAAAAAAGGAAAAATTATCATTTGTATATAATTGAAGTGTGGCACATGTGACAATGTCTATATAGGACAAACTGGTAGACCTTTTATATCTCGGATAAAGGAACACATGAGAGCATATAACAGAAATTTAGAAAATTCAAACTATGCTAACCACCTATTCCAATTTAATCATTGTTTCGATCCAAATTTTGAAATTTTACATATTTGTGATAAGGGTAAGAAGTTAGATCTTTTGGAGGCTGTAGAAATTAATAAGTTTAAAAGTAGTAAAAAACTGTTAAATTCTCAACTTGATTTGAATGAATCTCCTTTGTTAAATTAAAAAATTTAAATAAATATTGTTGTATTGTTGCTTAGATCAGTTGGAACACAATTCATAATTTGTTAACATGTCTGAAGAAGGTACAGTGTACCGAAACAGCTGTCACTGAATTATATAATAAATATGAAAATCAAATAAAACTACGTTTTATTTTTATTTAATTAATAATTATTGTTATTATTATTATTATTATTATCGTATCATTATTGTTGTTACCCTATAAAATGTTGCTTGTACATGAAATTTACATTGCTACATTTATTGTATCTTTAACTGTTTATAATTAGTATAGTGTATATCTTTATTTGTAATTGTGCTGGTTGAGTGGAAGAGAGGGCCTTATAGCCTTAACTCTGCCAGAATAAATAAAGTATTATTATTATTATTATTATTATTATTATATATTATTATACTATTATTATATATTATTATTATATTATTATATGACGTATATTCCCAAAATGGTCAATTTTCTGTTGAAAAAATTTATATTCATCTTCATTATACCTTTATCAAATACTTCCCAATTTGTTATATATCTCCTAAGAAATAAAACAAGAAATACAAATTAAAAATTAATTATACAAAAAGTGGTTGAATTTAAACAAACTGGAAGAAAAAAATAAAATAAGATGAAACACAAGTAACATTTAGGAAAGAATTGCGGAAAGAAAAGAATGAGACCTGACAGAAGGTACGTTCTACTGTGGAATTGTATCTTTGAGTAGGAAGAATAAAACATAACCATGAAAAAACTATATATTTTATTTCACTTGAAAAATATAAAACTTATTTCGAGCAGCTTTTAACTCAATACAGACAAAAAATTACGGTAAAAATGACGAGAAATTGGAGAAAGGAATTTAGAAGAAAACATTATTGTAGACACTGAATTCATGACTGTCGTTAGATCTTTAAAAAATAACAATGCATATAGAGTTGGAGGAATTTCGGTGGAGATTATTAAATCGGGTACTAACAAACTGTATGAATTAATAAAAATATTTATGACTATGCATAAATTGAGAAGATATCCCAAATAATTGGAGTTAGGACTTAAGATAGAACACAACGCTTTGGTAAAAATTACTGAGATATTCGTGAAGTCATGCACAGACGTGAATTGGCTCTTTTAATCTTACTTGACTTCAACAAAGCTATTGACACTGCAGACCACGACTTACTTATGATAAAGCTCAATCACTATGAAGGAAAAATGGATTCAACCATGGAGATTTGAATGACAGAGAGATGTGGAGGAGAATGATAGTAGTTTAATTCGGCGCAGGAAGATGTTGTGAAACATTGTGAAACCTGCTAAATAAAAATAAATTATTATTATAATATTATTATTATTATTATTATAAAATATTATTATTACTTTATTATTAATATTATCATCATCTTCTTCATGGTAGGCCGTCGGCCTGTTCCGCTCTCAGAATTCATCTTCCCATCGTCTTGTAGAGACGTCTGGCTTTGGTAGTTTTCCGCCTGGTAAGAGGTGAAGGGAAGCAAACTAGTACCAACGCGGGAATTTCCAACGACTTCAGAGGCGAAGAATAACAATTTGTTCTCAATGGCAAAGGAGGCGGAAGAGAAAACCAGCAAATGGGAAGAGTAGTCTCCTTAACCGTGTAAAGAAACCTGCCCTAGGAGAAGGAAACCTCGATCACAAATCACCAGGTCCTCCTGGAGGGGGGTTTTGCGGACGGGTTAGTAAGCCGAACCAAATAATAAATATATTACTCGTATCTCTCAGAGAGGAATAGCCCGACGGATATAAATAGTATTGTAATTATTATTATAAATATTATTACAATTATTATTATTATAATTATTATTATTATTTTTATTATAAATATTATTATTATTCTTACTTACATTTATTTTGAATCCTACACTTCTATTATTATTTGATATCTACCCATTTCCTATTCATATTATTATTATTATTATTATTATTATTATTATTATTATTATTTGGACTGTAAGAGGCCAAATGTTAATTATGGACTGTGTTATTGTTAATCAGAAATTAAAATCACATGTTCCGATACAAGGGTATTTAGTGGAAGTGAGCTGAATACAAATCATAATATTTTTTATTAATATATTTATATTTACCACATACTTACTCACTGGAACTATCGAACCCGTAGGTTCATGGCAGCGCGAACATACGCTCTCCATACATCCCTATCCTGAGCTAATGCTTTCCAATCATTCCCTGTATAATCTACTTCCCTCAAATCATACTTAAGATTATTCTCCCACCTCATTCTTGGTCTACCAACTGGGCGTTTTCCCTCTGGCTTTTCTACAAGAAGCTTCCATGCAAGTATTTTATTCCCCATACGTGCAACATGTCCTGCCCATCGCAGTCTACGAGACTTAACTGTTCTTATTATATCTCGCTTCCTATAAAGACCATGTAGTTCATTTTTATGCAGTCTTCACCATTCACCTGTCTGTTCATCTCTCTTTGGTCCAAAAATTGTCCTAAGTACTTTATTCTCAAATACTTGTAATCTCGTTTCCTCCCTTAAAGTAAGAGTCCATGTTTCGCACCCATATAATATAACTGGTAGAATAATTGTTTTATAAATTTTGAGTTTAACGTTTTTTGAAAGGAGTTGGGATATCAAGAGTCTCTGTAATGCATAATAGCACGCATTTGCAGAATTGAGCCTATGTTTAATCTCTTTGTGCATCTCATTCCTATTTGTGATTATTGTTCCTAGGTATTTGAATTCAGCCATTTCCTCAAAATCTCCCTCATTTGTCATTAGCTGTCCATTTCCATTATATACCGGTAATGAATTTCTAGGTGTGACCATATATTTAGTTTTATTGATATTTACTTCCAGTCCTAATTTCTTAGTGTTACTCAATAGTGTGTGCGTGTTGTCCTTTAGTATCTCCTCGCTATCGACCAATAAAATACATCATCACTTACATTTACCACATACATATATAAATTCAAGGAGAATCTTAAAACATAAGACATCAAAACAAAATATAAATTATACATTTCAGATGAACCAAGGGCTTAATATGAAAATGAGATAAGTGAAGGATTGCAATCATTACCAATAACAGAAAATATTGAAGGAAATTGTGATCGAATTAAAGCATTTGTGTTGAAGGCTATCTCATAAAGCACGATAGTAAAGGAAGAAAAACGAATAAATCGGCTTCGAGATGGAATGAAGTACTAAAGAAAGATGCAGAAAATAAAAAATTGATAACAAGAGATAATTACAAACAAGGATAATACAAGGTGAAATATAATATAAACAAACGACAGTCTTTGTATAAACGTTGTTTAGGAAAGCCAGGAAGGAAATCTGGAAAAAGTTTGTGAAGTCGCTAGAAAGAGATTTAACAGGAAAACATAAAATACGACTTTAAAGTATTCAATACATTTAGATTAGATACCAGGAAAATCATAAAATAAATTCAATTAAAACAAAACCACGATAATGACTGTATCACAGACTTGGAATAATGAGGAAAGTATAAATACATCTGATCGTAAATTTGGAGATTCTAAAGTATATACGTAGTAATCTCGACAATCAGCCTTTGAATATATCTTACAAGAGGAATTTAAAAAGGTAATATATAAAACAGAAATAGAAAAAGCCCTGGTATATATGGAATTAATGTTGAATTATTAAATATGTAGGATTTAGAATGCATGAGAGGATACCGAAATTTATTAATAATATTTGTAGAAGGTGTGATGACTGATGGATGAATGGACAACGATATTTACTAGAAAGGCGATGAGGATGTTTGCAGGCAAAACGGTGTAGCTTACACAAAATATAAGCAAACATATTAAGAAGCTACATATAAAAGTTAACAAAATCATGCCTAGTTGAAGAACAATCATAATACATAAATACAAAAGTAATATGTGAAACATGAGAAATTAATTTATTAACCTTTTTACTATTCATGGATTTAGAACAAGCACATTGTGACGCAATAAAGGCGTTTCAATGTCATGGGCGAATGCAAGAATAGTGACCTCGCCATACGTCGTTGTGCCTGCAAAACCGGCTATGTGCACGTTTTGACAAAAGTGAGTTATTTACATCAAAAGAAGCAAGAAACAGGCTTAGAATTGTCCCTCAAAATCGTGTATGTGAATTTTCAAAGCCGAGCTTGTACAGACGTTGGCCATGTGATGCTACTGAAAATGTTCCTGTAAGATCGGCTACGTGATTCAGGCCAGAAAATTATTGAACATAGCCGACTTGACTTATTTATGTTGCTCTTTTTTTGTGCACATAGCTGATTATGCACAATCTTTTAAATATTTATTATACTGCTGTACAGTGAAAGAAAATATTTTTTGTTCACAAAGTTATAATTCAGTACACAATTGACAAGTAATATCATATAATTGTTACCGTATTACAAATTAATAATAACTACACCAACACTAAATACATTATACTGTTATACATTAAAATAAAACTATTTTACATAGCAATGCTAACACACAACATAATATTAGTCTATGCATAAATATTTATTATACTGTTCGAAAAACTACAGTCCAGTGATATTTTAGATCATCATAGTAAAAATGGTATTCCTTGTTCTTAAAACTTTCAGAGCCTGAAGACTTAGAAATTTTGTTTTGTCTAATTTTAGAGGTTCGTGATAGAGATTTTGAGGATCAGTTCATTTATTGTCTACCTTCGTTGTGGAAGTGGCTGTCATTGATCCCGGTGGTTGACTTTGTACAACACCTCCCCTTCTGTGTTAGATTAGAGTTTTTATGTCTGTTACGGTATGATCACCTGTTTTCTTTCCTGGTCTTATTGATGCAACATTATGTGGAAGGACTTCAAAATATTTTAAAGATAAATAATCAAAATGGTTTATTACATATGGATGGGTGCCTTTCTTCTTGTTTCTTGCTTCCTCCATCCTACTCACAGAGTGTGCAGGGATGTAAATTGGTGGGTTAAACAGCCGCTCTAATGCTGAATGGACACTATCAACTTCCATCATTGTGTGTCTCTTCTCCAGGATAATTTGTTCAATTTGAAACTCAAATTTTCATGATGTGTCTGCCAAAGCACTTGCCAAGATTTTATTTTTGTTCTGATATAGACAACCATCGGATATCATAATAATGTTTTCGTATGTGAAATGTCTCTCTATGAAATCAACAATGCAGGTTGTGAATTTGTTGGCTGTTACTCTTCCGTCTCCCTCGAGCCACACACAAAAAAATCACGACAGACTCTTTTTATCCATTTTCTAATATTAGATAACAATCATGAACATACGGCTTGATAGAATTCTCTCCTTCTTAACCTTTTCTTCTTCTAATAAGTGGCCGAATGTTCACTAGTCCATTAATATACACTTTCTTCTCATCCCACGTATTAAAATTCCAAACTGTTTTCATCATCATCATGAACAAATTCGTTTTAGGCCATGTGGCCTGTACGGTAAACCTAGCGAAGATGGTCTTGATCTTTCCACCGATGTTTTGGTCTTCCTTGGTCCCTATGTCCAGTTGGGGTATATTGGAATGCCAATTTTGGAAGTCTATTTCTTGCCATTCTTCTCAGATGATTTTTCCATTCTTGTTGGTATCTTTGGATATCTTCATTTAAACTTGCTACTCCAAGTTTTCCTCTGATAGTAGTGTTCCTTTGGTGATCCAGTCTATTAACTCCTAACAATGATCGTAAGAAGCGCATTTGGCTTACTTGAAGTTTATGAGAGTTTCTTTTATTTAAAATCCAAATTTCACTTCCGTATTTTAGAGCAGCTTTTGATGTGACGTTATGTAATCTTAGTTTTGTCTCTGTCCTCATCTGTTTACCAAAATGTCTTCGTATTACCCCATTCATTTTATTATATTTTTGTAATTTTGAATCAATGTCACTCTTATACTCTGCAAATACACTTCCTAAGTAAGAGAAATCTGACACTTGTTCTATAATTTTTCCATCAATCTCAATTTTCACCCGTTGTATGTTTTTTTCCACACATTGCCATTGTTTTGGATTTTGATGTGGAAATTTTCATATTATATTTGCTGGCAATTTTGAATAATTGATATGCTGCTATTTGTAAGCTATCTTCGGAATCTGATAATATTATTTGATCATCAGCATATAATATTGTCTGAATTATTTTATTCCTAGTTATTGAAATTCCACTGGTTACTTTATGTTTCCATTCTTGCACTATTCTGTTAATATATATATTAAATAAGAGTGGAGATAGTCCACATCCTTGTCGAACACCTTTGCCTGTGTTTATGTGTTCTGTTATTTCTCCATCTGGTAATTTAATTTTGATTTTAGAATTTTGATATAAGCTTTGTATGGCTCGTATTACGTGTGAGTGTATATGTTCTTCATGCAGTATCTGCCAAAGTTTATCTCGGTTTACATTATCATATGCCTTTTCATAATCTATAAATAGTATGTACAGTGGGAGATTAAATTCTCTCCTTTTTTCCATAATTTGTTGCAGGGTAAATATTGCATCTATAGTGCTCCTCCCTTTTCTAAATCCACATTGTTCTTCTTCCAAAAATTTTTCAGTACTTACTGATAACTTATTTTTAATTATGTTGGCATATAATTTAGATGCAGTTGGGACCAAACTGTTTTATGCACCATTTTTCGTACTTTTCGTCAACGTTATGGCACGTGAAACTTCTTTCACCTGTTTTTCTTTCATTGTGTGAGCAGGCTTTGGGCAGAAGTTTCCTCTCCTCACGTTCTGTAATTTTGTAAGCATTGCCTTCCTTTTTTTCTTAGCTCCCTATTTTCTGCTCTGGAATATTTTTTTCTTTCCAAAATAACTATTAGTTTCTTTGTTTACATTTTCACTAGGGACATCCAGATAAATCTCATTGTTAAAGTATTCCATGCCCATATAATTTTCTGCTATAGCTGATAATAAATTTGGGACCTCAGTGGAAATTAGAACGTCATACATCTACGCCAACCAATTTTGTCTTAACTTGCATTGATGAATTCATATCAATTAGGGGGAGTTATTGCACTTTCAATGTCTATTGCTATCCTATTTATTCTTCCTTTCTGTAATTCCAACTTTCGAGGAATCCAATTCACATTTCATACCTGATCTCCCATTAACTTTGAAAGAAACCTTGCATAATAAATTAATTATAATTATACTTGTTTTATATAAATAAAAGTCAATAAATGTTAACATTTTATTATAATTAAACTCACAAACATATACATTCTGAATTACTACATTCTAAATAACATTAATTTCACATCTACAAAATTAGCTATGTGTAAAATATGCGCAATTGTTATAGGTTATGTGAAGTGTCAGAAATCATTTCCTTTATTGTATTTGTTTGCTTTAAATTATATTGATATAACTTTCCGTGCAGTGTTCCTGAATATATAAGAAATAAAATGACATAAGCCCAAGTCGTAGATAGAAAAATAATAATTTAGGAATGTTTTTTGTTCCTCCTGTAAAATTACTTTCCCTTCACATAGCCGGTTTTCAGGCGCAACGACGATTAGTAGAAATATATTCATGAATCGCTGACTGGCGAGTCGAAAGACCTGCAGATCATCGATGGGTCTAGGACCTTCACTCCAGAGATTTCTCTAAGCTTCTACTTCCCCTGTTGGGAAAGATCGACATCAGAAATTTCCATATTGGAAACATTTTGATCGGAAACGAGAAATGTTCTTCCTATCCCTATATAATTGGCTAATGGGATCGAAAGCGAGTCAGTTGCGAAATGACAGCGCTGCAGTGACTCTATGAGAAACTGTGGGAAGTGGACTTGTTACTTTTGTGATAAACTTTAAAACAAGATCAATTATTACAGTAATTTGTGAGTTGAGTGTCAAGGAGAATAATTAAATAAAGTTAGTGTGGAGTTCTACAGTGTTCCTTTATTACGTCGTAACTGATCCCGGTAGTGTACGGCTTTATGAGAGAGTCCAACGGTCAATTTTGTGGAATATATTAGAATTTTAAGGGATTATTATAAAACTAACAGAAGCTATTAAAATTGTATATACCAACACAAATATATTAATTAAGATAAATGGTTTAAAAAATTCAAGTAAGATACCAACATTAAGAGGACTTAGACAAATATGTGGACTTTCTCCCTTTCTCTGATGCTATATCAACAGGATCAGTCAAGATCGGAAAGAAAAACAACCAATTTGGTTATCTCTCAGTGAGAGAATAAAAATTTCAACAGTCCTGTATGCTGACGACCAAGTGGTTGTAGGAGATTCTGAAATAAAACTACAACGAGGAGCACATTAAATAAATTAATGAAATGATAATAAACAAATTATTTTGAAAATATGTACAACATATGACATGACAATATCATATGACAAAATTAAACCAATGGGCATGCAAAGGAAGGAATTGAGGAGGATTAAAATAGTGTTTGATAATCAGATCATTCACTATTCAATTATTATTTGAGAAATGCGAGTAATATCACATAATGATATCGTGATAATGAACCTTTCCAATATAACAAAGTTAATGGTAAAATCAGGACAAATTTTGGAAAGAAAAAAAGCAGACATCCAGATAAGACTCCACAAAATAACAAATAAACCTGCACTGATTTTTGGATCAGATATCTGGACCGTCAGAAAGAAAGATGAAAGGAGATTGGAAATAAAAAGAAGAGATTCCTCATATCATTAGTTGGGATTACCAGACAATATCATATCACTAATGAAACAATAAGATAAGCCCTACAAGTTTGTTATATCATACGAGATATCTCAAAATATCTCAGAGAATAGTGGAAGAGACACTTATGTTGAAAGCCATTTGAGTGATTTCCTAAAACAGGGGGCGGCGAATAATTTTAGGTAGTGTCCGGGTACTTCTGAATAGTTATATCGAGGTCCTAATTTTATCTTCATTTTCACTTACAAAATTATCTGAAATACAATATATAGACATGGTTGTATTAAAAATTTAATGGGAGAAATTATACTTGCGTTCTTCACCCTGTTTTTTTAAAGTTTGGTTCACAACGGGAGCAGCTTGGGCGACGAGTGTCTTCGAGGCGGGCGGCCGTTAATCTTGAGTGATATATTTTGTTGTCGAAAAATTAATTTTATAAAATTAATTTTCACACATATACGTGGAGCTAAACATAGTAGCAAGATAAATGGCTTTTTTTTTTTCAATTTCCATATATTTCTGGGAATATTTACTCCAATATTCTTAGCCAGATGCACTTTTATACGTTTTCAAGGAAATGTTTTTCTGCAACTCTATTATGTCCATTTGGAAGGTTTGAAAAACGGAACAAATTCGCAACCACATCTGTCCGTTCTGCCACTACAGAAATTAAAAAAAAAGTGATTTAAGAATCGCGACAACTTCTCTATTTCTGTAGTCTTGGAATTTTGCTGAAAAATTCCTTCTTAAGATCTGATTTAATGTTTGCAAATACTGTAATATCACTCTCAGAATAATTGTAATATTAAAAATTGTTGGGAAGTGAATAAACTTTTGACTTTTAATATCTTTTTTTTTTCAAATATATCCAGGTGCGACCGGAAAGAAGACATACTTTGTATCAGATCGCACATTAAATTCCCAATTTTCTTGTATCTCGGTATTGACCCACTTAAACATTTCAGAGCTTCTTTCAGGAAAACCACAGCTAGCACATTGCGTTCGTTTGCTATTGGTTTCTTATTTCTTGCGCATCCAAGTTTTGTACTTCTTTTATTTGCCAAAAACGTTCAATCACTCGACCTTTATTTAGCCATTGAACATTGTTGTATTACAATATATCAGAATCCGCCGAATAACACCCAGATAGAAACTCTGAACTGTCTGTACTGTAGAGCAGAACGAGACCTCAAAACTAATCAACTTGATCGAGCTGTCCATTTTCTCTTTCAGAGTAACACTACATTTTCCATAAAGGACTGCCTGGTAAATTATGCACTGATAAGCTAGTAGACCAGCATTGTTTTCCTTGAGTCTCTTTACAAGTCCTTTTTTCTTTGTCGAAAATCGCTGGGGCCCCGTCAGTACAAAGATACGCCATTTTATTATAACTAATATTTGATTGTGTCATGAAGTCATCAAAAGTCTTATATAAATGTTCTCCACGAGTCTTGCCTTTAAACGGCAATATTGCTAGCAAATCTTCCATAAACGCTTTATTTTCAATATCCAAATTAGCACTAAAATAGACATTTATTCTTCATGAACGATTCTCACAAATGCTGTGGCTTAGTAGGGCGCCTTCTACAGAACTTTGATCAAACTATTTTTATTGTCAACAGCCGTATTTTCGGTTTTTCTTGTATTGCTTGTTGCTGAAAATGGCATATCTTGAATTACGGCTACAACATCATTTTCTCTTCCAATATACATTTGTATACTATATCGGAGTCTGAAAATGGCTTCTGGTGTTTGTTAGCGTCCAACACACGCTACGCCGCTCTGCAGAGATTTCTTGCTCGCTCATTGAGAGAACTTGTAAGGTCATGTTTTTATGTAAGAAGCCAGGTATACCTGGAGTTTTTTCTTTACGAGATCCGATGTCCAGAGGATTTTTTTTTAATGGAACTGGTGATCTGTTGTCTCGTAGTGTCGCTTTAAATTGGAACTTTTAACAAGAGCGACAGTGCTGTTGCAAATGAGGCAAACTGGAAGAGCTCCAGGCATATCAGACAGCATACATCGATATTGTTCAGTCTACTAAGTGAAAAACTTAATATTTTCACTGTAAACTTTAAGATTTTAGGATCCATATCGATGCAATAGAAGCGTTATTAACCTCGATAGTTAGACAAAGCTCCGTGCGAGATCGTAACAATTACTGACGCAATGACGATAATGTCTGTATACTTTATTTACATTAGTTCTTTATAAAAATCCCGCCGCTCGGCACATAGTACTTGCCGATTACACCGCAATAGTTCAAAGTGTATGTTGGCACACACAAAAGAGCCGTAACGCAAAGGAGGCGCTTCCTTGTCAATGGTCTTAACCGCCGAGTACACCTTTCGAAATACAACTTTATAAAATGGCGTAAGTTTCGTATCAGTTACGAATACAAATACTGTGTTTAAATGAATACGGCTGCTCCGATTCAGATGTTGCCAAAGTCTGAGAAAATTTCATTGAATAAAACTCTTTTGTTGCAATCGTGTGTAGTGAGCTGTGCCGGCACGTTAGTTTCTCCCAATCAGCTGCGCTGCACAGCTTTGCAACTACAATGTGTAACAACAATTTTTTTATGTTCTTTTTTTAATTTTGAGAGAATATAAATACTTAAATGAATATTGTTCGTAATAACCTAATTGGAAATTTTCATTTTATGTTTCAGTCATTCATTTTATAAATTTCAGTGAGTGGAGAATGAGGTAAATTGGCAATCCGTTTTGACCTTCCGTCTGAACCTCGGGCCGCCAGTTGCCGACCGTTGTCCTACACGTTCACTGAATTATAAAATAGATGGAATGAGGGGAGTTGGGAGATCATAGAGAAGATAGTCTGACAAATTTGTGAGCCTCTGAAAGGGCATATGAGGGCTCATTCCTTATTAGGTTTGATCATCATCATATTATTTTTATTAATATTAATATTATTGTTACTATTATTGTATTCCCATTATTATAATTATTATTATTAATACTATTGTTACAGTTGTTATTGTTATTATTATTGTTATTATTAATATTATTATTACTATTAGTATATTAGAAGTTAGAAAGAGTATAAATTCGGTAACACAGTCCTGGACATAATAAAGTCTGTTGATGACACTGTCCTTAAAGCACAAGTGAACTGGGCATAATAATTTCAGAAAATCTACATGAAAATTCAAATTATAAAAACCAGTTCAATGGTAAGATCTATGTCGTTTTAAATTAGATATATAAATAAAAATTATAGAACAATCAAAGTCATCATTTAAAAATATAGTCGGAACAGAATTGTAAAAGAAGTCATCCTTCTGGTTAAAATGCAAACAATATCTGGGATCTTTAAACATTGATTTAAAAGTAAATATATAAAATTTGTTGCATCACCAATATTAAAATATAGTTCCGAATGTTGATCAGAAAATCAAAAGTCAAAACAAGTTAACTATACAACAATAATTCAAGTTTAAAAAATGACAGAGAAAAATCCGTTGTGCTGAGATTAATACATATTTGGATTTATGGTAGAATATTAAATTGGAATTTGTCTTATCCACAAAATACAACATGTTGGAATAGTAAAGAGATTCTAATCTAGATACAACTCAGGAAAAAAGTTTATGTATACGAAGGAAATATGTAATCACGATCCAGACTAAAGTGAATGGTGACGGAACAACTTACAACATATTTAATGAGATGATTGTTATTTAACTTTATTATTTATGCTATTAAATTACCTGTTTATTTAACTAAATTTTCAGTTGTACAATATTATAAAATTAAAGAAAATTGTGACTTTTGTGCTTTAGTGCTTTATCTCACAGTAGGGGATAGCGTTCCCTTTTTGGCGCTGGAGGCATTCAGGGGGCGCTAAAGGCTCATAGAAAATTGGGGGACTTATTGATCTAGTAAGGAGTTGACTGATTTAAAAAAAGGAGAAATATTAAGCTTGCCTGTTATTTCTAACTAAAATTAAATACAATCTACTGAGTAATATTACTATACAGCGTCCTTTGATCTCATTAAAAAATGTTCGAATTCAAAATGGCACATTTAAAAGCAATAATTTTAATTGTTGTTTTAGTTATTATTTTTAATAGATGGTAAGGTTGAAAGTTTGGGTGGCGTTAGAAAATGTTTGATCCTCAAAGTGGGCGATGGGCGAAATAAGTTAGACAAGCTACTGGTATTATTTAATGAATGGACGATAAGACTTTAATATATCATGAATTTAATCTCAACTCGTAGCTAAACATAAATAGGCTTCTTGATACAAAATAATATGTTATAGGATCTCATCGACAAACTTTTCGGATCGGTAGGTAATATAAAGGGCACCAGGTCCTACTTCCAAACACCAAGTTTATGTTTTTAATGCACTGATAAAAGTGCTCGCCCATATTGAATAGAAGCAGTCGTACAGAAAATACATTTTATAGTCGTGTTCTAACACTTTACAACACATGTTCAAAATTTCTGCCTTTTCGCCGTTACAACTACCATATATCTCTGTGGAATATAACCGGATTATGTTCGATGTGGTTAAACACATCGTTAATTCGGAAAATCTCCTGAGATCTGGTGGCTATTCTAGGTTCTTACATATACATTTTATATGTCCGCAAAGAAAATCTTAAGAGTCGATGATCAGTTGTGCTCCAAATTGCTGCTGTTTGCATCTTTTCTTTGGTCTTCCCAAACTTCTTCTTCCTCGTGGTGAATAGTTGTATGCTGCTTTTGGTATTCTATTATCAGGCATCTTTGCTAAGTGTTCTTTCCAGTTTTTTTCTGTATTTCACTATTGTTGTGTTTAATTCCTCTACTTTTTGTTGTTGTCTTACTTCTGTGTTGTGTTTTTTTTGTATGTTCTTTGATATCCTGCTATTATTCTGAGGAGTTTCATTTTTGCAGCTTGTATTCTGGTAGATTGCTGTGTTGTCACTGTGCATGTTTCGGATCCATAAGCAATAATATGAACTGTCATTATCTTGTATAATTTCATTATAGAGTTCTTTCCTGGCGTTATTTTTCAAAGTTCTTTTAGTGTCTCTGTTATATAATTAAACTTATTTAGCTTGTTATTTATATATCATTCCGTTGTGTATGATATTTCGCAATCTAGGAAGTTATATCTTATCACTTGTTCTATATGTCATTATTGCTGCTGTTAAAATAATCGTCACTCACAAAGTCAGAATAATACGTACTTGGGTTTGGAAGTCAGCAATTTCATACGACGTGCAAAATTTCATGGCTCAAGTGCTTGAACGTTTTGAAGGCGGTACAGATGTAGGTTGCATTCCTGCAGTACCCTCCAAAAAGACCTGAACCATAGTATCAGCCATGCTGATTGATGGTGCCTGGCTAAATCGCTTGACCACGTCATCCTCAGACTACGGTGTCCTCACATCACGCCTTCCACCGTCAACATTGTGAGGAAGCAGTTTCTTTTCCGGGAGCTCAATGAATTTTACTTATGGCACATGATGATGTAGATTTCTCCAGCTAAGATTCAGTTGCTGGTAGAATGGAACAATCTCTTCCATATCCTTTCCCTTCTCCGTAACACTTTATGTCGGTCAGTATAGAGAATTCGTAGTCTATGCGCATTGATACCCTCACAATAAACTGAATTACTCGTAAGGCAGTGCTAAGATATTACACCGCAGAATAATAACTATTTAGGACGGGGATTGCCGAGCAGTTTGGTCTATGCGCAAAACACGATGTGTTTGGCATTATATGCTTCTCAATAAAAAAGGTACAACTTCTGTAAGATCCATTGTCCCTACACGTTATTGGTGAATTCTTTAACAATATATAGATATAATCTTTAAGTGTGAGCTGCACATGCTAATTATTCTATTTGCCCCTTATATTTTATCAGCACTTAATTAGTCTTGTGTACTTTGCAGAAATGCATAATTGTAATGAATCATAATTATACAATTATTGACGTCAGTGACTTTAAATCATTTATGTGGACATAATGGAAGAAATAAGATTTTGAAACACGTAAGGCGCAAGAATTTTTTAACTAAATATTAAAATGTGCGGAGGGTTGATGTAAAGCGGGTGCATTATGCATGTGCCAGAGATAGCTCACATTAAATATGCACCACGCCGTTTACCCCCCCCCCTGAATTATTCAGTCACTCAACTTTGAAGGGATGTTACCCTCGGTATGGAAAATTTCGTTTTACGCAATCGCATACCTCTTCTGTGGTTTATCAAGTTATTTTTAAGAATAAACTCTTCGAGAATAGTGATTTCATGGTTGTTGCCAATATAGTTTATACAGAGTATTCTAAACAAGACAACCACTTACAACAATCACAATTTTATGCTAAAATTGAAAAGAAAATCCGTTATCGAAACATGGCTTAATCTACTTTCTTGTATCTTTACTTGTATAAACTTGTCATTATATAAAATATAACAAGAATTTAATATGCGTTCTGAATCTTTTTTCTGGAGACTGATGGTTGTGAATTTGATTCTGTTATCAGAGAATATCGGAGAGGCTGTCTGAATCTGGCACAAACTAGATAGTTATTCTACATTAATTTGATACACTACTTATTTTACTTACACATGCAACTTGTGTATACACTACATCAATCTATATACGAGTTAAGAGGAACTGAACATTGTACGAGAGGAAACCCATGTATAAACATTTAAGGTAGTCGAAACGAGGAATTTTCCGATATTCGTGTAAGATACATGTTTTATACTCGATATTTGGTATTGGTATAAATAAATATATATTTATTGAACAATGAAACACACAAGGACATTTTTGTATATCTCGAGGGTAAAATCTTAATATATTAAACAAAACATCTGAATTTCCTCGAATTATTTTAAACATTTAACACCTGTCCGCAGCGCCATCTCTGGTGGTAGCTTGCGTTTTTCTTGACAAGTTAGTACGGATTCGATACCCAAAGGGATTGGAAATCTTAAACGTCTTCCTAATATGGTCTACCTATGTAATGCACGGATTGAAAATATACCACATTAACATCACTATGCATCCATTGCGGAACCTGAGGTACTTAAAATGCAGTGCGCGATCTGTAATCACAATAATCAATTGAGTTGGTGTTTAATCACAATTACCATATTTACAATTATGTCGTTAAGCTCGTAAAAATATAATGTGTCATTATTATTGTTATTATTATTATTATTATTATTATCATTAAAAATATATCATTGAGCACAGGCATTTCTACTGAGTTTCTTCATTTGTTACACTTTCACTCATTTGAATTATTTATTTGTTCATATGTAAGAAAATTAACTGAAGTGAATGTTCCTTTAAGTTTCTAATGCTGCGTCTTTCCACTACGCAAGAATTTGTTTTACAGACGCGACACAAAATACGGTTCCATCTGAAAGAATCAATTGAATTGTAACAGTTTTTATTTAACAATGTTCTTTAACAACTCAGGTCATTAGAGTCTCAATAGAATGCCAGACATGAAAGGGCTGACAAATTTTGCAAAGAGGTACTTATTTTAGGCTAGAGGTTCTTTCATGAGCTGTACATTATGACTTATAAGGTATCCATACGGAGGATATTGTCGCTGTGACTCAAGGTGGTTTTGAACCCGCGAACGCGAAGCAATAATGGTAATTAATCGAGACCGATAGATCCAATTAAAAATAGTTCCAAAAATCGCTCATATTATCCGAAGAGGAAACACTGCTGCCTTCTCTATCTCCAAACTTCAAAACGCAAACTGAAAACAAAATCAGTTTTTATGATACATTTGGTGACGTATGACACCGTGAACATTTTCTTTATTTGAAAGTTTAATATATAGCGTGATATGTTTATCAAGAGTGTAATTTTTATTGGTCAAAGTGAGGATATTTTGTAGAATATAGAACTCTCGTCATCCCAACTTCACTTATAATGAGTAAAACAGTGAATCTTCCAGTTATATCAATACAAACACGGTCTCTAATGCTAGTATTTGAGAGGAAACTGCTTAAGAAAAAGAAACGAACAGACAGGTTAATAGAAAAAAATGATATATCAACAACATGATAGTATGGGAAACAAGAAATAATAAGGACAGTTAAGCCTCGTATAATGCGATGGGCAGTGGCACAAATGTAAATGTATTGTGCGAAAACCAGAAGGAAAATGCTCCGTAACTAGGCAAGAATGAAGTGGGAGAATAACATTAACCATGATTTCAGGGAGGTGAATTAAACAGGAAGCGAATTGAATATATTAGCTCAAGGATAGGTGTGTAAGGAGTCTGTGTGACCATGAATGTGATAGTACTGGTGAGTTAATTAATTGGTTTAAGGATTTTCATATCGTCAAACGGGGAATTCTGTTCCTATAGCTATTACATTGCTCTTGTAAAAAGACACTTAAGTAATGTGATGATTTTTTCTTTCCAATTCATTATAACTTGTTTTAATTGGCCAAAAGTGAAGGCAGTTTCTGAAACCTTCCCTCCACATGATCCTGAATTTTTTTGCAGGATAAATGTAACATTTTTAGTCCGTTTGACAATATGCTAGTAATTAGCCTATTGCAATATAATGTTCAAAGTATCTGTAAGTTGCAGCTCGGGATGTTTCATATTCCTTGTACACGATATTTAATGAAGAAACTGCTAGATGCAGGTCCATCAATGGTAGCTCCTTTTTTCATTGTAAAATGAGCGATAAGAAAACTAATTTATTTGAACACAGCATTTTAACATAAAATTGTGATTGCTTCATCGGAATATTTTTAATTTACGGTTTGTATATTTGATTGTAACCAAGAGGTCAGTGTTATTCCAGTGAATAGTAGAATCTCCACGGTATCAACCATCTGACCTAGGTTAGAAACATACCGAATTTTTTATTACATGCTATTTCGACAGGAGTTTATTTTAAAATTATAAATCAGAAAAATCCTCAATAATGGTTTTAAAATATTGGTCTATTAATTAAGAAAATGTTTCAATATATCTAACTCATTAACAGTAATACTCGATATTGATATATCTTGTGTATCGAGTATATCGAGGATTCAAAAGTATGGGGAATCCAATTCTACTAATAATTCACAGGCATATTAAACAGTTCCCTCATAAGATGTATTATTTTTTATTTTATTATCTGTCTCTTTTTACACATATATCTTCACTTAGAACAAAGATTCTCCCTTGCACGAGTTCCTTAGCCAAGTTCATTTAGTTATGCTTAATTCCCTACAGATGCTAGCTCATCGCCTCAAAGAGACACCTAGAAAGGCAACTAAGATAATACTTGGGAAGAGAAGCCTAATTCATTCTAATCGGAGGCTCTAATTTAGACTTTACGGCCTTTCGCTAATTCAAAAAACTTCAGTCCTGGGCGGAACGTGCGAGTTAAGTACCTCCCGAAGACTTGTGTCTACGATTTTTCCATCCTAAAAATCAATCGAAACCGTCCGCGTTTGAACAGCGAACCTTTAGACCATAGGAAAGGGACTTAACCCCTAGATCACCGAGATTGATGGGATATATTATTAGTGATAAGGACATTAGTTTTAACAGATCATGCAATAAATCCATCAAGAACATAACATATCTTGAATTAATTAATAAGGGATACGAAATTCTGAACCTAGTAATTCAATGTAAATGAAGTATTGGCGTTTCAGATACTGACATATTAGTAAAAATTATCTAACTGTATTCAGAATTTTTGCACCCTGAGAAATGCCACTAACCTCGGCTGTTTCAATTCCCGAAAACGTATGTAAACGAAAATTGAAGCAAATACCATTAAAAACTCTATTAAGTAGTATTTGTAAAATAAATACATCAGCTTTTGAAATGATGTGAGGAAGGTGCATGTGTCATGCCTGTTCAAGAGAGGTCAATTCCAGCGATGCGTTCTCTCGACCACGTAATGCGATTATGTGCGTGGGGGATGGGGTTGAAGTTACAACTAGGTCCACAGCTGCGACTCTCTGCCAACCGGGGGTACAATTACAACCTCCCTCAGCTCAGATTTATAAAAACTTTCCAGCAATTTCAGTCAACAACTATAAGAACAAAATACTTCCAGTGTTTTCACTCAATCCATTAATCATTATGAGTTAGCATTAATTCAAAATACACTTTGATTTTAAATAAAAATAGCATTTCTCAGAGTATTATAAATGTTATATTACTCCTAAATTAGTAGAAAATATATTCTGGTTTCCACGGTTGTTTAACCTTCCTCGAAGTCTCTATTCTTAGAAAATATTCAAGAGAATGTTACTTTTATCATTAAACTGAATCCATCTAATTGGCTTACGAGCCTTGTTATTTTGTGTATTTTCTTAGTCAATCGTCAGGTAGTACTGGATTGTAATTAATGTCAGCTGCATTTGGATAATCATAACAGTGTAATACACGGTCTTTATTTGGAAGTCAGATATAATATGAACAGTTAAGTCTCGTAGACTACGATGGGCAGGACATGTGGTACTAATGGGGAATCAAACACGTGCATGGAAGCTTCTAGTAAGAAAACCAGAGGGAAAACGTCTAGTTGGTAGATCAAGAATGAGGTGGGGGAATAGCATTAACTATGATTTGAGGGAAGTAGATTATACAGGAAAGATTAGAAAACATTAGTTCTGGATTGGGATGTATGGAGAGCTTATGTCCGCACAGCCATGAACCTATGGGTTCGATAGTGCTAGTGAGTTAGTTAGTTTCATTTGGAAAATAGGCCTACTTTTTACCATACTATGACTCTTTGCCGATCTACCTGACTTCAGAATTTCCCTTATCCTTAGGGACTTTCGACTAATATAGATCCAAAGATTATGTATTCTCAGATGACCTAGATATGCAAGCATCATAAAATAAAAATAATAAATAATAGAGTGAGTAGCAAATACTTGATTAATGAAAAAATCAGTTAATTTATAATTCAAAACTATAAATTTATATTAGTTGTGAAAGTGGGTTACTAGGACGCCATGCCAGGAGAGAAACCAGGAATGTCGAAAGACAAACCTGGGGCATTTGAATATATATATATATATATATATATTAGTTGTGATAAACAGTTCAAAATACATCGCTATTCGGAAACGTAATATTTCACAAACTTTTTGTGAAAATTTTATATTGCTTTATTACAAAATGTCTTATGGATATATCTTGAAGTTTCGTTACATTCTCTAGTAAAATGTCGTCAGGAGTTTGCGACAATTATCAAAATATTGAATCAATCTCGTTGGGTGAAGTAAGTGGAATTCTTAGATTTTCTCAATCTGCCGTAACACAATTATCAATCTGACTAGAGAGTTTTCGTAGTTTTCTTCAGTTGTCAAGGTAAACCGTGTTGAATTTAATTAGTACGATCCATTTACGATTGAAAATAATTTCGAAATTCGTGAAATATAACATCAGCTTCGCTTGTCCAAGATGACATGTGAATACAGACAAGAATGAGATACACAGCCTGCTGGAATACACCAAAAGGACCGAAACGCGAAATGACTAAAGATGTTAAAATATTAAATACAAAGTTAAAATTAAAAAAAAGTGAATAGCCAATATGTTGTTTACGGTTACAGCTGTATTTTTTGTGGTTGCTGTGATAATAATAAAGTGTGACGTGGAGAGGCATGTAATGAACTTAGTGTAGTTGCAGTGTTGTGTTACTTGACAGGATTACGGAAGCACCAAGTCGTGCTGAACACGAGGCTCAGAAATAACAATTAGACTACTGTGTGGTATCTCTGTCATACAGTGTAATTGTAATGAAATACACTGTATTCAGAAAGTGTTAAGTCTCTGATAATTATGCACTTTATTACTCGAAATTATAAAAATAATAAATTAAGAGTGTCTACTATCAGTGACGCTTTAGTCGTACTTACGAGGTAACAAAACCTAAATTTTACATTCTAACAAGACACAAAACATGCTATGAGAACATAAATACATGCTCAACAAAACATAAAATATACGTTAATGATAAAACCTATAAATTGCAGAATATAACAACAATGTTTGTTGATTTATCGTGTTTTCTAAACATATCGTTTCCGCAAAATACATTTAATTGAATATACGACACATGCTAAAATATTCTGACCGATGAATGGGTCTAGATTTTTCGGATATAAATTTGATTACATTCTCCATCATTAAATATTGTACAAAACACGTTACACAATTAGATTCAGTAACTTGTCGTCTATATAACTATCATCAAACGCATGGTTCAACATAAACTACCTTTTACATGTTAGAGTTTTTATTTATTAATGAATTGCGGTTCTTACTATATAAGTTTTCTGCAGGCTACTTCCAAAGCAAGTTATACGTAATCTCTCGCTCAATAAACACACTGAGTGTTTTAGAGAAGCTTACGCTAACTAGTATTTTTTTATTAAACTACCTTCATCTAATTCTGTTGTTATAGACAACCTTCTTGTAATGAATTCCATATCAAATTTGTCTTCCGCTAAATCCAGTTGATCATCAGCAAATTGTAATGTCGGTAAAAATATGTTCCCTATTGGGATACCCATACCTTTGAAGCTTTGTTTCCATTTCATTAATGTAAATTCTACATAAGTATTAAATAAAATTGGTGATAGACTGCATCCTTTTTTCAATCCCTTTGTGGGTTTTATAGGATTAGATACTATATTTCCTATTTTAACATAAGCCGAGTTATTTTTATACATTTCTTTAATTATTTCTATTAGGTGTCTATCGATTTTGCATTTCTCTAACATTTCCCATAACTTGTTCCTCCGAATTGAGCCATAAACTTTCTCTAAATCTATAATTGTCGAGTGGGTTTCTTCCGTTTTTCAATTAACTGTTGGATTACAAATATATTGTCAACACATGACTTTCCCGGTTTGAATCCATTTTGATCTTCTCTTATTTTGTCTTTAATATCTTTTTGTAACTTTGTTTTGAATAACTTCGTAAATATTCTATATAATGTGTTATTTATTCTTAGTCCTCTATATTTTTTTGCGTCTCTTCCGTCACCCTTCTTGTATATTGGTACAATGTAGCTTATTTTCCATTCATCAGGAATCTTCTGTACGGCAATATACTTATTAGACAAGTCCCTCAATCTACCAGTTAAATGTTTTGGACCAAATTTAATCAACTCATTGGGTATGATTCCTGGTCCTGGAGTCTGTTTATTCTTTATTATTTGAATGTGTAATTTTATGTGTTATATCAAAAACCATGAAATTCAGATTTAAATTCAAATAATGATTCTGGTCGTTGATGTGCTGGCTGTAGCATTATTACCGCATATACTAATTAAGTATTGCACTGTTAGCCAATAGCATAGAATCCATATACATATATATTAAAGTACTGAATTAACAATCAGAATGTATTTATATTATATTATGAAGGGAAATTGCGTACTGGCACTCTAATATATAATAATAATTACATGTGGATATTCAAGATGAAACAGGCAGTGGCGTTGAGTTTGGATAATATTACTCATCATCCCCCAGTCTAATACAGGGGCGTCGAGTCAAGATAAGATTACTCTCCATCCCCTAGTTGAATACCGTAAGATAACATGGCTGGTAAAATTCCAGTCTTAATACGTAACTTTAGAAGAGATATGTCCTTATTTGGAAATGAGGGTGATACATTCCAACTCAGCGTCCATGCCACGCCCGCTTACCAGAGGGTTTATAACGGCTGATGCCCTTGGCATCAGGGCTTATTCTTCATGGTTCCGACCTCGTCTCTATGACAGTTAGAGACACAATATTGTAACTTTTTAATCATCGTCTTTAATAAATATATTAAATCAAGTTCTGCATTCACTGGAGTTCTTGGACTCACAACGAATCCTACCTTCAAATTGTCTGATCTACCCGAGGGCCAGGTCACGACATTGAAAACGACATGTAACAAACATTATAAAATAGTCTTATATTAAATAACAAGCGACTGGCCAATAATTAACATTTTACGTGTTCTCTAGCTTGTAACCATATCATGCGAAGTTTTTCAAACTCACTCCATACTTTGAATAAAGTTTTCTTAGTACAGACCAATATAATTAACAAAATATACATCTCCGACAAAATGTAACTAATAAATCGGACACAGTTTTATGAATAACTGATATAATTGCTGTGAATTACTACGGTTACAAATAGGTAACCTTTTAAGTAATTCTAAGAATTCTTCTTCTTCTTCCTTTCCAGGATTAGGTCAATGCGACCTAAGAATAATTTCTGGGGAAAATAGGAATAAGAACAAATCGTTTAGCTTAGGTTCTGGTCATTATTTTAGATAGTTATTCATCCAGATAACAACCGGAAGTTTAAATTATATATATTTTTATTACTCAACTTGCGGCCACTAGCGGGGACACTGTGGATAGCGCGAGTTATGACTCAATGATTATAGTAGCTTTTCCTGCTAACGGCCGCAGGTCGAATGAAACTCGCTGTATTAAACAAATAAATATGTAATGAATACAACAAATACATAATAAAAGCTGTGACACTATATATAAAATATGCAGACTATAAATACATAAATTTAGTAAACAATCTCTAAAAAATTAACAAAAATGACTTTCATACTATTATCACTCATGCTGTAGCTCACGCATCCTAACCACTCATGCTGTAGCTCACGCATCCTAACCACTCATGCTGTAGCTCACGCATCCTAGCCACTCATGCTGTAGCTCACGCATCCTACCACTCATGCTGTAGCTCACGCATCCTAACCACTCATGCTGTAGCTCACGCATCCTAACCACTCATGCTGAAGCTCACGCATCCTAACCACTCATGTTGTAGCTCACGCATCCTAACCACTCTTGCTGTAGCTCACGCATCCTAACTACTCATGCTGTAGCTCACGCATCCTAACCACTCATGCTGTAGCACATGCAACCTAACTACTCATGCTGCAGCTCACGCATCCTAGCCACTTAGCTCACGCATCCTAAACACGCATGCTGTAGCTCACGCATCCTAATCACTCATGCTGTAGCTCACGCATCCTAACCACTCATGCTGTAGCTCACTCATCTTAGCCACTTAGCTCACGCATCCTAACCACTCATGCTGTAGCTCACGCATCCTAAACACTCATGCTGTAGCTCACGCATCCTAACCACTCATGCTGTAACTCACGCATCCTAACTACTCATGCTGTAGCTCACGCATCCTATCCACTCATGCTGTAGCTCACGCATCCTAACCACTCATGCTGTAGCTCACGCATCCTAACCACTCATGCTGTAGCTCACGCATCCTAACCACTCATGCTGAAGCTCACGCATCCTAGCCACTTAGCTCACGCATAAACACTCATGCTGTACCTCACGCATCCTAAACACTCATGCTGTAGCTCACGCATCCTATCCACTCATGCTGTAGCTCACGCATCCTAACCACTCATGCTGTAGCTCACGCATCCTAACCACTCATGCTGTAGCTCACGCATCCTAACCACTCATGCTGAAGCTCACGCATCCTAGCCACTTAGCTCACGCATCCTAAACACTCATGCTGTAGCTCACGCATCCTAACCACTCATGCTGTAGCTCACGCATCCTAACCACTCATGCTGTAGTTCACGCATCCTAACCACTCATGCTGTAGCTCACGCATCCTAACCACTCATGCTGTAGCTCACGCATCCTAACCACTCATGCTGTAGCTCACGCATCCTAACTACTCATGCTGTAGCTCACGCATCCTAGCCACTTACCTCACGCATCCTAAACACTCATGCTGTAGCTCACGCATCCTAACCACTCATGCTGTAGCTCACGCATCCTAAAACTCAAAAGCGTTTTCTCCGCTGTGTCCTTTACAAAACATAATTATGGGCCAAGGGATCCACACTCAGCATCCCTTGCCTGTGAACGTAACCAAACGGTATTGTCCCCGACTGTTGAGAAGTTGTGACTTTTAAGTCCAGACATCACATAATGCGCATCAATATTGCGCCGATACGTCATTTAGGAAACGAGGGGGGGAAGAACAGAGTAGCAGCAGGTACAGGATAACATATATATCTCAGAGTAAATCACAGATAAACGTACCGAGTAATAAAATCACATGCACACATGTTTCAGGCGTATCTTTAAAAAATAATATAACTCTGCGTGTTGATATATAGACAATACAAATCGGCAATTAATTATAAAAAGTTCATTGGCTGGTCCTATTTCCATAAATACATTTCAATTCTTAACTAATTATCAAAAATATAATTTAATACAATATTAATTAGTGGTGAAATTACGTCTTGATAGATATATGTAGTTTGCGTTCTGAAATGTCGCTAGTCCAGCTAAAATTTTAGTCTTGCATCAGAGTTTAGTTCAAATAAATAATAGTTTAAAGAAGGTTATTTTAAGGGTAATCAAAAGAGAGGAAAGAGAGGTAGATATCCAGGCAGTTTTGCCATTTTATATAAAGCTAACTTAGACCCATATATTAAAAAGGTAACTATTACTTTAAAAGAGGCAATTTGTATATATTACCATACAGAAAGAGCAGAAATGTGTCTGTTGTCTATTTACCGCCAACCACTAAATTCCAGGTATGCCAATCCAAATGTTTTCGTTGAATTGTCTGACTCGTTGGCAGAAATAAAAGATAGGTTTCCGGAAGCGGGAATAATAATTTTAGGGGACTTTAACTGTAGGATTGGGGAGGAAAATATCACTATAAAATCGGATGATAAAGAAACACGAGGTGAGGGTAGGAGAAGCAAAGATAAGATTTTTAAATTCAGAAGGAAACCAATTGTTAGCTTTTTGCGATGCATTTGAACTCGAAATTCTGAATGGGAAATATGGGGAAGATAAAAATGGAGAACTGACATTTATTAATAAAAATGGAAGTAGCGTAATCGATTATTCAATATGCACACAAGACATGATTCCAGTCCTAAGTAATTTCTGTATAGTTTCCAGAATCGAATCACACCACTTCCCAAACAAACTTATTTTAAATATGAAAGGTATTAGTGAGACAGTTAATGATGAGGTGGGCAACAATATTGCGGCTAATTATCCGTTTCAGGTGGATCGAGGATCTGAGAGAAGAATTTATCAGGAGTTTGGAAACGCTAATACAGGATCTGCAATTAAATGATCTTAGCGGGGAGGAAATTATTAAAACTTTGACAGAATGTTTTCAAAAAGCAGGGGAAAAATTCAAGGTTAAATACGCAATGAAACAGAAGGACAAAGGGTGGTACACAATAATGCATGTAGAAAGAAGAAGAAATTTGTCGAAAGTAGTCTTTTAAAGTTTAGAAAAGAAAGCACAGATGAAAGCAGAAAAAATTATGCGCAAGAGAGAAAGGAATATAAAGAATTATTGGCAGAAACAAAAATAGCATGGCAAAATAAGAAATCCGAAGAAATGAGAGTCGCGACTGAAAGTGGGAACATTGCGGACATATGGAAAGCGTTAAGGGAACTCAAAGTAAAATCCATAAATCGGACAAGAATAACGCCCGGGGAATGGAGAAATTACTTTGATAGGGTGCTGGGAAATGAGAGGTTAAGATATAATCAAGGAAATATAGTTGAGATCCCTGATCCAATTCATATTTAGTTACTGGATCAGGATTTAGTTACTGGATCAGGATATTTCGAAAAATGAAGTGGTTTTTTCCATTAAATGTTAAAGAATGGTAAAGCACCTGGAATTGATGGAATACCAGGGGAATTCTTGAAAAATATGATATCATCCAATAAATTATTAGACGTTTTGAAAACTGCGATCAACAAACTTTTTAATGGAGGAGATTATCCGGAAGCCTGGGCGACAGGTGTCATCCAACCGCTATACAAAGGAAAAGGTGGGGCACAGATACCAGAAAGTTATAGGGGAATTTGTCTCTTGTCAGTGTTCGGAAAAAATATATTGTAAAGTACTTTACGAACGAATCAGACAATGGGCTAAAGAGAACAATAGGCTCTCAAAATATCAGGCAGGTTTTAGAGAAGGGTACTCCACGGTGGACAACCTATTTGTTCTGAGAACATTAATTGATGACAATCTGAAAATGAAGGGGGGTAAATTATTTTTGTGCATTCATTGATTTTAAGATGGCATTTGATACTGTGGACCGAAGCGCACTTTGGGAAAAATTAAATCGGAAAGGATTGTCTCATAAAATGATACATGCTTTAATGTCAATTTATAAATATGTTAAATTTTGTATAAAAGTAGACCAAGGGCACATTACAGAGAGCAGTGAAGCCAATCGGGGAGTGAGACAAGGTTGCATTTTATCACCAATGCTATTTAATCTATTCGTTGATTATATTGTAGACGTAATGCTAGAAGGAGAAATTGAGGCTCCGGAGATAGGACATGTTAGAATCCCAGTCCTGTTGTATGCAGATGATTTAATTATCTGTTCCAAGACAATCAAGGGATTGCAAAGAGGTCATGACCTACCGGAAATATACTGTAGGAATTGGGGATTGACTGCAAATGTTAGTAAGACAAAAACAATGACCTTTAAAAATGGGACGGTTTATGGTAGAACAGAGGAATGGAAATACAGAGATCAAGTTCTTCTAAACGTGAAACATTTTGAATATCTTGGTACGACGTTGAAAATGAACGGAAAGTGAAAAAAAACACATTGATATAGCATTATTTAAAGGGAGGGGACAACTTAACAGTGTACTCGGTATTCTGGGTCGAGTGCCTGATATTCCAGTCAGCACATTAGAAAAAATGTATGGAGCGATGGTCAGGCCAGTAATGCACTATAGTAGTGAGATTTGGGGTTTCCAAAGAACGGAAATACTAAATAAGGTATATACGCATTTTCTAAAGTATATTACAGGACTTAGTAAGGCCGTTTCTAACTGTGGAATTTTATATGAATTCGGGTCATTCCAGGACGACATTAACTGTAAAATTCGTGTACTCAAATACTGGTTGCGAGTAATCCAAGGTGAACAAACAATGCTTAGAGCAATTTGTTACGACCACCCAAATTATAAAACATAGATGTAAAATTTTGGGCAGACGAGGTTAGGAGAGAACTCCAAAAGATTGGGATGGTCTGGATATGGAAAAAGGGACTGAAAATCGCAAGAACGTGTGGAGAAAAATAAGGAGGAGGTACTTAGATGTAAACCAACAAGATACCTTCGCCGAATGTACAGGAAAACGCTCACTGTGTTTACAAAGAGACCTAAAACACGTCTGGGGAAAAGAATCGTTTATACTCAACCTAGGATTTAAGGAGAGATCAGGGCTTGCTTGGTTTAGGCTAGGGGCATGGAAATTTCTAAAAATTAGCGACGATCACGATATGCGAATATGTCCAATGTGCGGGAACTTTGAAGATGAGATACATATATTAGGAAAATGTAATGATTTAGAATATTGGAGACGTCCGTTATTACCGGAAAGATTTCTATATTCAAATCGGGAAAGATTGGCATGCTACGAGTTATTGGTAAATCCAGAAAATTGGATAAACCTCGGTAAATTTCTGGACAAAACGCAAAAATAAGGACAACACTCATTCATGAATAAATATATGTTATCAAAATGCAATACCATTAATTATTAACAATTATATATAAATTAATTAGTGTATAATGCTGTTGTGTTATTATTTAATTGTAATATTAATGTGCTTTCTTTATGTAATTCTAATGTTAATGTTTTTTTAGTGTATAATGCTATTGTGTTATTACTTAATTGTAATATTATTGTGTTTTCTTTATGTAATTGTAAGGTTAATGTTTTTAGTGTATAATGCTATTGTGTTATTATTTAATTGTAATATTATTATTGTGTTTTCTTTATGTAATTGTAATGTTATTGCTATTGTGTTATTACTAAATTGTAATATTATTGTGTTTTCTTTATTTTAGTGTATAATGCTATTGTGTTATTATTTAATTGTAATATTATTATTGTGTTTTCTTTATGTAATTGTAATGTTATTGCTATTGTGTTATTACTTAATTGTAATATTATTGTGTTTTCTTTATGTAATTGTAATGTTAATGTTTTTAGTGTATAATGCTATTGTGTTATTATTTAATGGTAATATTTTTATTGTGTTTTCTTTATGTAATTGTAATGTTATTGCTGCTTTTGTTTATTTTTCTTTACACTAGCACCAATTATTACTTTATTGTAACGGACTGTCAACAGCACGTACGGCTTACTGCCCGTGCGACCCATATTTGTAAATAATATTGTAAATATCTTACTTTTTGTCTAATAAAGTCCTACTACTACTATTTAATTGTAATATTAATGTGTTTTCTTTATGTAATTGTAATGTTAATGTTTTTTTAGTGTATAATGCTATTGTGTTATTACTTAATTGTAATATTATTGTGTTTTCTTTATGTAATTGTAATGTTAATGTTTTTAGTGTATAATGCTATTGTGTTATTATTTAGTTGTAATATTATTATTGTGTTTTCTTTATGTAATTGAAATGTTATTGCTATTGTGTTATTACTTAATTGTAATATTATTGTGTTTTCTTTTTATGTAATTGTAATGTTAATTTTTTTAGTGTATAATGCTCTTGTGTTATTATTTAATTGTAATATTTTTATTGTGTTTTCTTTATGTAATTGTAATGTTATTGCTGTTTTTGTTTATTTTTCTTTACACTAGTACCAATTATTACTTTATTGTAACGGACTGTCAACAGCACATACGGCTTACTGCCCGTGCGACCCATATTTGTAAATAATATTGTAAATATCTTACTTTTTTGTCTAATAAAGTCCTACTACTACTACTAGTTTAAAGAACTACAACAACACTCCGAATCCGAATGAGGGTGTTTCCACTTTTCAGCGGTTGCCCTTTTACCAGCCGGCTGCTGGCCCTTCACATCCAAATGTGTCAATCACAGAGGTAGATGATCAACACCCAGTGTAGGGGTGACATGTGGTTAGCATGTCGAGTCCCCCAGCCGTTATAGCTGGTTCCTCAACCTGGAGCCGCTACTTATTGTAGCTACCCAATTGCCTCACGATGCTGGGTGGGCACCGGTCCCATACTGGCCGAAATACCATGAGAAAATTTCTTCCCCCATGGAGACTCGAACCAGCGCAAGTCCCGTAGCTCTGCGCCAAGGCTTCCTACCTTAACCGCTCGGCTACGCGCGGGACAAAACAACACTCAATATCAGAATACCGAACTAAAAAATTAAAAATAACTTTTATTTCCAACATGTTTTGGGATAAAATTAAAGTGGTCAAGAAAGAAACATCTCCGACACATCTAGAATTAAAGTAGAGTTATCTATAAAAAAAATACCATCAAAAGCGTGGGGTCTTTTTTTTTACGATTTATTCTTAGAGACTTTACTTTTACCAATACCTGTTTATTATCAAATATATTAATTCAAATAGAGCACCCCACGCTTTTGATGGTAATTTTTTTGTAGATAACTCTAGTTTTATTTTACATGTATCGGAGATGATTCTTTGTTGACCACTTTAATTTTATTCCAAGCGTGGGGGAAATTGAAAATATTTTTTATTTTTTATTCGGTTTTCTAATAAAGCGTGTTGTTTTAGTTTCTTAAACTATCATTTATTTTCTTTATTTTTTAGTTTGGTTTTCCAATAAAGCGTGTTGTTTTAGGTTTTTTAAACTATTTTTTTTTTAATTTTTTAATTGGTTTTCTAATAAAGCGTGTTGTTTTAGTTTTTTAAAACTATTATTTTTTTAATTTGTAGTTTAATTGTTTGTCATAAACGGGAATCCCATCAATATTTAATTGCTTACCATATTGTTAGTGCCTAGGCACGAATATATTTTTATTAAATTGTTATTATCTAACATTTTTATAATATTTTAGAAAATTTTAATATAGATAAATAGTTACAGTTCATCGTATCCTTCTCATATTTTTTGGATAAATTACAATGTGGTAAGTTTACAAAATTGTCATTAATATTTTACAGAATAAGATAAAAATATAAATATCTTTAAATTCGATACTATTTTAGTATGAGCTAAAAGTAATACTCTCCTAGAAAAAATTCATCCGGGCCGGACTTGAACCAGCGGCCTATGGATTACTGAAATTGTATATCACTACAGTCCACCGTTCTACCAAGTAGGATACTAGAGGATATAATATTAATAACGATTATTACAGCGATAGAAAAAAAGTCGATAAGTCCGCAACCTATTATAACTCCGGGCGCGACAGGCCTACAAGGCCCTTAGCCTACCAGCCGGCTGCTGGCCTCACATTCACATGTGTCAATCACAGAGGTAGATGATAATTAGCCAGAGTAGGGGTGACATGTGGTCAGTATAGCGAGTCCCCAGCCGTTATAGCTGGTTTTCTCAACCTTGAGCCGCTACTTATTGTAGCTACCCAAATGCATCACGATGTTGCGTGGGCACCAGTCCCATACAGGCCAAAATACCATGAGAAGATTTCTTCCCCCATGGATACTCGAGCCAGCGCAAGTCCCGTAGCTCTGCGCCAAGGCTCCTGCCTTAACCACTCGGCTACGGCGCGGGACCCGCAACCTATTATACTGATCTTTAATTTTTTTGATGTCCTGATGATTCTGGCCAGGCTCTTAGAAAACATTTATGAAATTATTGTAATGTCAATGGTTCTTTACAAGTATACAAACTTTCAGTCGATCCAATGTTTGGAAGCGGATGAAAACCGTGTTGAAAGATTCCGTTACATAGATAGACAGGTACTTTTTTGATGTCCTGATGATCCTGGCCAGTACCTTAGAAAAAGTTTATTAAATTTTTGTATTGTCATTGCGCCTTTACAAGTATACAAAGTTTATAGTCGATCCAATGTTTTGAAGTGGGTGAAAATCATGTTTAAAGATTCCGTTACATGGATAGAGAGATACAGGTCAAGCTAATATAAAGCGTGTAAAAAGAGACTATACTTGAAGATTTTATTGGCGAACAACGATGGATTTAGATGTGGCTTTTAAGTGCAGTTCCCTATCACCAAAACATTAACAGAACTCAACATTTCCTTGAATGTCAGTTCTTTATTTGCTCACTCGTGTTAGTGCTTGTATTTTTATATTAAAAAAACGAAATTATCTCCTGAATTAGAGAAAAGTTCATTTTAGTTATCTTCCAATGTATAGAAAGATTACTTTTGTCATGCCGTCTTCCATTCCTTACAATTTTATTGTAACGAATAGAGAAGAGCAAAACTACGAATTTGCACATTAACACTTACAGGTTTAGCGTCGTGTGATACTTATAAAATAACCCGTATCAGTAATTAGTCCCGAAGTATTATTATTATTATTATTTAATCCATACAAATACCTTTATTTCAGTGTGATCGTACTTCATTAATATGCAATCTTTAAGTAGCAATATTATATATTTTTCAATGAAAAAGACACTGTTAATAGAATTAAATATATAAATATTATAAGAATTATGTATAATAAGTTCAAGCAAAATAAAATTGAGGTATAATAAAAAGACACAGCCTCTCTTCTTATAGGAAGAGATAAGAACTTGTCAAAATAAACTTTGACGAATAATTTATGAGCAATTCTGCAGAATATCAAATACCATGGTTCAAAACAAATACATCATCATCATCATCATAGTACATTCACGAATTTAGGCCATTTGTTGACCTGTTTCGGTCTCAAGAGAAACACCATCCAGAAGTCTTTTGAGTGGACGTCCTGGTCTTCTTCTCCCTGCAGGTTGATATCTTAACATTAGTTTGGTATTCTGTGATCTTCCATTCGATGAACATGTTGTATCCACCTTGGCGTATAATCAGATATTTTGTTTTCTAAAGATTCCATGTGTAATTCTTCTAAGATGTCTTCATTTTTTTGTGATCTAGTAGTGTGTATCCTGCAGTCCTCCGAAGATATCTCATTTCAGCAGATCTAAGTCTCTGTATATCCTTCTGTTTCAACATCCATACTTCGCTACCATACAAAAGAGTTGGAAGAGCCAGTGTTTCATACACATTCAGTCTTGAATGCTTTTGGACTAACTGTCGCTTGAAGATAGAATTTATTAACCTTAAATTCTTAAAAATTTAGATATTTTTGCATTTACATCCTTTTCTTCTTCATATGAGATATTGCATAATATTGCATAAGATATATGTAAAATTATTCACCTGCTCCAAAATTTTATTGTCCAGTACAATTTTACTTCTGACAGGATCCACACCTTCAAATGCCATAATGTTTGTTAAATACATATTACTAGAAATACATATTACTAGAAAATAATAAAAGCCTCTACTTCGTAAAGAATAACAAATTTAAGGTAGGCTAAATTGTTTGGCCTTGCGAACTGATTGCCCAGATTATGATTTAAAATCCAAAGACGTAAATGAGCGGGACAGGGAGATTAATTCAGAATCCTAAATAAATCAGCAATGACTAATGATTGATTACTCAGTGATGATATTGAAAATTATCATTATGATGAACTGATTATTTTTACAGTCACATCTAGATTAAATCATTTCTGTTCGTATACTTACTATGGATTTTTTCGAATCAATACGCAAAAAGGTATAAACAGTAAAATAATTATTATTTATACTGAAATAAATAACTTACGCAGTTCACAAAGGAATTACTCGTAATCTTAACTGACATCCTGTAGATCTGTCTAGCTGGAAGTCTTACCTGTAACAAAGAATGAGTAATGTGATTCAAGGTAAATATCATAATAGGGAATTTATAAAAGTGAGGGAGGTATAAATTATACTCCCTATTTACGATTAATATTTATAATTATTAACATCTAAGGACACACACAATTGGAAATTATGTATGAATGAATCACTTTTAAACATGTTAAAAAATATATTAAAATTTACTAGTTCTAATAATTTACTTTTTATAAATGAATTAACTTATTTTATTACATGATAAGTTGAAATACAGCGACTTAACTTCATCGAAGTTAAATGTAGAGAAAGTTGTTCAAAATAAGCGATCTGCGCAGGGGACGTGTAAAATGCACGCCAATGATGCCACAGTATGAAGTACTGGAGGAACAGATCACGTGACATTACTGAACTGCTGGTGGGAGAACTGATCACGTGATATTACTTTACGTCGCTGTAGAGTTTGAAGCGAAATAAATGTCTAATAGGAACGTCTCTAGAGAACGCAAGATTGTTCTCAATATTTTTGTCACTATTTTGTTTATACAACCATTTTTAAAAAGTCTAACAGTGAAGCAAGTGCAGACAATTTTCTCAAAAATCTATATAAAACAGTATAAAACTCAGTTTTGTGTTTATGCGTTTCACATAAATTAAAATTTTACAGTATATTGAAAATTAAAAAAAAAACTTTTTTTTTGTGAGGCGTTCCAAAAATGTACCATAAAAATAATTATTAGCAACTGAAAATTTCATCGAAATCGATTTGACCTGATTTAGAAAATAAATTTGCAGAAATTGAAAATTTTCAAGACGTGTTTTCATTTTTTAAATGTGAATTTTCGTGATTTTTTAGTCATATAAAAACTGATTTTGATTACATTTTCAGGCACTTTAAAAATATAAATAATAAAACTCTTAAATTCAATTAATCAGAGTGGATGCCGTGAATTGTTCTTCGGATGGCTCAGGTAAGTAACCAAACCTTCTGCTTCGTTAAAAATTAGATCACATAAAAAACATATTTAAAAATATTACTGTAATTGCCAAAACAATTCAAATTAATATTATATTACTATTATTATTATTATTATTTGTTGTAGTAGTAGTAGTAGTAGTAGTAGTATAGCAGTAGTAGTAGTAGAGTGTAGTAGTAGTAGTATTCGGACTTATTCTAAATCACATCAAAAAATAAAAGATATTTATGCTCATAATATGCAATTTTTAATGTTTAACAGCTTTCGGTCTAAATAATCTCTTTCATTTTTCTTTCTTTAAATATTATTCGAATTGTTTTTTAATTCTGCGCCAATTTTGTTTTTCAAAATAGAAATTTCAAATTTTCAACATCTTGCGTGAAAAAATCCTAACATTTTTGACATTTCAACTTAGTATAATTTTATTATGTTAAACCCATATGAAAATAAAACATTTTGTATTGAAATTTAACATAATAGTATATTAATTTTACCAATACAGCATTTCTAAACACCGATAAGCTTTAAGATATTTTAAACACTGTTTAATTCTCGCAACGGAATTCGGCTCAACAGCACTTCTAGTTACCCTTGATTTCTCAGTTTCGTGTTGTAAATTATAGCTCTTTTCCTGTATTTACTAACATTTTTCAATATTTTAAACTTTTTCAAATAATTTTATAACATTCTTTGATAATTTGTAAGTATTTATTTAAATGCGCAAATCACAATATTATGACACTCTTAGACGGTATTGTGATGCAGACTGCTATTTTCTCCACACAGTATATTACTTAGTCTATGATTTTTCGATTGCTGGTTTGGGTTATCGCTGATTAGAACGGCGTTAGGAAGTGATAAGTAAGTGTACACCTATTTTTAATAAACGTTTTGTAATTTTAATATTATTGATATATTTCTACAACATACATTTGGGGATTTATTGCAAAGATCGATTATTTAAATTTCAGAGTGACGTACTGCCACCTAGCGTAAGTTGTATAAACGTCAGTACTTCTTCTTCTTCCTTTCCAGGATTAGGTCAATGCGACCTGTTCCGGTCTCAAGTCCTTGGCCGTCACAAAGATCTTTTTCATTTTGTGGTTTGTAGATGTTGATCGTTTTAGGTAATCTTGTATTGTCCATTCTGTCTAAATGTTCTTTCCATTGGTATCTGTGCTCGTCTAGTTAATCGATCATTAAAAATATCTCCAGTTCATTTCTTATTGATTTATTGAGTAATCTATCCGTGCGTGTACATTCTTTTACGGAACTTAAACATTTCATTTCAGTGGCTTGAATATGTGAGATATCTTATTTTGTAAGTACCCAAGATTCAGACCCATATAAAAGAACAGGAACGCCATAATTTTATAAAACTTGAGCTGAGTTTCTCTTCGAGTCTTTCGGAGGGTTCTTCATATGGTGCCACACATAATTCGATATCGGTTTAATTTATTATGTATATCCCAATCATAGCTATATGTTATATCTGAACCAAGATAGTTAAAGTGTGTTATCTGTTCTATTATTTCATTATTGATTACTATTTTTGCTCTGACTGGCACTTTGCCCTGAAAAGCCATAATTTTAGTATTTTACGTCTCATATTATAATAAATATAGGCACATCAAAGACAGAAACTATTTTAATAAATAGAGGTGTAAGACAAGGGTGTAGTTTATCACTTAACCCTTTTTAATTTATATATTAATGACATCATCCAAAATTGGAAACGTATTGTTAATATAGGTATAAGAATGGACCGTTTTAAAATATTAAACGTTTTAATGTATGCTGACGATGTCGTTATTATTCAAGAAAATGAAAATAATTTGCAGTACTCTTTACATCAATTAAATCAGTTATGCCAAGAACATAATTTTAAAATATCAAAAGAAAAAACAAAAATAATGGCACTTTGGGGAAACGATCATATAAGATCAAAAATCGTAATAGAAAACAAACCTCTGGAACAAGTAAGAAATGTTAATTATTTGGGTTCTAATTTTTCTATAAATACAAAAACTGAAAGAGACATACATATGAAATTGTCGAAATTTCAAATGATATGCGGAACTATACATAAAACATTAAAGATTAAAACAAAAAAGAGGTACTAGATTGAAGTTTTATAAAACATTGGCAGTTCCTGCATTACTTTATGGGAGCGAAACTAATGACCAAAAAATTGCAAAAGTAGAATACAAAGCGCAGAAATGAACTTCCTCAGAAGAACAAAAGGCTGCACAAGATTGGATCGGATAAAGAATGAAGATATAAGAACAGAATAAAATATATATATATAACCATTGAATGAGAAAATCAGAGAATATAGAAAATGGTTTACACATGAGGAAAGAATGAATGTATCATGATTACCAAAAGCAGCATTCAACTACAAGCCAAGAGGTTCGAGGAATGTAGGAAGGCCAGTGAAAAGATGGACAGAACAACTGTGAGGCGGAACAGGCAATTTTTGCCTAACCCGTAAAGTGAAGAAGAAGAAGAAGAAGATGAAGTTGAGACTTTGATATTATAATATAGTCCTAATTGATTCAACGTGTAAATGCCTCTTTGTAAATCATCCTCTGACTTCTGTATAATTACCAGATCATCTGCTTTTGAATCTGTCCGGGTTTCGCATTCGCACTTTAGACTTCTGAGTGATATTTTGTTTTACTTGGATGGGTTCAAAATCCCCAACCTGGAGGACCAGAGTTTAATTACAGAGTTGTCTTTCTCCTAAAGAGACTGCCTTACAAGGCTACAGAGCTCTGTCTGCCCCGAGCATCTGGTTTTATGGAGCCAGAAACTCGCCATTCACCCTCCATCTTCAGTAAAATACAGTCCCACCACGTGAAGATAGATGGAAGGGTTTGGTAGAGAGAGGTTATATTTTGCGCTGACTATTTGCAGAATTTACGTTAGTACGATATCGATAATAATCGATATGGAGCGAGGATGGTATTCTATGTGTGGTTCGATGGTGGGTTTTCGCTAGTTCTGTAAGCTCTGGCGCATGCACGTTGTTGTTCTATAGGACTACGAAAATATTTCAGGTAACTTAATGTGCTATTTTCCCCGGAATTCGTATCCATAACTCTAAGGTATCGTAACAGTCCAGCGTTCAAGTAAAGCGCATACGCTCCTAGGCTCCGCCCTATCCCCACAAATACGATGCGCGAATTTTTCTACATTTCCGTGGACGATAAATATATAATACATAGTTTCTACACATAGGATAACAATCTGGTATCACTAATAAATATAAGGTATATAGGGTGTTACTCTGCGATATATTTACTGTTCTGTGTCCGTTCCTATTTTCTATTTCTTCTCCCTCCTTCTCTAAGTGACGTAAAGACGCAGATGAGTTGCGCGGAAATTTTACGTGCCGATTCGAAAGACATTAACTGTGAACGGTCTTTAACTTTATCGTCTTGTGTTTCAACGTCTTGGGACGCTAAGTCAGGCCTCATGGTTATATATATATATACATTTTTAGATGAATCTTTGAAAAATCAAGTTTATGTTCCAGTGTAGATGAGCAGCTGTGTGTATGGTATATAATATATGATAATATTATATATTTGGTTGCTAATATTTGTTTTAATTTATGACTGTTCAAGTATTTTATTTATCATGGTTATATTTATATTATTACCATTTCTCACCGCTCTTTTATTACTTATTTAATGTATATTCTGTTTATTCGATTTCTTCTTATTTTGGTAACATTATTTTGTGTGCTTCTGAAAAATTATTAAACATAAACATACACACCTAACCTGAGTTCATGAAGCCGCGATTTCTTAGGTCCCCAGATTTCAGCTCACGTTTACGTAATATTAATCCCATTGTAGCATTTGATTTTAAGAATATTTGGAGCGAAATATACCTATATTAGCACATGGAAATAAAGAAATAACATTGAGTCTATGTAATGGGCCCAGCCACAGACTTCCCTCTCTTTATTAATAAAAGAGGGAAAGAGGAAACGGTAAGCAACGAAGTGCCGTACAGCATTTACAGTTAACATAGCCAAGGTAACTATTCATTTTAGTGCTCAACAACAGGTGAATTAATTCAGTTGTGATTATACAAGTATGTACAATTTGTCAGAGTCAACAGATTAAACAATGTACAAGTGGTAAAGGAGTCTCTAGCTTCCTTTTGTTTTGACATTACTTGAACCGGACGCTGGGACTTTGTAAACAAAGAGAGTTAATTTGTTCGTAACGTTTCACATCTCGGTACTATTTACCCGTACACTGTTAATTAGGTAAGGCATTACATTATATAGTTGAAATGGGGCATACTATTTTATTTTAAGATAAATGTTAGAAATTGACGCTTAACGAGAAATCCATTATAGTGCGATTATTAGAAATCCATTATAATGTGATTTTCCTGTAATTATTATATTTAAAATTATATTTTTTTACAAAAAAGTTACATAAAAATGAGAAAATACAAAATGGCGTATGAATTTATTTTTGAAATGCGAAATTGTGCTTGGTACGAATACTAGAATTTGTCTTGTCAGGAAATAGCAGAAAAATCGCACAAAAGTAGTTTTATATAAAAGGAAATGATGTTTTTGGAATTGAGTTATTTTCGTTTCCTTTTTATTTCCGTAGAGGGAGAAAGTAGATGGTCAAGCTTTGGATGCGTATTCATTACTGCGGAGGAAGTAAACTGATTCTATCCACGTACAAGAAAGTTAGGGGAGGTGGGGTTGCGGAAAATTATGTTAGAGCGAATCCACCTGAGTCTGTAGTCTGGAGCTCAAAGTGTCGCATTACACAAATGATATTCAGATTCTAAAATTTTACAACCCATATCAATTGTTCAAGCTTTTCAAATAAATACAAGAACACTATATTTCCTTTAACAATCCATTTTAAGGATACGTGGAAATTAAATTTCAGTTTTACTCTGGAATGTCTCCGTCGCTGTCTCGTGGTCGGTTCCATCTCGGTGGTCCGGTTCAGTTTCCCAACGGAAACATAATTTTAAAATGTCCACTTTGGATACGCGTGCGTGTGTCTTTGGCGATTTCCCTGTCATACTGCTAACCACAGATACAAAGAGCACAGTCATTATGCATTTCATGTCTAATATGTTGATGTGAGTTGCTCCTTACTACATGCGATCCGATCAGGACAGTGGATTGTAACATCCATCAGCCATATAAAAATGGAGCCTAAACAACATTTTAAAGTTTGGATTTGTTTTCATTTTCCGTATGAACAATTTTTATCTGATTTGATTTAAATATGTATGAGTTATTGAAAAAAATATATATATTGTAAATTTTTGTAAATATTGTGACGCATTGTTTGGCTGGGTTTTGAATTTCGCGAGAGTAGGGCTCTCGTCTTGTATGATAGACAACAATTTGTTAGCTATCAACTTACAAATCGGAAAGTCTCTTATGTCTCACATGAATCGATTCCTCCTCTGCAGAAAGATCTAGAACAATCTGATGACGTGATTCTCGAGAGGTCCGTAGTTTAAAAGTCTCGACTGGGAGCCGAGAAAAATCATATCATTGCATATAAACTGATTACGAGAGTCAGAAGAGTCAATCGTATCCAGTTGACCTGTCAAGCGATATCAAGAGTACGACAATCAACTGTGTTAAGTGAAACCGTCATCCAGTGTAAAGTACTGTGTGTTAAATAAATTGTCAATCACAATATTAGTAGAAAATTATTTATGAGAATCATTAAACTTTTGTGAAGCAAATAACATGAATTTGGAATTTTTTGTAAACATATGTTTTGTTTATTCGAAGATATTCCATCGGAATCTTACGCACCAACCAATTAGCGACAATAAGTTTTTTTTTATTTTGTTCTTATTCATTATTCGTTTTAACAATAAAGGGTATGTAGCCACATCTCTGTAAGCTATGGTTAGTTTTGTATTGTGTCTGTGAATTTTAGAGTTTTTTCCCTATATAGGTATCTACCATCCCGATGGTAGTGCACCCTCTCAGTGAATACAAGGAAATTGAACTTACTTTAATAAACGTCTTAGGACTGGTATGAAGAACGGATTTTCTTAAATTCTATCCATTAAGAAAACCAAAACTATATGGTGCGATAAGCCTACAAGGTCCATGCGCTACAAAGCGCCTGCTGATCTGACATCCAAATGTATTAAACATAGGGATGGATGATCATGCAGTCATATAAAGGTGTCGTGTGTTCGAATTGTTGGATACCTCAGCCGTAATAACTGATTTTTTTCAAACGGGAGCCGCTACATATTGTAGCTACCCTAATTCTCACGATGTCATGTATGCACCGGTTCTATATTGGCCACAATTCCTTTAGAAAATGTCTTCCCCTTTGGGGACTCGAACCAGCGCAAGTTCCATAGCTCAAACCGCTGGTATAAGGCGTCATACGTTCACTATCAATACCCCACCAAATATGATTTAACCTGGACATAAAATCCGTCGGAAACACCATATTCTATATCTGGGTTTGAAATTTCATTTGACAAACTGCATCATGTCTTCTGTGCTTTGCTCTACACTCATGAATTTGAAGACTGTCTTATTTTTAATGAGCACGATTGTTAATAATCATGAAACCATAATTTGATGGGGACATTAAGAGCTAAATTTCCTGAAGTATGGCTCTCGATTTAGGAAAACTGTCAACTTACCAAAAAATTAAAAAAGTTGGGAATGAGCCCGGTCCACTGAGTGAGTAGCAATGTATACAGCTCAACATTTTCAATTACGATACGCCCTTAACTATTACTCCCTTAACTATATATTTATAGAGGGTGTGAGAGAAAGATGAGGCCAAACTTTCAGGAAACATTCCTCATACACACAGGAAAAAATAAAACATATGTTCTATGGACATGTGTCCCAAACACTTGACTTCCATGTTACATGAGATGTTCAAACTACTCTATGGGTTGCTTCGTTAGAATGTATTCACGGCTTGAACGAAGGTAATGTTGACTCCATTGCTTGCATGCGACTAACTTCATTACTCTGCAATACTAGCATCAAGCAAATAGCAACAACTGTTTAGTGTTCATCACGAACTTGGGTTCCGTTACAATGCAATGGTATTTTCAAATTCGGAGTTGGCAGACGATAATTTGATGTATGAATTAGCATACGATAATTCATAGCCGTTGCGGCGGAACTTTTATATGGGGAGCGATTTCCACAATGAAGGAGCCCCGACAGGAAGACGTTAGGGAGCATGGAACATTTCAGCCTACTACTCGCGACTGGGAACAGCCTAGAATGACGAGGACACCTAAAAGGGAGGAGGAACTTCTCCGTGCAGTTGACGACAACCCTAGTGTCAGCGTAAGATAAGTAGCTGCTATAAGAGGTAGTGTTGACCACACGTCTGTATGGTGAGTAATACATGAGAACCAGCTACAATTTACTGCGTATACAGGCAATATCAGCAGCTGATTTTCCTGCACGGGTATACTATTGCGAATTGTTCATTCAACAATGTGTCAGACAACACTTCACTGAAAATCTGCTGTTTACGGATGAGGTATCGTTTCACGTGATGAAATTGTAAATATTCACAATCAGCACTAATGGGCTACCGAGAATCATAACGCAATTGTGCAATCACGTCATCAACAAAGATTTTTCTGTCGACGTTTGGGCCGAAATTGTTGGCGATGTTTTGACAAGGCCTCATGTTTTTCCACCCAGGTTCAACGGAGAACGTTATCAAGCTTTCTTACGCAATACTCTACCTGTTCTCCTAGATCATGTGGCATTACAAGTGCGAGAAAAAAATATATACTTCCTGCACGATGGAGCTCCTCCACACTTTAGTTGTAATGTTCGTTGGCTTCTAAATAATAAATTCCGTGACAGATGGATATGTAGAGATGGACCAATTCCTTGGCCTCCACGCACTCCCGACCTAAACCCAAAGACTTTTGTTTGTGGGGGCTTTGAAAATTCTTGTCTACTCAACGCCGGTACCAGCTGCAGGGATTCTTCGTGCCCATATTGTGGAAGGCTTGCAAACCATACACAATTCTCTAGGAATACATCAGCACATCAGGGATTGTATGCAAAGGTGGGTTGATGCATGTATCTTCGCTAACGGAGGGCATTTTGCACATTTCATTTCTGAAAGTGCTTTATGTAATGCAGGTAAGTTCTGTTCTGTGTGTTTTCCATGATTAATGTGATTATGAAGAGAAATAATAAAATATACTCTAGCATGAAAATTAAGCGTTTCAATACCTATGTCCATAAAATATTTTCCTTCCTATGTAAATGAAGAATGTTTCATGAAATTTTCGCCTTCCCTTTTTGTTATGCCCTATATAAGTTTTGTGCTATTTTTATCCTAATAACTTTCAGACTTTCAGAAATAACATTTACTACTTATATTTTCTCATTATTCTACCTATGAAAGTGGGGGTAAAGAAGTCTATTTCCATGATATCACTAATTCCGTGATATAATTTTAATTCATTATCACAAAATTAAATGTATTAAAAAGTTGTTCTAGGGTTACTCAAGACATTGCTTTGCCCGCTGTTAAGAAGAAATACAAAGTCTCAAAAGTCATCCTGAATTTGAAAGTTGTTGAATAAATTGTTTTTCTCTCCTGACTGACCTTGAAGAAATGCTCTATAGTTTGCTATTTAATTGCAATATAACAATTAATAATGTATTTTAATTTCAACTGAATAAACTGATATATGTGTTCTAACAATACAAAAGTCAGTAGTGATTGTACAGCACCTTCCGCAATTTAGATTTTTTACAATTATTTAATTATATGACAGTAAAATAACTTTGAAAAATAAAGCCAGGAAAGACTCTATAATGAAATTATACAAGACAATGGCAGTCCATATTATTAGTTACGGATCTGAAACATGGACAGTGAAAACACAACAATCTGCCTGATTACAAACTGCTGAAATAAAATTCCTCAGACCAATAGCAGCATATCAAAGAACAGACAGAAAACACAACACAGAAATAAGACAGCAGCTAAAGTTAGAGTAATTAAACACAACATAGTGAAATGCAGAACAAACTGGAAAGAACGCTTAGCAAGGATAGTCATCCCTGAACAGAATACCAAAAGCAGCATATAACTATTCACCAAGAGGAAGAAGAAGATTGGGAAGACCAAAGAAAGGACGACCAAATCTCACGTGGATCCAAGGGATTAGAGAAAGTTTTAAGGACTGGGAAATAGAGGAAGAACTGTGTTATAATAGAGAAGAATGGAAGAGAATTATAAAACGAAATTAAAGACAAATTATTGGTGCCGGAAAAATGTGTCAACATTGTAAAAACCGTAAATACACACACACACACACACACACACATATATATATATATATATATATATATATATATATATTAATAGTATGCCATTGTGTTCCTAAGTGATATTTAGGCGCTCTTCCCCTACAGGGGAGAAATTCAACTATATTAATTTAGTGACACTTGTTTTCGTATATATGTCATTGAGTGACCCCGGGTCAGCGTCCCGCCTATAAGTGACATCTAGGAAACCAAGGTATTAGTAGGATAGGAACGTTCGGTGAAAGTTTCTGTACAGAGGACTTATTTTTCAGGCTTGTGTTTTTCTTATGAGTCTGAAAACCTTCAGTCTCCGAACCTACGGATTTAAATCCCTCCCTGAGATATTGTCTCTTGAATTTCTCCACCCTTAAAAAATCCATCGAAAACGGCCGTGTTTGAACCCGCGACCCTCGAGACTAGAAGCAGGAAGAAATCCACGAGACTACCGAGACTTTTAATAATTATTTAACGTTACCATAAAGTCACTTGGGAACTTATTTTTCCGCTTTATTAAACTTCCCCTAACTGAGGCTATCTAAAGATAAAACCTACTATTACAAAGAAATTTAGAAAAAATAAAAATATGCATGTGAACATAATAACACAAAATAATTGATGCAATTTGCGATCAGAATTAGACGTATCAATGAGACGTTCCATAAAGAACAATCTTGAATATTCACGAATAACTATAATGAATAAATCTTGTAGAGGGTTCATTTAAGCCCTAACTTTTATTGAATGTGCGTTAAATACGACAACATCAATTATAGTATAAATGTAGTGAGGAATACTCAAAATATAGGATGAAGACACCATCAAGTAACATATAGCACAAATTAAATAAGAGCACCGTTTTATCAACACAAAACGAACTGGAAATTGTAATACAAGAATCGAAAGTTGAATCATGCATGCGAGAAGAGAAAAAAAATGTATTTACAAAATCTCTTTTTAAATTCATTGACTTGATTAAATTATTTCTCATTTTATCCCCCGGATAAAGAGTGTAGTAACTAATTTATTGTATCTTTATGCACATCCAATTATCGATATACTTTTTTTTACACTGTATATGAATCCCATGTAACTTTTATAGGACAAAAAAACAACGAATTAATTTCAACTACAAAGCTTCAAATACGTTAAAATTAAAAATGATTTCAATACTTTTGCAAACCCATTGGGTAATCAAAATGGAATCACAATACCCATAATTAAACAAACTAAAGAAAATATATAAGCCATTAAATACGGTATATCGATTAAAACATATTTTTAGATCAACAAAACAATTTGTGAAGGTGTATTTCAGTGCACTAAATCGGTGGAAATAAATATTTTCTTTATTCTATGACGGTAATAGGTGCTGTTTAATTTTCGATTAGTTAATTTCAATAGATTACATATAACATATAATTTTAAACTAATTGTAAAACACGGCTCTTTTATAAGATTTTCTTCCATAATAAAGCATTACGTTACTAGGGATTTACGCAGAATACAGTAACTTATAAGTTTGGTTTAATAATTTATATACCAGGAGGAATACTGTTTTATATAGCCCTATTCAAATAATTCCAACTACAAACACATAATTTAGATACACAATTTAAATAAATACTTATAATTCGTATTAAACATCCAAAGAATGGATGAAAACTGCAGTTCTAAAAGCGTTTTACTACAGGACCTCTGGATATAGGTAGACCAGGAAGGCGCTGGAAAGACGATCTACTATATTTTACAATGGGGATCAGAACGGGCCCTGACAATGAATTTCGAAGGTATTCCAATATTAATTATAGATGTTTCTACTACTTAGTTTTATACAAATGTGTATCAATTTCTACTCCTAAGCATAATTATTACTAGATGCCATTCGTATTTGTTTCGTGTGATATGAAATGTTAAATAATGATTAAATAGATCATGGATGTGAAAACTGAAAATACTTGAGGATGAAAATAATAACAGATATGATATACTAGCCATAATTGCCACCAGCTGAATGAAGAGCAGTAGCATTTTACAAAAGCTTCACCTTTTTATACTTGTCTTTATATGTTTATATAGTTTTCTAACTGAAACTAAAAATTGGGATAATGTTATTCTTAAATAATATTAAATAATTGTTACTAATATCTTCTTCTTCCTTCCAAGTATTAGGCCAAAGCCTGTTACGATCCTATAGAAAATTTTCCCTCCAGCGTTTCGTGATCTTCGTCCTCTTGGTATATAATTATAAACAGCTTTGGGGATCCGATTTAAACTCATTCTTTCAAGATGGAGTTTCCAATTCAGTTGGTACTGTTTAATATATTCTAAATTTGCGTAGTCTTCAATTCTTTTAAGATATCGGTGTTCCTTTTCCGATCCCATCTGGGTGTAACCCGGTGTTCTGAGCATGAATCTCATTTCACAAACCGTTATTCTGCTTTCATGTTTTTTTTAGTGTCCATGCTTCACTACCATAGGTCAACACTGGTCTAGCCAAAGTGTTATATAAAGGTAATCTGGTGTTTTTTTGTACAAGGGATGGTTTCATAACTTGATTAATAATTCCTAAACTTTTATTATAACTAGTAACTTTTTCAGGGATATCCTTTTCATCCCAGATAGAGAGATAATATCCAAGATATTTAAATTGATTAGATCTCTCTAAAATTTTATTCTGGAGACAGATTTTACTTTGTATGGGGTCCTTCCCATGGAAATGCCATAATTTTAGTTTTGTTAATTGATATTTCCATATTAAATTTGGCACCTATTTTTTGTAAATCATAAATTGATCGTTGCAAATCATTTTCGGAAAGTGCCAGAAGAACTATATCGTCTGCAAAAAGAATAGCATCGAGTTTGAGGTTCCTATTGATGTTACTTATATAATATTAAATAATAATGACTAATTACTATTGTTAAATAATATTAAATACAATTATAATTAAATAGAGTTAGGTTACTCATCATTTTATAGTGATAAAATAAAATACAAAAAACAATGCTGTGTGGGGAAAAGGTGTGATAATTTTTAAGTAACCCGTACGTTTAAGAATGGTCGTTACTAATTTCACACTTATACTACAATATTTGTAAATGTAACATCACTACGAACAATTCTTGTAACGTCCAAAGTTGTAGATGTAAGATCACTGTAAAAAAATATTTGTAACGCCCTAAAGATTTAAACTAAGTTTGATGAATTGCCATTACAAATTTAACTTTTACAGTTTGGTCATTTGTCCACTTTTGCTAGCTTCAATATGGATATTCCGTGGACAAATTGCTGCTAGTTTATTTGCAACCTGCGGGTGCGGACCAAACGTCCCCTGTGTTTCCTGCAAACAAATGTAAAGTTTGTTCGCAAATGTACTATCCATCGACACTTCCACAGCTATTGTGTACATTATGAACAGATTTTACCACAGCAGCTGTTGATTTTTCACCTATGTGTGATAATAATGTTAACGAAGACGATAGTTCATTAATAAATGGCTCAGTTCACTATTTTATGTGTTCCTTAGCAATCTTGTTCTCTTTAATGCACATGTTTACATCTGCCACAAATGTGTCTGCTCCCTTTGTATTGCTGACAAAACGGCTGATATCAAGTGCCGATTGTCCAGAAAAAGTCGGCGCTTTAACCTCCCACTACCCCAAGGGCCTCCTGAGGTCTGTAGTGGGAATATTTTACTTCCTCAATCTCTCTGCGAGCTATGACCGGACCGTAGTGATATGCCTAGAAGAAATGTTATAGGCCTATTCTTGTTTTAAGCCACTGATGAAATGCAAAAAAGCTTGTCCAGAGTAACTATTGTAGCCGTTTCCGGTGCCAAAGCTTGAATGTATCAATACTGACCCATAGTCTCAGATTTTGTCAAACTGTACTTTTACATATTCTTTTACAGTCTTAAATTTTGATGTGTGTTTCCTTTGAATTTGCCTGGGTCTTGCTTTTTGCGTGTCACATAATCTAAAAATATCTTGCAGGTGGATGTCGATGAATGAGCTATAACGGTTCATAAGTTTTCTCTAAGAATTGTAACCGCGATTAAAATAATCCTCATAAATATTGTCCAAAGTTAGGTCATCAATATAGTTTACCACACTGGTCCTGATATTTTCGTGGGTGAATGAGCGTATTCACTTTGACTTGCAGTTCCTTAATTTGCTGGAGAGGAACGTTCCAGAACAGTTGAAACTCTCACACGCATTTGCAGTTTATTACTACATAGTCAGAATCACAATCATTATTCCTATCAAATGTCTCGGTAGGTATTTCTGTAAAATCACCATAGTATTTTTTCATTATGATGTCACATAAAATACATGCAAACTGCACATCCTCCACCACAATTACATCATCATTATCCGGTGTTCGACTACCTTTCCGCGAAGCAGGTTAACAAACGTTTACGGGATTAATTGGCTCCAGCCTACTCATGTTTGATGTCAGTATGTGCATTTCACTACCGAAGACTGCTCCGACACTGTGAAGCTAGTATGCTGACCTTCAGATGGCAGTAACGACCGCACGTGTATTTTTATACATGAATGGCATTGATAAATATTCGAACGGGACCAAAATTATATTTTGAACGGTTTTAACGATTCGAGCTGGGGTACTTCCCTTGTCAGTAAGTTATCATAGGACAATAGCTCTGCTACAGACAGTTTCAAGGCTTTATATGAAAGTCCACGCTGAATTTTATGTCCTATTTACCATATTTATTATGATTTGTCATTCAAATAAATTCCTAGATATGTTATGTAAATTTGCTTAACATGTTGTATATTTAAAATACTTGTCAGTTAATCTATCTTAAATATAATGTATATATATATATATATATATATATATTGGATTACCGTATTACTAATAATTAAGGCTTATTATTAATTTATTTAATTGTTTTTACTCGCTGAACAAATGTCATTCCTTGACATTTATTACTTCATAAAACACCTTTAATGAATTAGTTGTGAATGTAAAGCTAATAAACTGGATATTGGTATCACTTATACAGTCAATATGTGCTGTGTAACAGATTGTTTTAACCGTTGCAAGAGCTATTTGTCAATGATACAGTAAAAGATCGTATCAATCAATCAAACAGTAAATTTAGTGAATATATTAACCACTCAATCACAGTCAATATATCGACAAAAATGTCCAATAAATTTTCCTTTCTAACGTAATTAGTAGCTACACTAATGTAATATATTTCACTTTATCTCTCAATAAGTTAATATTCATTCTGCATTAACGCAAATTGTTAGCATCAGAAAGCATTGGTTGTTTAAAAAAGAGGCAAAACAAGAAATGGTTTGATGAATGTGCCGACATTGTAAAGAAAGAAAGCTAGCAAAAATGAAATGGTTACACGAGCCAAATGAGGTAAATATAGAGCAATTGGCTAGTATTAGACGGGAAACCACCAAGCTACTAAAGAGTAAAAAGAGGGAATATTTGAGAGAGAAGATTAATGATCTTGAAATGAATGCAAAAAATAGGAACATTAGAGAATTATATCAGGGAATTAGTATAGAGAAGAAAGGGTTTCAGGCTAGAACAAACATAATTCGGAATGAAAATGGGGATATGATTGCAGATTCTAGGAGTATATTAAATAGATGGAAAAGTTACTTTAATCAGCTATTAAATGTACATACAGAACAGGACATTGGGGATGATAATTAACAGACAGCAGAAATGCTAGTCGCAGAACCAAGTGCATTAGAGGTTGAAATGGCGATTGAAAAGTTGAAGATGTATAAAGCATCAGGTTCAGATGAGATCCCAGCATAACATAAAATCAGGGGGAAAAAAATTGATGGAAAACTTACGCAGGTTGCTTAGTATGATTTGAGAAAAAGAAGCTCTTCCAGATGAATGGAAAGAATCAATTATCGTACCAATTTATAAGAAAGGAGATAAAACTGATTGCAACAACTACAGGGGCATCTCATTACTTTCAACTTCGTACAAAATTCTAACAAATATATTAGTCAGCAGATTTACTCCCTATATTGATGATATTCTAGGAGATTATCAATGTGGATATAGAAGAAACAGGTCTACAACGGATCAGATTTTTAGAATAAGACAGATTTTAGAAACGATATGGGAATATAATGGTACTGTACATCAATTATACGTAGACTTCAAACAAGCATATGATTTAATTCAGAGGGAGAAGTTATATAGTATTCTGCTGGAGTTCGGAATTTCTAAAAAGTTAGTTACGATGTGTCTGAATGGCACAAAGAGTAGGGTGCGTGTAGGCAAAGGGTTTTCGGACACTTTTGA